>CM055848.1:31728948-31986448 GCA_029490765.1 Euthynnus affinis | reverse complement strand
AGGAACCAGAGTTTGAACCACCAACCGTCAGATCAACACCGCGTCTTTAAAACCTGTCGTCATGCCGACACAATACGAGAAGCGACCTCGGCTGACGTCATGTGACCGGGGAGCGTCTGCACCCTGAGCTTCGTCTCGCAGGCGGCGTTTTATAACTACGATCACGTTTAACGTCAGAGCAGCTGATAAATGACAGAACGTCTCCAGCTGTGCAGAGATGAAGGTGAGCTGGTAAAAACACACATTCACTCACACAAATCTGAATATTTTTATGTATTTAAAGTGTAAACGAGGAGTTTAAAAGTTGCTGCTGGATCTTTAGGAAAGTTTAAAAATGTGTCATTATAAAAATAAGTTTGAAAAAGAGTTTTATTTTATTTTATTCATTCATTTTTTGTCCTTTTATGTCTGTTATAGCACATTATGTACATTATTTACAGTATTTACAGTGAGAAATGAAGGATATTAATAACATTTATGACATTTATATTTATAATATTTATTTAAATTATTAATTAATTGTCAAATAATTTATTTCTTTCTTTTTATATTTTCCTGAGTCATTAAAAAAATGTTTTAAAGTTGAAATGATGTGATTTTAAACACTTAAATGTTCAGTTTTTAGTATTTTTTTAGTGACGTTTATGAACTGAATGATTATTTTGTTCTGCTGTTTGAAATAAAGTTCATCTTGAATCTTCACTTCAAGTTCGCTCTGATGTACACATACATACATCTCCCCAGTGTGTGTGTGTGTGTGTGTGTGTGTGTGTGTGTGTGTGTGTGTGTGTGTGTGTGTGTGTGTGTGTGTACACAGATCAATGCTCTGACTCTGTTCTGATAACTGAATACATGAATTCACATTACACGTCTGTTGGGTCGTCTCATTGATCAGCAGCAGCTGCGGCGATGCTGCTGCAGTATGAACACACACACACACACACACACACACACACACACACACAACCAACCGCAGCAACTTTGATCAATTTGAACAGTTTCTATAAGAGAGAATCAATCAAAGTGTCAAACTGCGTCTCGTTAGAAGGAATAAAATCTACCTGAACTCTTAAATCTACACTTTTACTCTACAGGAAGTGAAAGTTCACGACGTCGACCTCTCAGCTGTGAGTTCGGACTCTTTTTGTCGGAGCGGAAACACGTCAGAGAATAAAAATAAATAAATAAATAAATAAAAATAATAAAGACGTGTGTGGTTGTTCTGGAGAGACGGGATGGAGAGAGGAGGAGGAGGAAGAGGGAGTCATACCACCTTAAAGATGGCTGGCAGAGTGTGATTTAAGTGCAGGGCATGAAGGGGGAGGAGGGGGGAGGAGGTGAGGGAGGGAGGAGGGGGGGCTTTAATAGAGCCTGCAGCTAATTGCTCCGGTGACATCTTAAAGCCCGTCTCCCCCAAAAGCCCTTGGAGCCTGAAGAGCTGCTGACACAGGAGGAGAGAGGAGGAGAGGAGAGGAGAGGAGAGGAGAGGAGAGGAGAGGAGAGGAGAGGAGGAGAGGAGAGGAGAGGAGAGGAGAGGAGAGGAGAGAGGAGAGGAGAGGAGAGGAGGAGAGGAGAGGAGAGGAGAGGAGAGGAGAGAGGAGGAGAGGAGAGGAGGAGAGGAGAGGAGGAGAGGAGAGGAGAGGAGGAGAGGAGAGGAGGAGAGGAGAGGAGAGGAGAGGAGAGAGGAGGAGAGGAGAGGAGAGGAGAGAGGAGGAGAGGAGAGGAGAGGAGGAGAGGAGAGGAGAGGAGAGGAGAGGAGAGGAGAGAGGAGGAGAGGAGAGGAGAGGAGAGAGGAGAGGAGAGGAGAGGAGAGGAGGAGAGGAGAGGAGAGGAGAGGAGAGGAGAGAGGAGGAGAGGAGGAGAGGAGAGGAGGAGAGGAGAGGAGAGGAGGAGAGGAGAGGAGGAGAGGAGAGGAGAGGAGAGGAGAGAGGAGGAGAGGAGAGGAGAGGAGAGAGGAGGAGAGGAGAGGAGGAGAGGAGAGGAGAGGAGAGGAGAGAGGAGGAGAGGAGAGGAGGAGAGGAGAGGAGAGGAGGAGAGGAGAGGAGGAGAGGAGAGGAGAGGAGAGGAGAGAGGAGGAGAGGAGAGGAGAGGAGAGAGGAGGAGAGGAGAGGAGGAGAGGAGGAGAGGAGAGGAGGAGAGGAGAGGAGGAGAGGAGAGGAGAGGAGAGGAGAGAGGAGGAGAGGAGAGGAGAGGAGAGAGGAGGAGAGGAGAGGAGGAGAGGAGAGGAGGAGAGGAGAGGAGAGGAGAGGAGAGGAGAGGAGGAGAGGAGAGGAGGAGAGGAGAGGAGAGGAGGAAAGGAGAGGAGAGGAGAGGAGAGGAGAGGAGAGGAGAGGAGAGGAGAGGAGAGGAGAGGAGGAGAGGAGAGGAGAGGAGAGGAGAGGAGAGGAGAGGAGAGGAGAGGAGAGGAGAGGAGAGGAGGAGAGGAGAGGAGAGGAGATGAGAGAGGAGGAGGAGAGGAAAGGAGAGGAGAGGAGAGGAGAGGAGAGGAGGAGAGGAGAGGAGAGGAGAGGAGAGGAGAGGAGAGGAAAGAGGAGAGGAGAGGAGAGGAGGAGAGGAGTAAGAAGGAGAGGAGAGGAAGAAGAAGATGAATGATGTGGTAAGAGGAGAGAGGAAAGGAGGAAAAGAGAGAGTAAGGAGGAGTAGGGGAGGATGGTAAGAAGGAGAAGAAGGAGGATGGTGAGGAGGAGGGGGAGGAGGAGGAGGAGGGAGGTAATAACTGGGCAGTAAAGGAGCAGAGGAGCAGAGGAGTTTCTCCTCACGCACCAGAAAACAAACTGAGGCCGCCGCTGCTGTGAGTTATTCCTCAGGTCAGGAGAGAGCAGCTCGGCTACAGCCACACAAATTATCCTCCTCCCTCCTCCCCTCTCCTCCTCCCCCCCCTCCTCCCTCTGCAGTGAGAGGGGAGGAGGAGGAGGAGGCTACAGGGGTAATAATACACCCCTAAGCCTGTCATTTCAGCTCAGCCCCGTGCAGGACCGGCCCACAAAATAGAAATATCACTTTCTCTCCTTCCTCCTCCTCCTCATCCTCCTCCTCCTCTTCTCCTCTCATCTGAATGCTGAATCACCCCAGAGGAGGAGGAGGAGGAGGAGGAGGAGGAGGAGGGAGGGAGTAAGAAAGTTGGAGGGGCAGAAAAAGACAAAGAGCTTCTCTGACATTAAAATCAAGAACGAGTAGATTTAGTTTTAGACGATCTGAGCGTGTGCAGTAGCGGCGGTGGCGGCGGCAGCGTATCTGTCATCGGCGAGCGGCTGGAGAGAGCGGAGCTGCTGCTGCTACTGCTGCCACTGCAGAGGAAGCTTCACTGAGGCGTCTGACTCAGGAAACGTTGAATATACATAAAACATAAAGAGAGCTGCAGTCTGGAGGATCTGCAGGGAGGAAACAGCAACACACGCTCTGTACGGAGAGTTCAGGATCAATAACGTCTGATCGGATCCGATCAGGTTCATCTTTTGGTTATAAACCCGCTGAACACAAACACAGCTTCAGTTTTTATCAGAGAGCAGGAAGGTGATGATGAGCGTCAACAACAACAACAACAACAACCTGCTGCTGCTGCTGCTGATGGAAACACGTCTGGTAGATAAACGCTTTCATACGAGACGCCGCCGCCGCCACCGCCACCGCCGCCACCGCCGAGCTGCGACTGTCAAGAGAAATGAACGAATGGAAGCCGGTTTACTTCCTGCCAGAGCTAAAAAACACAGTCAGACGTCTACAGAATAAATAAAATGATTTAAAGTTTCTGTTTTCAGTCACTCGTCAACAACACGATTCTCACTTTTAACACGATTCAGTTACTGAAAGTTTAAATAATCACATTTTTATCTGATCTAACAGCCTGAGAACAGTTTTTAAAACTCAAACTCTCCTTTAAAGTCTGTCGTTTCTCTAAAAATAATGACTAAAGAGCATCAGGAGCGACCTGCAGCTCCACACATCCACACACACTTCTGTGCAGCAAACCACTGACTCACACAACCAGAAACATCATAAACAATCTGCTTTCTGCATCCGTGTGACGCGTGTTTATCTGCAGATGTTCACGTGACGTCATCGCTTCGCATCCGATTGTTTGAACAGCTGAACAAATATTAAAAATCTCAATAAATGTTTCGACATTTTTTTTTATTCATCTGAGCCGCAGAAACGTTTCAGCAGGCAGGACTCCCCGTGTGTGCTGTTTATTAGAAGGTTAGAGGAAGTGTGTGTGTGTGTGTGTGTAAAGTGTGTGTGTGTGTGTGTGTGTGTGTGTGTGTGTGTGTGTGTGGAGCTGGGGCGTTGACCTTGAGGCCGGTCGGGAGCTGCAGTGTGTGTGTGTGTGTGTGTCGTATCGAGGCGGGGGTTGTGACAGCTCGCCAACCAAACCCCGGCGCTCCAACATCTGGCTCACATCTCCAGCAGCAGAACCTGAAACATGGAGGCTCTCCTCCTCCCCCCTCCTCCCCCCACCTCCTCCTCCTCCAACAACCCTCCTCTCACCTTCCACCTTGCACCGCCTCACAAAACACTTTCTTTTTTTTATTTTCTAATGTTTTGAAGCGTAAATCCGCTGCAAAACATCACCAGGAGGATTCAACCCTAAAAAAAAAAAAAGGGTAAACAAACAGCTCTTCTTCGTTGGTTTTCTGCAGGTTCACACGACCTCCGAGTCAAACGCAGATCCTCCAGAAACCTGCGGGATCTTTAACGGGATTTCCCTCCAAAATAACAGCAAAACGCTTTCAGGTAAACACTCTGAGGTCACACACACACACACACACACACACACGCTTCCTCGCTGGTGTGATGATGGCGTGAGAGGTGCGAGGGAGCATCTGAGAGCTCCGCTGATGCCTCCGCAAACCGCCGCCGCCGCCGCAGCCGCCGCCGCAGCAGAGAGAGAGTTTTAATTGGCGAGGAGAAAAGGCGAGTGGTTCGACAGCACAGATCGCTTTTATCTCCACCACAGAGGCTTTCTGGATTAAGTCTCTCTTCGGTCTGGCGGCCATTGTTTCAGGGAGGAGGTGGAGGGGAGGGGGGGGGGGGAGGAAAGGGGGAGGAAGGGGGGAGCAACAAGTTATGCAGATGAGATGTTAATTAGGCAAAAAGTGAATGAAGTCTGGACCAGAACAAACCAGCCTGCAGGAAGACAGAGTGTGGGAATGAGGAGGCAGCTGCACTCCTCTCCTCCACTCCTCCTTTCCCTCCATCCCTCTCTCACCCAAACACCTCCCCCCCTCATCTCCTCCATCCTCGCCTCCTTTCCTTCCTCTCCCTCCATCTTTCTCATCCTCTCCTCATCCTTTCACTCCCTCTGTTCCAGCAGAGCGGAGGGAGCGAGTCCTGGAGAGGCTGAGCAGCGATTGACATGCTAATGAGGATGAAGAGGAGGTGACGGGATTGTTGTTGTTGTTGTTGTTGTTGTTTTTTCTAATTTCTTGTTTGTTCGGAGTCTGCAAAGAGAGGAGGAGGAGGAGGGGGAGGAGGAGGAGGAGGGGGAGGGGGAGAGGAGCGAGGTTTGGAGAGCGTATCTTTGGAGAGAGGGGGTGAAGGAGCTCTGCTTGTTCTACTGCGATATAATAGAGGAGGCCGAGGAGGAGGAGGAGGAGGAAGAGGAGGAAGAGGAGAAAGAGGAGGAGGAAGAGCTGAGAACAAACAGCCAGCCAATCACTGGAGGTCCACGCTGATGTCACACACGCAGAAGAAGAAGAAGAAGAAGAAAATCTCACGACAAACTTTATATGAAAACCTGAAACCAAACTACGTTACCCATGATCCCACACTCCAGCACCGAACTACGTTACCCATGATCCCACACACCAAAAACCGAACTACGTTACCCATGATTCCACACTCCAGCACCGAACTACGTTACCCATGATCCCACACTCCAGCACCAAACTACATTACCCATGATCCCACACTCCAAAACCCAAACTACATTACCCATGATCCCACACTCCAAAACCAAACTACATTACCCATGATCCCACACTCCAAAACCAAACTACATTACCCATGATCCCACACTCCAAAAACCAAACTTGAACTGATCTAAAGTTCTGAAGTTCAACCTCACAGCACGTCGACAGAATCGGACGCTCTGATTGGACGTTCTCTTACAGCAATGATCTCTGGGAGTCGTAGTCGCGATGGACACAGTTTTAACTTTGACCTTTTTTTTTTTTAATAAAGCAGATGTTTCATTATCTCAAACTTTTATGAACTGGATGACGTCCTCGAGAGCGTTAGCGTTACAGTGAAAACGTTTCTTATTTACGTTTATAAGATGTTATAAAGATCTCAGCGATAACACAGTGCTGTGCTGAAATCTTCATCTCTACGTCTGAATGTTGTCGACCACCAGCGAGCCGTCCTGACAGCTGACCTCTGAGAGGACGGCGGGTCTAAAAACGGAGGAAGCTGTCGTAGCCTGTCAGCAACGTTCACTATTGTTCACAAGCCGCCAGGAACGGCGCCGAGCTGTGGCGGCCAAACCGTCTAATGACGCTACTGGGCCAAAAAAGACTTAGTTTTTGAGCATCACAACCTCCGATCACATTTCAGCAGCCTTAAAGAGTCACATGATTGAATTATTTTATCCCCGTTCAAGTTAGCCGGAGAGCTAAACAGGAAGTAGCTACTGCGCTCGCTCTATTGGCCCAATGATCCCAGAAGATCCGGGTCATTTCATGCAGGGAAGTTTTTTGGTTTCACTGAACAAAGCCCCGCCTCCAGTGACGGTGTGTAATTGTGAATAAATGTGAAGTTCCCGCCGTTACGTCACCGAACGCTGTCGTACTTCCTGCTGCGACCGAAGCCGCACAAACCGAACCGGTGGTAAAAAAATATCCTGTTTCTCATCCCAACCCAACTCTCTGCTGTGAACGTCAGCCGTGCACAGGAGGGGAAAAGTTCTGTTCACCAAAGTGTAAAAAAAGAAAGAAGAATTTCACAGTGCTGAGTTTGGACTGCCGCTGCTGTCAGTAACCAGCACACACACACACACACACACACACACACACACACACACACACACACACACACACACACACACACACACACACACACATGCAGAGTCACACTG
The DNA here is from genome assembly GCA_029490765.1 of Euthynnus affinis. Taxonomy (NCBI): domain Eukaryota; kingdom Metazoa; phylum Chordata; class Actinopteri; order Scombriformes; family Scombridae; genus Euthynnus; species Euthynnus affinis. The sequence goes on along the minus strand of CM055848.1, from coordinate 31,979,376 downwards.
GGATAGAAAATAAAGCAGGAGAGGTTTGGGGTGAATAAACACGTCCGTGACGCAGAGTGTCCGCTGAACATTAGAATATATAACAGATGTTAGAGGAGCAGGAGGATATAACCTACTGTACACACTCCTGCTGAACTGAAACCATGAACACATTTAATTCAATTCAGTTTATATTTAAACTTCTATATTTCTATTTAAAGATCGGCCGGATGAAGAGGAAGCTGCTGCTCGTAGGACAGGTGCGACTCTTAAACTCACACATTAAAGTGTTGTTTTATAAAAAGAGGAGCGTACGCTGTGACAGAGTGTCCGTGAGAATATAAAGCAGCTCTGTCGTGTGACGGAGGCATCAGACCGTCCAGTCAGCAGCTCCTCTCCTCCTCCTCCTCCTCCTCCTCCTCCTCCTCTGTCCTCCCATCCGTCTGTCCTGCAGCGCTCACGTAAATTCTTCATTGTTTATTAGCTGTCACTTCCTAAATAGTACTTGCTGCGTCTTGCATACAGGCCCGACCCCCCCGGGATGGATGGAGGGAGGGAGGGAGGGATGGAGGGAGGTGTGAAGTTACAGCAGGGACAGACGGGAGGAAAAACGCTGCAGATTCACCTACGTGACGACATTCAAAACCCTTCAAATGCAGTTTTATTCCAAATAAATCCAAACGTTCGGAGGCTCTTTATGTCCTTAAAGCTTGTTTTTATAAAAAGACAAACGTCTGTTTCACTGTGAATTAAAATCATCTAAACTGGACTCATTAGCTCGGGATGGATGCTAACTTTGCTAGCGCCACCAGCAGGTGAAGAGTGTTCAGTGTGCTGGTGTTTATGACTCTGCAGGTATCAGTTCAGCTGGATCGCTTCGCTGAAACCAAACTGAATCTAATTAAATGCTTCATAAACCGCAAATAAACTCAGCCTTCAACCTGCAGAGGATTTACAGCTCAGATCCAGTCTGGATGTTTCTATCAGCTTCACTCTGAGAACAATAACAATATGAAGAATAAACTTTATTAAACAAATGTTACAAAGCGCTTCATGAGGTCATTAAAACCAGATAAGTGTGTGCCATCTTTCCTCTGAAGCTTTTACTCTGCTGTCTGTCTGCTTCTTCACAGACTTGTTGAGACCTAAACTTTGCCGCCGTCGTGCTGAAGCTGAAGTGTGAAACGTTTCCAGATGCTGCTGCTGAGAGTTCGTCCTGCAGCAGGAGCAGAGCAGAGCCTGTAGAAAGAGCATGTCAGTGCATTTTAGAGGACACAGCCTTGCCGAGTGTCCGTTTTAGAATTAAAGCGTTTTGACGGTATTAGCTTAAACCCCTCCTCCTCCTCCTCCTCCTCCTCCTCCTCCTCCTCCTCCTCCTCTCTCCTCTCTCTCTCCTCTCTGCACCCTTGAAAGCCTGCGGTGACCCAGGGATGTGTAAAACGGGGCGGCCAAATGAATTGCTCGGGCACTCGAGCTCTCCGAGCCATTACGGCGAGGAGCTGCCCTACCTGTGTTGAGTCAGCAGTCCCGCTCACTCTATCCGTCTAATGGACAGCGCAGGAATTTAATTAGCAGGAAGCCGCAGAGCGGGTTATAGAGGGGGGGAGGAGGGGGGAGGAAGGGAGGGGAGAATATGTGTGGAGAGAGAGAGCAGCAGAGAGAGGGAGGAAGGTCCTGTGTGTGTGTGTGTGTGTGTGTGTGTGTGTGGCCATCGAGCGGTCGACCCCTGCTGTCATTCTTTGGAAACCCCGTCCATCAGCGGGGACGATCTCTGCTCTTATCATCAGAGTCCTGACTGACTGACTGACTGACTGACTGACTGACTGACTGACTGACTGACTGACTGACTGACTGACTGACTGTCCTACAATAAAGTCTCTTAAGTCTCTAAAAACCAGCAGAAAACAGGAAAATAATCCAAATGTTCTTCATCTGCTGTGTGAGAAACCTTTAATTTACAGCTTTCACTGCAGGACACGAGTATTAATCACTAAACTAACATGAAATATCAAAAGTGTCCATCATGAAACATATATTTATTACACACCTGAGCAATCTGATATAATCCAACAACAACTGAGCTCACAGTGGCTGCTGCTGGACCGCAGTGAATTACATCATCATTATTATTATCATAACGAGAAGTGTTCCTAATATTTTGTCCACCTCGTTAACATACATGAGGGAAGACTGCTGCTGTACACACACTGCTCTCACTGTTTTTACTGTTTTCTTATTGACTTCTGTGTATTTATTTTGCTTTTATTTTGACATTGTGTGATGTCACACTCACATTTATTTTTATTTTTATTCTATTTTATTTCTCTCTTGTTTTATTTGCGTTGTAAAGCACCTCGAAGGACGCTTTATAAATAAAGTTTACTTACTTACACACATATATATACACGTATAAACAGTAGCAGGATTCATGATGAGTAGACAAGACTGTTTGTATTGTTTCCATAGCGACGGCACTTTATTTTATTTGTGTATTTTGTATATTTATTTATTGTATTTTCGTTCTAATGTCGACTTTTGTAGCGTCTTAGAACATGAGTGTGATATTAATAGTGAGTTATTCTGAAGAGTTGCAGCTTTAATGTTGATGAAACGACGACAAACAAACGAGAGAACTGAACGTTTGTTTGTTGATCATTTTAATTTCGTCTCCTGCAGACGCCACCGTTCTTCTCCGTCCTAAAACTCAACCAGCTGACTTCGCTACGAGCTGATTGGCTGTTGGAACACATGTGACTCGCTGTGCTGTTACGTTTTAAAACTGCCTGAACCGACTTTAAACACAAATTACTTGAATATTTCCACTTTATATTTTCACTTTTCTACATTTCAGAGGGAAAAATTCTACTTTCTACTCCACACAGGTGTATTTCAGTAAATAACGTTGTTGTTGTTTCCCAGCTGAGTTTCGTCTCCTCACTCAGCGACTGTACTTTAATTGGATCGCGCTGCGATTCAGAGAAGAAGAGCGACGGCGAGCGAGCGAGTCGAGGAGAAACAATGAAGGAGGTGCTGGCTGTTCTGAAAGAGCGGGAGACCCCAGAGTGGGAGTGGGGGTGGGTGAGGAGGGTGAGGAGGGTGAGGAGGGGGGGAGAGGTAGGTTTTACCAATTAGCTCGGTCACCGGGGCCGGCGTTCCCAGACACTCTCGCTGCTTAATCAAGTGGCGCTTTTGTCTCGACTCTGAAAACAGTTTTCTGCTTCAAGTGCGTGAATAAAAAAAAAAAAAAGAAACGGAGGAGGTCCCCGCCGAGGCCCGCCCGCCCGCCGAGGAGTCGGACGCACCGATCACACGGCGCTAACGAGCTGACGACCTGGGAGGAGCGCACACACACACACACACACACACACACACACACACTCAGAGGCGGCGGCGGCAACAAAAGGTGTGTGGTGTCTGTTACTGAGGAACAGGAAACAACATCTACATCACACTGGCTTTATTTTAACGCCATGAGAACAGGACGACACCAACGATCACACACACACACACACACACACACTAAAACACACACACACACACACACAGGAGGAGGAGGAGGAGGAGGAAGTGAAATAAAAGCATTAAAGCAGAACTTAAATCTCATATCTGCGCATCTTCATCAGTCTCCCTCCTCATCCTCGTCCTCTGCGGCCGCTGAGACGCCATGAACCGCCAAACTACCCAGAATGCATCACTCTCTGTTGGGGAGATCTGCTACTGTCGACAGGAAATCGCCTCGTCTGCGATCTGTGATTTCCAGAATAAAATACCGCTGCTATATATTCCTGACAATACGGTAACATCAGCAGAAATCAAGTCGGAAGAAAAGCTTCTCTGCTATTGGTCGGATTCATCGATGAGGCGATGAGCCTGATGACGTCATAGTGATGTCATCGGGAGAACAGGAAGCGCGGGTTGGAACTTTAAAGTTCTTAAAATACATACACAGGTGTTACAAACTGGAAGTCCGGAGGCTGAAGTGCATTATGGGAAACGTAGGATAGGAGGATAGGGTTATTATTTCCGCCTCTGCTGATCCTTAAAATCTTTATAAGTTTATAAGACGTGTTTGTGGAAACCTGAAGCCTCCAGAAGACGAGAACGGACTTCACAGAGGAGGAGGAGGCTGTGAAGGAGGAGGTGAAGACACAAAAATTAAGATTAAACCACAAAACACAGATTATTGTTCAACGCAGAGTCGTTTTCTGTGTTTTAACTTGAGCGATGTCTCACTCCGACTTAAAAAAAAGTGACTTTTTTTTTTTGCGTCCGTGAAGTTCTGAAGGATCCAGGTTTACTTTATGTTGGTTTCTCTTTTAATTTGTCACCACTCCTTTTTTATTTTTTTAATGAAATACTTTATTTTTTGGGGCTCTTAAAAGGTAAAATATCAACTTGAAACATTAAATCTTGGGGTTTTTTTTGGCCGACGGCAGCGAAAGTCAAACAAAATAAATCAAGGTTTGGTATCAGAGGAGTTTTGTCCTCCTTCAGAGAGCTCAGTCAGTCTTTCCTCAGATAAACTGAATATATGTGAAGCTCTCACACACACACACACACACACACACACACGTCTCCTCTCATGTACTGGATCAGCGCTGACTTATAATTTTATAAGTTTTCCTTCCCGACCGCAGCAGCTCTGTGGAGATAAACAGCGAGGGGGATTCAGGCGGCTGCCAGCGCCTTGTGGCTTGGCACGCCACAGCCGCCACTGCCTCATTATCCCTGCTCTCTCCCTTTTATTCACCTCCTCCTCCCCCGCCTCCCCCCTCCCTCTCCTCCCTAACCAACCCGGCGCTCTACATCGGCTCGACTCGGCTCGCAGACGCAGCGACCGAGGGCAGCGCTGGAGAGAAACAGTTCAATAATTCAGTTATCAGCTCCCCAACCTCCACCTCCACTAATCCTTCACTTGTCAATAATTAAAAATGAACATCTGACAGTGTGTGTGTGTGCCTGCAATCCACACACACACACACACACACACACATGGAAAAAGAAACAACAAAAACAAAAGAAAAGGCGTCCTGGTTCCACAGAATGAGCTCTTTGTGTGTTTCACGTCCTGGATCGGAGCCAAACGAGTCGGACACTTTTTTCCTCCAATATGCAAAAAGCTCGACCCTCCACCTGCAGTCTGACGGATGCTCTCTCTCCCCTCTCTCTCTCTCTCTCTCTCTCTCTCTGTCAGGCGTCACATCAACCTTTTTTTTTTTTTTTTGGGTCTTAACTTTCTTCTTCTTCTCGTCGTCGTCGTCGTCCACCCACGCAGGAGAAGGTCGACGGAAAGCTCAGAAAACAACTCTGATGTAGTTTTCCAGGTTTTTTTTTTTTTGACTTCAGGAGAACAAACAACAAAAAATATATTTAATATTTCTTTGCTCGTGTTGAGTTTGGCTGTCTGTGTCGTTAATGTTCTTCAGACATGCAGACTGATGTCTAAACTTCACTTTTAATGGGTTTTTTTTTGCTTTTAATGCTTAAAAAAAGTAAAAATAAACGAGTCTGATTTCATCATTTTTAAATCCTGGAATCATCAGATGTTTATAAACGACTGAACTAATCTGGATTATCATTTTTTCCATCATCTCTTTCTCTCTCTGATCTTAACTAAGTGCTGTAATTTGCAGATTTGCAGGATGTCTTCTCCTATAAAGACATATTTTATATTATTTCAACTGTTTTTTAATATATTTATATAGTTACAGCTGTTTTAACTGCTTACATTTACATTATAAACCATTTATTAACTGATTATTAATGATAAATATTAAGATTTAAAGTGCTTTTATTTTGTTTCAGACGCTCTTCTTCCTGTTTGCAGCCACACGTAGAACCGAAATAAAAAGCTCTTCACCCCGAAACGCAGAGGAGACGCGTCGACCCGCTTCTTCTTCTTCTTCTCCTTCTTCTTCTTCTTCTTCTCCTCCTTCGTCTATTTTTTAAGCAGCCATACGGCACTTTGGAGTTTCTCTGTTTCCCACCATCTGTGGAGAGACTTTCCCTGCAGACGCTCACAGCTGTCCTGGTTCATGTCGACGTTCACTTCACACACAGCAGCGTCCCGACAGGCCTCACACACACACACACACACACACACACACACACAATGGCAGTGTGTGTGTGTGTGTGTGTGTGTGTGTGTGTGGGTGTCTTCTTGGCACGCAGCTCTCTCTCTCTAAGCCTTTCAAGATGGACACACACACACACACACACACACACAGATGGAGATGTGGGTTGCAGGTTGGGTGTCGCTGCGAGGAGGGTCGTGTCATGTACGGAGGTCAAAGGTCGTCTTCAGGGTCAGAGATGAACTTTTCTAACGTTAAAGGTTTTGATCTGCTGCTTTCTTTAAACTCACAGCTTCTTGTTGTTTTGTTTTTGTTTTGTTTTATGAACAAAAAAAAGAGGAGCCGGACTCCATTTTGTTGGGCGACGGCTGGCAGGGCGACGGTGGGTTGCCGAGGAGGAGGAGGGGGGTTGTTGCTAAGGGTGGAGGTGAAGGGGGGAGGAGGAAGGAGGAAGAAGGAGGGGGTTCGTCCTTAGCAACAGAGACAGTGATTCTCAGCAGCCGGCACAAATCACCGCCGGCAACGCGGCTACATTCCTGCAGGACGACCTCCGCAAAAAAAAAAAAGAAGAAGAAGAAGAAGAAGTCGGGATGACCTTTAGACGACTGAGACAGAGAGAGAGAGAGAGAGAGAGAGAGCAGGGCGGAGGAATGTTCCTGAGAGGAGGACATGAAGGAGAAGAAGAAGAAGAAGAAGAAGAAGAAGAAGATGTAGCACCAAGTTTTAACTAAACTTACGCAGAATTTCAAAATAAAACGTAGTGAATGTTTTGTTTGCCGTCCTCTGATGAACAGCTGCTGCCGGTAAACTGGTGTAGAAGAAGAAGAAGAAGAAGAAGAATGACGCAAATGTGACGTTTCTGTTTAGTTTCATGTGTTGATGTGAGGAAGGTTACAGCCTCCTCCTCATCAACCTCCTCCTCCTCATCATCGTCGTTTCATGACGTCATCATTTATTCACTGCGTCTGTTTCACATTAGACTTTTATGTCACACAGCTGCTGTTTCAGCTCAGACGTTTTTATATATTTAAGAATAAAAACAAAGAAGAGAAAGAAAACAAGAAGACAAATGATTAAAGATAAAAGAGGAACGAGGAGGAGGAAGACGAAGATAAAGGACTCTTCATCTCCTACTTTGACATTTAAGGGGATTTAACATCGTCATGCATGCAGATATCCTGACTTTACATCCTACATTTCCCATAATGCACGCAGGTTTTTCTTCATGACAACGTTCAGCGGAGAAACAGGAAGAGCAGAAACGTGTTTCATCCTCCAGAACGACACAAAACGATGTTGATTTTTCAGAAGAAGAGACGCAGAGAGAGAGAGAGAGTTTATGTGTGTGTGTGTGTGTGTGTGTGTGTGTGTGTGTGCTATTTGTTTGTGTTGTGTTCGGGGATCAGTCGGCTCTAACAGCCTCTCGTGTCACCGTCGAGAGCAGAAATATGTTCCAAACTGGAATATTTGCAGGGAAATCCTCGGAGAGCTCAGCGCTGACAATACACTTTAAACCGGATTACCTGACTTTACTGCGCCGCACGCCGAGGGATCAGCTGATATCTGCCTCACTGAGGAGGGGAGGGGAGGGAGGGAGGGGAGGAGGGGGGGAAGCAAGAAGAGGAAAACACTCTCCTCTGTTTCTCTCACTAATAAAACAAATCTCACATTTTGCTGTTTTTATCTTCCCACTGCAGTTTTTAAACATCTCTATATGAATGAATGCACAGACTGAGCTTTTACTTCCATCACAGACGTATTGATGGTGGAGTTTTGGCGCTTCAGTCTTTTATTTTGCAAACAGCAGAAACATCCCTGAAGTTCAACAAGGTCTGCAAACACACACGCTCCTTAAAATCCTTAAAAGTCGTCTCTGTTGTTTTCTTTACTGACTTTTACAAACAACAACAACAAAACTAAGTTTCTCCTCCGTCTGCTGACACACAGAACTCTGACACCCATGTTCATTTTTATGAATGAGCTCAAAGCTCATTGACCGTGAAAAACGGCACAATGTGGTGACGCAGCCTTTGTTGCAGTCAGCTGTGGATGTTTGGAGGGTTTGGGGAGGTGTGTGTGTGTGTGTGTGTGTGTGTGTGTGTGTGTGTGTGTGTGTGTGTTGGTGGGTTGGTGGGTGTTCCCGAAGGCCACAGTGTGTGTACTTCAGGAACCACAACAGAGTCTGTGGTTTTACGCTTTAAGCAGCTCCACGTGACGGCTGGTGAGCAGAAGAAGAAGAAGAAGAAGAAGAAGAAGAAGAAGGAAACATGAGCCAACAGTCACCACAGACGTGTTGGCAGATTCTGTTGCTCTCAGCGAAAAGGAAAACCTCACACACACACACACACACACACACACACACACACTCTGCCTGCATGCATGCAACAAGAATCACCAGCTGACCTCTTGAACTCTTTAAAGGGACGGCTCGCTGCCTGATATCAGCTGCAGCTGGAAGTTCAGACAAGAACACGTAAACAAAACACATTTCAGCCAAAACAGGACTTTCCAAACCCAGAGTCTGAAACTGTTTCTGCTTCACACTCCTCCCGTCTGCTTCCAGTCCGGCTGTCAGGCTTCTGTCTGACCTCGGCGGGCTCGACGCCTTCCAGCCGCTCATTAAAGCCGAAGAAACGCATCATGCAAAATAAATAAACAACAACAAAAAAAACAGGGTGGTGTAAAAGAAACGTGCGGCTAACAGATCAGATCAGCGGGGCGTCTTTATTGGTCCCCGCTGGAGGATTAAACAGAGATTTATGAAAGTCAGAGAGATTTCATGCAGCAGAGGATTGTGGCTTTTACTTCTGTGTGTTTGGTTTCCCCCAAAAAAACTGTCTGTTGAAGCAGCAGCAGGTTTATTTAGAAAGTCTCCTCCCTTCACTTTAACATAGAAACTGCTTCTTCTAAAGTGCCTCTAACCCTTTACAAACATTTAAAAACATATATATATATTCTTTACAGCAGGTTCGTCTGCAGCTGCTGACAGCTTTAAAGGTTTCTGGCTCCTCGCTGCAGAGTTTCCACTTTGCTCATTAAGACTCTGGAAGCTGCTAAAATATGAAGCTTTAAAACCGTCCTGCATCGCTGCAGCTTCTCTTTAAGTGTTTAACAAAATAAGATGCAATTATATAAATGAATAGTTATTATTGTCACTGCTTGTTTTTAAAGTCTGAAAACTTCACTGCTGCTTCCTGTCACTAAGAGACGTTTGAACTCTTGTTGCACGTCTGATTTTTATTTTGAAGTTCAGTTTGTTGTTTTTAATTTGAGGCTTTTATTTTCTACACACGGAATCTGCTGATCACCTCGTGTCCTCCTGACTCGCTGCGAAGCTTCCTAAACTTCAAACTCACACACATTTCCCTATAAAATCAGTCGGCCATGTTTTCTGACGGTGTGTGTGTGTGTGTGTGTGTGTGTTTAGGTGTCAGGTGGACGCTGAGGGACAGTCTGGTGTGTAGTTTCTCTGTAGGACGGCTGGTCAGAGCTAACTAGTTCAGAGACGAAGCTCCAAATCTCTTTAAGAGCTCAGGAGGATGGAGGGAAGTGGGTCAAACGTCTTTACACACACACATAAACACACACTTGCTGTTTGCTTGTTATCAACCCTCCCAGGGTTGTGTAAGGTGACAGGAAGATAAACATCTAACGGTGGCGGCGGCGGCGGCGGCGGTGACTCTTGGAAACGTTCTCATTCTGTAAGTCGGAGCGTCGGCTCGTTATCAAACCGACACACTGATATCCTCCAATTGTGCTGCAGGAGAAGCTTTGAGAGAAACCAGAGAGGTGAGTCACCGCTGTGCTGGACACGCCTCTGCATCCTACATCCTACACCACCTCCTACACCCTACACCACCTCCTACACCCTACATCACCTCCTACATCCTACATTCTACATCCTACATCACCTCCTACATCCTACATTCTACATCCTACATCACCTCCTACACCCTACATCACCTCCTACACCCTACATCCTACATCCTACATCACCTCCTACACCCTACATTCTACATCCTACATCACCTCCTACACCCTACATTCTACATCCTACATCACCTCCTACACCCTACATTCTACATCCTACATCACCTCCTACACCCTACATTCTACATCCTACATCACCTCCTACACCCTACATCCTACATCCTACATCACCTCCTACACCCTACATCCTACATCCTACATCACCTCCTACACCCTACATTCTACATCCTACATCACCTCCTACATCCTACATCACCTCCTACATCCTACATCACCTCCTACACCCTACATCCTACATCACCTCCTACACCCTACATCCTACATCACCTCCTACATCCTACATCACCTCCTACATCCTACATCACCTCCTACATCCTACATCACCTCCTACACCCTACATCACCTCCTACATCACCTCCTACATCCTACATCACCTCCTACATCACCTCCTACATCCTACATCACGTCCTACACCCTACATCACCTCCTACATCCTACATTCTACATCCTACATCACCTCCTACATCCTACATCCTACATCACCTCCTACATCACCTCCTACATCCTACATCCTACATCACCTCCTACATCACCTCCTACATCCTACATCACCTCCTACATCACCTCCTACATCACCTCCTACACCCTACATCACCTCCTACATCCTACACCCTACATCACCTCCTACATCCTACATCCTACATCACCTCCTACATCCTACATCACCTCCTACATCACCTCCTACCTCCTACATCACCTCCTACATCCTACATAACCTCCTACATCACCTCCTGCATCCTACATCACCTCCTACATCCTCTCCTACATCACCTCCTACACCCTAAAACACCTCCTACATCCTCTCCTACATCACCTCCTACACCCTACATCACCTCCTACATCCTCTCCTACATCACCTCCTACATCCTACATCCTACACCCTACATCACCTCCTACATCCTACATCACCTCCTACATCATCTCCTACATCCTACATCACCTCCTACATCATCTCCTACATCCTACATCCTCTCCTACATCACCTCCTACACCCTACATCACCTCCTACATCCTCTCCTACATCACCTCCTACATCCTACATCCTACACCCTACATCACCTCCTACATCCTACATCACCTCCTACATCATCTCCTACATCCTACATCACCTCCTACATCATCTCCTACATCCTACATCCTCTCCTACATCACCTCCTACACCCTACATCACCTCCTACATCCTCTCCTACATCACCTCCTACACCCTACATCACCTCCTTCATCCTCTCCTACATCACCTCCTACATCCTACATCACCTCCTACATCCTACATCCTACACCCTACATCACCTCCTACATCCTACATCACCTCCTACATCACCTCCTACATCCTACATCACCTCCTACATTGTACACCACTGACAGTATTGATCGTTAGTTGTGGTGTTCCTCAGGGTTCTATCTTTGGTCCTTTATACATTTCCAGTTTATTCGTCCATAAACCATCAGACCTCTCTGTTCACTCACTCAAACACTCACAATCCTACTGAAAACAACCAAAATATTATAAAAACAACTCACACCAGCTGTTCCTGATCTCAAAAGTAAAACTGCTGTTATTCTAAATATGGATAATTGATCCATCTTCTAACAGTTTCTGCCTTTAAAACAGCCAACAAACACACAGTCTGATGTTTTCTACGTTAACTATTTTGTTGCTACGGTGATTGATTAAATCAATTAGTTGCCAGCTATTAAATTAATCACCAACTATTTTAATAATTGATTAATTGAAATGATTCCAGCTTCTCTCTGACTGTAAACTGAATTTCTTTGGCTTTTGGAAAACATTCATTCCCAAACAACTAATCGATTGATCGTGTGATTGATCATGTGACGTGTCGGTGGATCAGTTCTGGCGTTTTAAGGATGTGAGTCGCTGCTCTGATCGTCTCGTCTTCATGTCCGATTAAAGAACGCGAGGCTGACGTCAGAAGAAGAACGACGTCAGCGGACCGGGTCCTCCTCCTCCTCCTCCTCCTCGCCGAGCCGCCGCAGCGCCACTAAACTTTTTAATGTGTAACTCATTCTATCAAACATTTATGATTCCATCTCTCTAATTATGTTTAATTGACTTTACTGCCCACATAAATATTATCTCATCTGTAATAAACGTTAACATCTTTATTTTCGGGCTGCGCTGCTTCTAAATCACAGACGCGGCAGGAGGAGGAGGAGGAGACGAACGGCCGCCGTCGACCTTTTCTCCACCTTTTGTTCCCGACCGGCTCCTGACCACGCCCCCCTCTCCCTCTCGCTCCCTCCCTCCCTGAGTGTGTGTGTGCGACCGGGTTGCTAATGAGGAGGCGAGATGTTTATCCAAGAGGTCAAACGGTGCAACGACAGGGACCGCGACCTCCACGCTGCGACCTTGACCTTTCAGCACGTGTTGAGTGTTGCTGTGATACTGACACCCGCCGTCGCCGCCGCCACCACCGCCGCCCTGAACTTGCTCGTAAATCACTGAGTGCTGGGGGGGGTTGACCTTTGACCTCCAGCTTGTTCAGGAGGATGTCACACACTCTCTCTCTCTCTCTCTCAGCAACTGCTCGGCGGGCTGAGCGGAGAGCGGAGAGCGTTTTCGCCGTCATGAGTGAAAGTCTGTTCGTTTGAAAAGCTCCACCTGTTGCGCTCCTGCAGCTACTTCCTGCTCAGCTGTTTTTACCGTATTTACCGCTACGAGCGTGCAGCTGAATATTTGTCGCATCAAATTTCACTGGAAGTTGATTTCCAGTCGTGTCGGTTACAAATTTACGCTGCGTTTAAATAACATGACAGACGCTGAAATTACAGCTCAGAGTGTTTATTATTATTAATTAATTAATTAATCTGCCACTTTATGAAAAAATTAATTGATTTATATATTTTCTCTATAAAAAGAAAGAAGTTGAAGTTTTTAAGTGTCAAAAAAAAACCAAAGATTTTCAGTTTTTTAATTAAATAAAACACATAAAAGTAGAAATTCTGAGTCAGTGAATGATTGATTAGTCAATTAATCAATCAGTTCTCAACTTAAATGAATCAGCAACTCATTTGATAATTAATTGATCGTCATTTTTAAAGAAAAAACAAACTAATTCTCTGCTTCCAGCTTCTTTCCTGGTTTCTTTTAGTCTCTGAAGATCATTTATTCATCATTTTCTGACAAACAACTAATCGATTAATCAAGAAAATAATCAATAATGAAAGCAATCGTTAGTTGATTAATTACATGATTAGTTGATTGACTAATTAATTAATTAATAGACCAGCTGTTTCATCTATAATTTAAATGCTGTAAATCCTTATTTCAGTCCGAGGTTTACGACTTTTACAGCGCATTACATCACTTCCTGTCTGTGTGCAGCGTGCCTCTGCGTCCAGAGACGAGAGAGAGAGAGAGAGAGAGAGAGAGCGGAGCGGAGCGAGAACAGAACTTCTCTGGAAACAAACTGAGACTCAGATTTCAGCAGTTTGAGGTTTTCACATCCTGACGAGCTGCTGAACACTCAGGATTAAATAATAAATGGTTGGTAGCGCGCTGCGGTTTCTACGGGCAACCCTGTTGGTCCTAAAGCCCCCCCTACACCACCACCCTCACCACCAACCACCACCATGAGTCAGTGGTATGGGGATGAATTTAATTACCGACTCGGGCAGCCCTGACAGACCCCGCCTGTGGCCCCGCAGCCCCGAGGTCAGCCTGCCTTCACATGGCTTTTAATCACCGCCGCCGCCGCTCCAGAAAAGCTCCGCTGCCTTAAATAAGAGGCAGGATGAAACCTGATCCTCCTGCGCCCAGACCGGGAGGAGGAGGGGAGGAGGAGGTGGGGGAGGATAGAGGGGGCCCTGCGGTGGGCGTCCAGCCTCGGCCTTCTCCCTCTCGACTCATTCAGCGCTTCAAAAGAGACAAAACTGAAACCTCTGCCAACTCCTGAACTCTCATGAAAAGGCTCGGAGAGAAAAGCCGCTGCACCTTCTCCACAACGCAGCAAAGAGACAAAATTAAAACTTAAACATGTCTCCCCCCCTCCTCCTCCCTCCCCCCCTCCTCCCCCCCTGCCCCCTCCCTGTCTGTGTTTTCTACAGACGACCAGCGAGCGAGTGGTGACAATGAAAACGAGCTGAGAGTTTCTGGCTCCGTGCGCTGAATCCAGTTTCTCTCCCTCGCAGCCGAGGTGCCGCTTTGATTTGGGAAGTGGTGGGGACATAAAGTTGGCAGCAGGTCTGTCCCCCCCATCCCCCCCCTCACCCCTCCTCACCCCCCCCTCCCCTCTCTACACACCTCAGAAAGTCCAGGATTAAACTACGACTTTACAGGATTTACTTAAACACAATAAAACGTGAGAAATTATCAGCACGATCACATCTTAACCTTTATTCTCCTCCTCTTCTTCCTCTCTGACGCCTCTATGGACGACCAGTAACACCAGTCACATCTGTCCAGTCTCACACATGATAATAAACTAAACGCAGCTCTCCAGTCTCTCTACATACAACACAAATATTAGAATGACATGAGAAGGAAGTGATGGATGTTTGAGGAGTTTCCCTTCTTGTTCTGACGTCTGTATGAACAACAATGAATGAACGGACTCTTCATGTCTGTAAGTTCACCATGATGCCTCACGTCAACTTTATGAAGCATAAATCATGTTCTGTTTACGTCACACTGATCTGCAGCAGCTGTAAGAGACAGTAGGCCGAACACAGGAAGTCGTTTATGTGACCTCACTTTAAAACTTTGTTATTGTTTTTAAGATTAAAAAAAATAGAGCAGGTTTGGAAATAACGGTGCGAAATAGCAAAGAGACGAATCCAAACATCATATGGCTCATTAACATTCATCTATTAATGAATGGATGGAGGAAATGACCAGTTATGAACAGCTGATCTTCAGGCTGAAGGGATTCCTGCATAAACTTGATAATGAACTGTTCATTTTGTTGTCATGTCTGATAAATAGATATGTTTAATTTATTAAAAACTCTTTGTCTGGTTATTTAGTCTTTTTTTTTGTCCTTTTTATTGTCTTATCTTATGTTCTATATGGATTTTATTGGACTAGTTTGACTTTTTATCTTGTTTTTATCTTTATTATTTGGGGTTTATCCTGTTAGATCTGTTGAATGTTTATGTTCATGCTGTTAAAGATCAATAAAAACTTAATAATGACTAAAATCATGCACAAACGGTGTATAAATACAAACAGAGGAGGATACAGTAATATGTGCAGGTTCTCAGCCTGAAACAGTCAGCTGAGTGATTTTATAACAGTGAAGCTGCTCAGAAAGGTTTGAGGTGATCACACCAGCTAAAGGTTCAAGTTTGCTGCTCAGATTTTTGTCTCCTGCTTGATTGACATGTTTAACGAAACGATCCGACACAAAGCTGCAGACATTTAGCAGGAAATAAGAAGCTAACAGACAGTAAACCTGCAGCCACACGACGGTCAAACATTGAGTTTATTATCACTGAACAGCCTCTGTGTTCAATAAAAACACCTGCGACTCCACAGCCCGTCTACCGATCCATCCAAAATGTCCTCCAGCGGGTCACATGACCGCACGAGAAGGAGGCGGGAACAAAGACAAGACCAACAGGAAGTCTGTTTGATCCTCTGTCAGTGGAAATTATATTTGATTTAAACACACATGTCATTAAAATCAAATTAGTGGTGAGGGGATGATTTTAGGTAATCAGGACAGGGGGGAGAAAGGGGGAGGAAGAAGAAGGGGGGGGGGGAGTCACCGTCCTCGCCGTAAAGACCCCGGTCTGTAATAAAACCAGGACCAGCAGCTGAAGGCTCACAGAGAGACGTAAGGATGCAGCGGCGGCTCACAGAGGCTTTAGTCTGAGAGAGGAAATGATTGTAATTAAGCTTCAGGGACGCCGTGTTTGTGTCTGCTGACAGGACCAATCACAGCTCAGAGTTTCACCTCCGCACGCAGCCAAACAACCGACACGCCGACGGAAAACCACGACCTTAAAAAACACCAGAAACCATCCCGACGTGACGTAAAGGTTCATCTGTTAAACTGATCCTGGGTTTAAAATCCTAAAAAAAACTAAATATATTGAAATAAAAAGAAGAAATCTGCTTTTATAAACTACTTAGTTTAAACAAGAGAAGAAGAAAAATGATGTTTTACAATAAAAATTTAATTATTTCTTATTTTTTTTCTTGAGTTTGAAGGTTTTTAAAATAGAAATAAACTTTTATTCAAGTGTTTTCAGGACATGAAGTGAAGTAAAAATATAAAATATATACAGTCTGAGCTCCAGGTCCATTTAGTAGCTGTTCTGGAGCTTTCAGTTGAACCACATGATCTTCCTCAGCACATGAAACACATCCAGTTTTTGTTTTTTTTCACTTTAAAATGAACTTTTAAGACGTTTTTATCCACTTTGGCTTAAAACAGTTCAATATCTGCAGATGATGATGATCATGTGACACGACTGAAAGCTCCAGAACAGATTACACAGTGAAACACAAACTTCTTTTTTGTTTTTCTTTTTATAAAGCTTTGAGCTGAGATTATATATTTACAGTTTTCTCTTCTTACTTAAAAATATATCAACTGTTCTCGTTGAAAATTCATTTGTTGAAAGTTCTTGTGGAAAAAGTGAGGAGCTACTAAATGGACCTTGAGGTGAGATTGTTTTGCAAACTGTTTCTGTGTCTCTGAGGACGCGAATGAACTTTCAAACTACAGAAAAAGAAAGAAAGAAAGAAAGAAAGAAAGAAAGAAAAAGGGGGAAAAAGGAGTAAATAGTTGAAACAAGTTGATTTTTATTGGAAACAGGTTGAGATTCTTCTCACTTGTTTTAAGACTTAAAGGACTGAATTACAGACAGAAATGAAAAAGAAGTATCGTGTATGGAAATCAATCCTCTCCCTCCTCCTCCTCCTCCTCCTCCTCCTCCTCCTCCTCCTCCTCCTCCTCCTCCTGCTGCTGAAAGTGAACCTTGCAGATAATTTTACCCCCTCGACTATCTGGAAGCTGTCCTCCTTTTCCAAGAAAACTC
Source organism: Euthynnus affinis (assembly GCA_029490765.1). Classification (NCBI taxonomy): domain Eukaryota; kingdom Metazoa; phylum Chordata; class Actinopteri; order Scombriformes; family Scombridae; genus Euthynnus; species Euthynnus affinis. Next base: position 31,962,265 of record CM055848.1, on the reverse strand, counting down.
CAAAGCTCCAACAAACTTAGAAGAAGCTCTTGTGCCAAGAATATAAAGCGGCTGCCAAACATCTCCTCGACATGCCGCCGCCGCCGCTGCCGCCGCCGCCGAAATATCCCAACCAGCCAAATTATTTTCCCGAGGAATCAGTCGGAAATCAGGAAACGTGCTGAGCAATCACTACAGAGATAATTGTGTTTTTTTTTTTTTTTTTAAACCGAGCGAGTCGTCCTTAGCGAGGTGTGCCAGCTTCGCTCGCCCCGCTCGCAGAGGGGCAGCCGGTGAGAGAGAGAGAGAGAGAGAGAGAGAGAGAGAGAGAGAGAGAGAGAGAGAGAGAGAGAGAGAGAGAGAGAGAGAGGCAGGGAGGGAAAACTTGGCACAGACTTGTTTCTCTTTCTTTTTTTCCTCAGACTTCTGCTTTACTGACCGCTGATGAAATTCTGGCTGTCTGCAGCAGATAACGCGTTTGTGTCTGCATCCAGACTTCGCAGACGGAGAGGCTCGCTCGCTTCAGTGTGTGAGAGAGAGAGAGAGAGAGAGAGAGAGAGAGAGAGAGAGAGAGAGAGAGAGAGAGAGAGAGAGAGAGAGAGAGAGAGAGAGAGAGGGAGGGAAAAGGTGGGTTTTTTCATCCTCTAACAAACTGAACTGATAAAAAAAAAAACAAGTTGAGAGAAGTTTTATCGACTCTGACAACAAGAGTTTCAATCTGACGTTTCACTGCTTGAACGCCAGGATCTTGTTAATGTTTCCAGGAAATAGCCACGGCCGCAAAGTCTTTAATGGTTTCTAAGCTTACCGAGCAGAGAGTTTAGCTTTCAGCGGCGCAGGTAGGGGACATGTTTGTCCCTCCGGGTTTGCCGTAGAGACGAGCAGCCGTCAGTCCGATATCGATTTCTGCAAAGATCGTGTGCAGACTGCTGCTAGCGTTAGCGTTTAGCTCCCTGCAGGTGAGAGCAAAACAAACAAAAGTAGAATCTGGATCGAGATGATTCCTCGTCACACAAACCCAGAGCACAGATCAGCTGATTCAACCACCAGGAGACACGGCGGTCCTGCAAACGCAGCCGCTGTCGTCTACGTCTACAGATACAGAGTCAAACAAAGACTCCTGGACCAGTCTGTGACGAGCTCGTGCATCATTAAATCATAGAACACACAGTTTTTATCCACAACAAACAGAGAAACCTTCAAATCTCTTATTTCCCTTTGTCTCGTTGCTGCACTTCCTTCTTATGTTGCAGCCAGAAACACCAACAATAAGCCGCTCAGACGTGTGTGTGCAGGTTGCAGGTTGCAGGTGAGCATCATCAGCGTCATCGCATCACAATCATCAACAAGTTCAGCAGCTCAGCATCACACACACACACACACACACACATGAATAAAGAAGAGTTTGAGTCTTACCTGCGTGGACGAAGTAGGCCAGGTACAGATCCAGCTCCTTGACTGAAACTCCAATGTGGTGCGGCTGCACACACAGGCTGGGGTTCGAACACTGAGGAGACTTTACCAGCCTCTCCCCGTCAGTACTTTCGAGGGGAATCCCTTTGAATAAAATCACCATGACCAGGTCCAGCCTCCACACTTTGTCCGCCTGGCGCAGGCAGTCGATCCTCCTCATCTTGCCCTTCTGGTCGGGGTTGGAGAGCACGCAGCACGGCGGCTTCTTCCCCGTCACCGTCAGCACGAAGTCCTCCCTGAACTCGGGCCGGATGTCCTTGCGCAGCTTGGCGAGGAGGCGCGACGCCCACTTCTGCTTGACTTCGGGCTTCTCGCTGAGCAGCTCGTCCTTCACGGCGCGCTCCTCCTCCTTGGACATGCGCTTCTCGTGCTTCTTGAAGTACTTCCTCTTGCGGGCCTGCAGGTTGAACCATGTGTAGGCGAAGGCCCGGACGTGGGGCAGCAGGGCTTCGATGAAAGGATGGAATTCATCCTGGAAAAGGGGACGAAAGAGGAGAGAGGAGGTGAGGGGACGAGCGACAAACACGTTCATACAGTTAAACATCATCAGAATTTACTACAGCTGCAAGAAAAACAGTCGTGGGTCGAATGAAAGAAGGAAAGAGAGGAGAAAATACAGAAGGTATTAAGTATATAAGGGAAGCAGAAGAGCAGAGAATGAGTCATAAAAGTCTGCCAGGGTCGAAAAAAAGAGGATTGTGTGAACAGTTCTGGTGAAAAAGCCTCCAAATTTAGAGTAAAGTAGAAAAGAAGGAAGGAGAAAAGAAAGCCGCAAAGCAGAAGAGAGAAAGAATAAAATAAAAAAGCAACAAAGCCGAAGCAGAGAAGAAGAAGAAATAATTCACTTCCACCTGCTCAGATTTAACATGCACGACTGCAGCAGCATCTCTCGGGTCCGAACAGACCCTGCAGCGTCTTCCAGCCCCGAAAAACAACAACCGAACAACCGAACAACCGAACAAACGACCGACACGAGCACACAGCCGACGTGCCGAGGAGGATTAAAGGTGCATTAAAGGTGCATTAAAGGTGCATTAAAGGTGCATTATGTGGCTTTCGGTTGATGAGAGCGGTGCAGTTATTAGGGTGGGAATGTGTTTAGACGGCATGTCGTGGATTAGACTCAATTTGGGGTTGGTTACACCTGCTCCCTCCCTCCCTCCCCTCCTTTTCCTCCCCCTAAAACCACAAACCACCACAAACGTAATCCAGGATGTGAGCACATCAGACTGAGAGGAGAGAAAAGAGGAAGCTGCTTCTTTACAGCCGAATGTCACAACAACACAAAGAAGGACAAAAAAAAGAAAAGAGCGGAAACCACGTGAACTACGAGGTCGAGATTTAAGGATTTCTGAAAGAGTTTAAATGTTTTTTTCAGGTTGTTTGAAGTGAAAACGTCTCCAGATAAAAAACAGTTTTGTTTTTTCTCTTTGATTTATTATGTTTTAAACCTTTAACTGGAGAGACTGTGGAGCTCCTGACCTTCATAAAGCCTGCTTGTTTTTTGTATCATCGTCTCTAAAAAACGAGCATCGGCTTCAAGTGAAATATCACCTCAGTCAAACTGTCAGGAATCTGCTGCGTTTATATTCACCAATGATTCCGCTTAATTCCTTTTCCAACTCATCCGTCTCCTCTCCGCTGCCAGGTTTCCGTCTGAAAAAAAAAAAACGTAGCAGGAATTCCCGGAAAACCCGTAAAAGGAGAATGTTTGTTTCCGTCGTGTGTTAGCGGATAAACAGCAGGCTGGTGCCGTTAAACCGTCGCAGAAGAAGAAGAAGAAGACGCGGCGTCATGGACGAGCCCCCCAGAAATAAACGGCAACTTCCGCGTTTAAGACGCTATTTGACCCCAAAAAGAACGTCTGACAATCAGCAGATGAGTTTTTTTGAGCGTCACACCAACGCTGCAAAAATGATTCAGAAGTCGATCCGATCACATTTAAAAAGTCTAGAGGAGTCACATGATCGGTTTATTTTTTATTTCAGCCTCGTTCGAGCTAAACTGGTAGCTAGCCGTCTCAGCTGATGGAAGTCTCTACTGAGCATGCTCAGTGCGTCATTTATTTACAACAGGAAGTGGCTTCGTGATGGAGAACATGATGGAAATATGACGTTCCATGCACTGATGAGAGGAAGGTTACAGTCTCCTCCTCATCATCATCGCTCCACACAGATCTGCAGTGACATTTAAGTCACATGATTCATAATTTACAGGTGTTTAATCCAAACACACAAACTGAAGCATCACAACGTCTCCTTCCTGTGTGACGCCTTTAAAAAAAAAAACAACACTTTTTTCCTCTTTTTCTTCTTCAAACCTGTCATTTCAGTTTGTCCGTCTAAACACAGACGGAGGACGGAGAGAGAGAGAGAGAGAGAGAGAGAGAGAGAGAGAGAGAGAGAGAGAGAGAGAGGAAAAACAACACGTCTGCATCACAGAGAAACAATGAGAAACGTCAGCGAGCAGAACGCAGACGGACAGAAAACATCTTCATGGAACATTTCTTATTTTGATTTAAAAAAAAAAAAAACCCTCGGAGGGTTACAGAGCGGGACGGGATGGAGGGGTGGTCGAAGGGGGGAGGAGAGGGAGGAGAGGGAGGGGGGGGAGTCCCATCGGGGGGGGGGGGGGGGGGGCTTGGAGGCCCTCCTCACCCCTCCTCCTCCTCCTCCTCCTCCTCCTCCTGAGCCACATATAAAAAAAACACTCGACTATTCATAGATCAAAGAGGCTCACACACATCTTGATACGTGCAAATGCCTCCGACTGACTGAGGTGGCATGTGGATACACTGTGAGCACACACACACACACACACACACACACACACACACACACACACACACACACACACACACACACACACACACACGCTCTGCTGCAAGTGTTGCACCGCAGCATGGGTGCATGCACGCTGCAGAAAATCTCTTATCAAGTTGATTTTGAGAGATTTATTTATTTATCTGCAGCATTAAATCGTTTTTTTTTTATTTTATTAGAAAAAAAGTTGATTCTTTTGGAAACAAACTGAAATATTCTCACACTGGAGACTCGGTGGAGACGTGAGTCGATGTTTATGAGCAGACGTCTCTCCGTCTTTCTGTTTTTCTTAAAAGAAACAAGAAAAATATTAACTCGTTTCAACTGTTTTCCAGAAACTTCTGTGTGTTTTAAATATTTGTTTCTTGGATTTACGGGTCGTTTTCTTTCATTCTGCTTTTTTGTTCGAGATGCTGAAACATATTTTGATAAAAATCCTTCACTCTGTCACTTTATCTGAACTTTAAAGACAGAAACGAAGATTTCTGCTTCTTCTTCTTTTTTTCTTTTTTTTTTGAAGTGAGTCGATATTTCTCCTCCTGTTAAAACGTTTCCATCTCAGCGTGATGATCTTTCGGGTTCGGGGTCGACGTTCAGGGTTAAATATTCTCTCAGATACGAGGAGCTCCATCTTAATGTCAGTTTAAACGCTCACACACACACACACACACAGAGAGGAGGAAACTATATCTAAAGGCTGTGCATTAGAGCGCCAGCTGCATTGCTTTTTTTTTTTTTTTTTTATATAACATTGTTCACCCTCCCTTGTCAAAGGGTCTGAATACAGCACATTGTTTCTTCTTGGAGACGGTCCAGGCGAACGGGTTTGTCTCCAAAAGCGCCTCCAGCAGCTCTGCAGCCAACCTGCAGCCGCTTTCTGAGCTCTGAAATCTCACTCCAGGACGGCCGAGAACGCCGCCTTTTGTTATTTGTGGTTTTCTGTTCGGCAGTGAGATGTGTCTCTGTTTGTGTGTGTGTGTGTGTGTGTGTGTGTGTGTGTCCTCGGGCGGTTATTAGGACGACGAGCGGCTGGACGGATGATGTGTTCAGCCTCGTCTCCACACACACACACACACACACACACACACACATTCCACAGTGGATCTGCAGCTCTGGATGTTCGTTTGAGCCACATACCAACATTCCTCACAGCCCAGTGCAGCGTTTCAGCTTCCTGACCCGCTCACACACCGTTCCTCCACCGACGTTTCCTCCACCGCTCCTTTTTCACACTCTCTCTGTCCGTCCGTCCGCCGCAAACACACACACACACACACACACACACACAAAAAAAAATCCCACTTAACAAGTCACTCCGTCTCATATTCAGCCCCCTTTTTTAAAAACCGTGGTTGGGTGCCAGCGGGGTGAGATAATCCCTGTTGTTCTCAGCTTTCCCTCCACTCAGGAATGTTTTCTGAAATGTGTCTTGAAACAAAATAATCCTGTTTCTGCGTCCGTGTCGAGATAGAAGCTGATTTACATGGAAACATGGATTTAAGTCAAACTAAATAAGTTGTTTTAGGGAAATAAAAAAAAAAACATTAACCGGCTCTGCAGTTCGTCCAGCAGACACAAGAACTGCAAACAATTTGCTCCAATTTCCAATTTTTGCCTCTTAAAACAAAATAAAATGAATCTTTTTATGTCAGATAATCAGCCTGTCACTGCAGGACTTAATAATGAAGCAAGAAAACTACTGATGGACGCTGATTTGTGTTGGAAATGTGGAATTATTTCAACTGATTGGTTGTTTTGAAGGGTTATTTTAGGAAGATTAAAACACTATCCATCCAACAAGCTGCTCAGAAGTCTGAAAACAAGAGACATATCTGCATTTCTGGTGCAATAATCAGATATTTTCTAGAAACAAGCGCTAGAAACGAGATTAAACTAGAAAAATAATGATTGATTTGTGTCGGGGGCATGAAATTATCTCCACACGCAGCTTATTTTTCAGACTTTTCAGATTCCAGTAAGAGACTAAAACGATGTTTCCTCTTCAGCTTCTTTATAAACGAACTCATTTTCCTCCCACATCTGGCCTTAAACACCTGTTTCTGCTTCTTTTTTTTCTTTTTCAAAACAAGTATAAATTCTGCCAGTTGCTCTGAGATAATCCTCCTCGTTTGTCTTGTTTCTGGAACTTATTTATTTTTATATTTTTTAATGTTTCTGCGTCTGAAGGTTGCCGGAGACGAGCAGCAGCAGCAGCAGCAGCAGCGGCGTCTTCTCGCTGCATCCACTTCTCATTTTATTAAAAAAAAAAAAGGGAATCATCTCACTGTCAGTAAAGAAATCAGATGTGTGTGTGTTGAATAAAAGGCCGACTGGTTAAAAACGTGGTGACGCGGCTCCCCGGGGTCTTTTCTTTTGGGAGGGAAGGGAGGGAAGGAGGGAGTCGGTCTTTCTTTCGGAGGGAATAAGCGTCTCTAAACCTGCGAGGGCCGGACCGAGGCTTACACGTTCCCCCTCTGCACCTTGGTGACAGATGTAATGGGCTCCAAATAACAGGCCTGTAACAACAACCCCATGAATAACAGTCATTTAGAGGGGAGCAATAATGGTAATCCTCCCCTGCCTCCCCTCCTCTCCCCTCCCCTCCCCTCCCCTCCCCTCCTCGTCTATTGACACCCACACCGACACACTGAGGGAATTATCGGCGTGTCACTTGGAGCGGCTCAGTCGGGCCCTCGCCGCTGAGACTTCGCCGTTAACGGGGTTTTTGGTGATGCAGGAAGAAGAGGAGGAAGAGGAGGAGGAGGAGGAGGAGGAGGAGGAGGAGGAGGAGGCCAGCGACGACACACGACGCTCTGAGGAGGGAGATTTTATGCAAACGTGCAGCGTGCACAGCGTGTCGCGCAGATCAGATAAAAACGCCAAAATCGCTTCAAGAGGACGTCTGAGAGCAGAGAGTTTGGACCAATCAGAGCTCTGAAACACTACAAAAATTAAAAAGGGTTTGAACTTTGAACTCTGAAGGGAAGTTTAGAGCGAATATTATCAGTTAAGACTCAACAGAATCACACCGGTAGAAGATTTTTCCACCTGAGTCGCACCTTCTCCTGCCTCCTCCTGTGATTTGTGTTTACATGTTTCAAATATCTAACATGTCCAAATGTGCTAAAACTCAGCGGATTAAACCCTAGTTTTGGAAGAGGACGATCCCTCTCTGTGGGGATCCGTTTAGGTTTCATTCATGGCTATAAATCCTCCTGCAGCTCAGGATTATTTTTATTTCTATATATTTATTCGTCTATTTTCTGCAGCACTCCTACTCTTCCTCCTGTGAGCACCGTGTCATGGAAAAGGTCGACTTTTTCTTTTTCTTTAAGAGAAAAAAAAATCAATAAAAAACCCAAAAACCAGCTAAAAATGAAGTTAAGGAAACTTAAACACCTGCAACGACATTAAAAGTCGATTTTATCACGACTTCACGTTGTTTTTATGCTAAAATTCGGTCGTCTGCGTTAAATCCTGAAGTTTCTCGTAAACCCCGAGTGCGTCTTTAAATACGTCGTGATAAAACAGAAACAAATGGTTTCCCCGCAGGGCGCCCCCTGCTGGTCGGAGGCTAAACGCGGCTTCACTGCGGCGCTTTGTTTTTCTTTAAATATTGAATTTCAGCACAAAAAAAAATCATCATTTCATCCAAAACTGAGCATCAAGAAACTGATATTTGACTATAAAATGAAACCAGCAGCTGATGTTTTGGGATTAAATTCAACTAGAAATAAATATTAATCTTAAAATATGTTGTTTTTTATATATATATTGATGATAAATATAAATGCAGAGTTTAATAGAAGAAGCAGGTTCGTCTGTTTGAAGAAGGATTAAAAAAAAACAGCTTCTCTGGATTAAACATGAGCAGCTCATTAGACACACACACTCTCATCCAACAGTGGAGGGAAATATTAAAAAATATCAGAAATTAATAAAAAAAGAATAATTAAATAATTAAATAGTAAATAACAAACAGTAGCTGTGTCTCTAATATAAAGAATTTAAGCCCAAAAAACCAGCAAACACATCAGTTAAAACCCCTAAAAACACATTTATTTATTTTATTTTCTAACCTTTTGCTGAGCAGGATTTGTGAAAAGCGACAGTCAGCGAGGACTCCGGCTGCTGATTATTGGTTTTACTGCCTGATAATCAGATTATACGTTAAAGCTTCGTGTTCTTTCCTGCAGTTTCAGACGCTCACATCGTCCTCAAAAAAAAAACAAAAAACCGAAGCTTCCACCGGAAAATCAGGATGCCAAATCTTTTTTTTTTTTTGTGCAGATTAACCCGAACTATCCTCGTCTTCATTTCAACAGCCAGTATCAATAAATCATTTACAAATTGTTGCAATTAAATGTCAATAAATCAGATTAAATGTCCTTTTTCTGGAATATGATAAATTATTGAACTCCGATAATTCTAATAGAGGATAAATTGTGGGGTCTAATTGCACTCAGGAGGTTATTCTAAAGCAATGGAAACACGTTTAATTTAAATAATTTGATGGATGGAAACACTGACGACTGACGCTCAAATTAAAGCATATTTAACAACAACAAATATATATATGGGTGATTTAAATTTTAATTCCTCGCAGAAGAGGCTGTGGTTAATTTCAGGAGATTAGGACGATAATTCCAGCAAGAGGAAGCCAAAATCTCCATGAGGTCACACCCAAAAAAAGCTCTTAAATCCTATTTTAACCTTTGACCCTGAACACAACCCTGCAGTGGGAGGAAATTTTTTATTTTTTTTAAAAAAGGGGAAAAAATAAATCAGGTCAAATTTAAGTTGTTAGTCGGTTTAAATATGCAAAGTGGGTTTATTCAAATTTATGATTGAGGCTGTAAATAAATGATAAATCAGTTTGTGTTCCTGCAGAGAGGAAATAAGTTTGTGGTGTTCGTGGTTTTTCTGGCTGCTGCAGGTCTGCTCTGACACTTCAGGTCACCTCTGACACAAACATTTGTTTTTCTCTGCAGAGACATATTTCTGTCAGGCCCGAGGTTCCTGTGTGAGGCCTCAAACAGCAGCAGGAAGGAACCAATTAATGATCACATTCACTTTGAGTTTTGTTTTGTTTTTTTTAAACTAAATGGGAACAACCTGCAAGAGCCACTCGGCCGATGTGAGGGGCTGGAAACCCTGCAGCTGACGGATCCCTTCATCCCTGATCCTGCCTCAGGCTGCAACTAAATCACTTCTTTTCACACTAATGTGAAGCTTCTCCTCTCTCTCTCTCTCTCTTCCTCTCTCTCTCTCTCACACACACACACACACACATACGGAGCTCCGTGAACAACATGTGTCATAAACTATCACAGCTTTCACTCTTCTTTCTTTGCTCCCCGCACATGCACGTCTCTGCTGCCCTGAAGGAAGCATGTCGGCCACAGTTGGAAAGTTTGTGGGAGCAAAAAAAAAAAAAAAAAAACCCCAGAAATAACCAACAAGTTCACGAGTCTAAATCACGGCTGTGTCCCAAGTTCACGCATCCACATTTAAACGCAGATTATGACATTAAAACTTTTAAATCACTGCAACAACAACACCAGCAACAACAACTAAAAAAAGAGCCGATATTCTCGCTCCTTTCAAAGCCGGTGATCCGCTGCGGCTGCCCGGCCAGAGCGAGCCTGAACCGGGGCTTCAGCCAGCGGAGCAGCCGGGACAAGAGTGAGTGCACCCGGCAGAGAAAACAAGCTCAACCAGCGGCTCAAAAGCTCCAACTGAAACAACTCTACGGCAAAGATTCTGCAGGGTAAAGTTACCGAGAGAGATTAGAAATTAACGCTCATGCTAAAATTTTTTAGAAAATTAAAAAAATAAATTTGGGAAAAGGGAACTTTGGAGGCGCCGTCCGCCATGTGCTGCAGCGGACAGGAAGACAAGTTGAAGTGTGAGAAGCGAAGCTGCAGCCTGCAGACTGTTATAGAGTCCATACAGTAAACAGAGAGGAGCTCAGTCCGGAGCTCCGCTGCAGAGAAACACCGTTAAAGGAATTTAAAAAAGTTTTTAAAGGAGACTCACCTGTGTTAGACATAGCGGGGAATACATATCTGTCGGATCTAATCTTAGATCTGGAAGGTGTGTGTGTGTTTATGTATGTGTGTGTGTTACTGTAACTCCCAAGCCTGCTGTGTGTGTGTGCGCGTGTGTGTGTGTGTGCGTGTGTGTGTGTGTGAAAAAAGGAAAGAACAGAAAAAGGAGAGAGAGAGAGAGAAAGAGAGAGAGAGAGAGAGAGAGAGAAGGGGAAATAGAGCCCTCCTTTTGCCCCCTTCGCTTTCACATTTCCAACCAGCGCTGAACTTTGACCCCGCCTCGGGTTACATGTACTGTCCGGACCTGTTAGAGGCCCTCCGCCGGGGAGCGCACAACTTTCAGCCCAGACACGAAGAACATCTCCAGCAACAAGAGAAAAGTCCCGTTAGAGAAAATAAAAAATAAAAAAAAAAGGAATCACAGGGCAGCCCGGTGTCGGTGTGGTGGTGTCGGTGCTGGGAGCTGAGGCGAGAGCGGCCGGTGCTGGTGGACGGTGCAAAAACGCTCCAAAACGTCCCGCATTTCAAACCGTGGGAGACCCGCGGCGACCGGCGGACCTCGGCAACATGTCTATCCGTCCTGCGGTGCGCTGTGGCCGGCGTGCGGGCGGTGCGGCTCCTCGGTGTGTGTGAGTGTGTGCTCGGGACGGAGGGGCGCGGTGCAGCAGCAGCAGCAGCAGCAGCAGTCAGTGGTAGCGGTAACAGCGGCGGCAGCAGTGTCCGCGGAGTCCCGGTAGAGAGAGAGGAGGAGAAAAAAAAGAGATCTGACGAGGAAGAAAGAAAGAAAAAAGGCAGAAAAACGGGATCCCTGAGCTGCCAGACGGCCGCCTCGCCTCTAAAACAACCGACAGCTGCTTTCCGTTAATTTATCTCCAGCAGGAGGAGACGGTAAAGAAGAGAGCGAGTGAAGAGAGAGAGAGAGTCGGTGTGTGTTTGGTTTGTCCCGGACGCAGAGAGGAGCGCCACCTCCTCTCTGCTCTCTCCGCTCCTCAGTCTGTCTGCTGGCTGCTGCACCGGGACCTGCGCTCTCCGCCACCGGACTGCGTCGGTGTGTAAGACTCGGTGTGGCCGGTCGTGGCGTGCGGGACTTTCTTGAGCGCAGTGACCCCTGCAGAGCCCAGAAACTGATCACACACACACTCATACACGCTCACACTCACACACTCTCTCTCTCTCACACACACACACACTCAGCTTATTGATCAGAAAGAAAAAAAAAGAAAAAAAAACATCGATCCTCCGCGCGCAGTTTCACAAGTAGAATCCGGTGGTGGTGATGATGCCGCTGCTCTGCTCTGTGTGTGTGTGTGTGTCCGTGTGTGTGTGTGTGTGTGTGTGTGTGATCCCGCCGCTCAGGAGAGTATTGAGATGAAACTGATCGGGACTGTGTGTGAGGTTTTATCGATTAGTTATGGATTAGATTAGATTAAAAAAAGAAGCTGAAATTTCTCCACAGCTTTTTTTTTTTTTTTTAAATTGCTTTTATTATAGTAAAAACTTAAAACTGCTCTCTGAGGGAAGGGAGGGCAGCACGAGACGCAACGTTTTGGGGGTTTTGATGGGTTTTTAAGGAAGAAGAAGAAGAAGAAGAAGAAGAGGGATCAATCCTGCAGAGTCTCCGACAAACTCCCGCCAGTTTCTGCCCAAGTTTGAATCGTCTTTTCTGCGCTAAAAATCAAATCCGAGAGCTCCGCAGCTCCTCTGCCTCCCATCCAAAAGCCATTTTTTCCTCCTCTTTCTCCCGCACTCACTTTCCTGTCCCGGTGTGCGTGCGCGTGCACGTGCGTGTGCGCGTGTCTAATCCACCGCTACGAGTCACTTTAAACCAGTAGAAAGCGGTAAATGTTTCTCGTTTCCTGCGCAAAAAAAAAGCGGCTTCAGTGAGGTTAATAAGAATCTGACAGAGTCCGAGGAGGATCCAGAGAGATCTACAGAGATCTGACAGGATCCACTCACCGCACAGAACACACTCAACCCTTCTAATTACACTCTAACTGCGGATTTAACGACTATTATTATTATTATTGGTGCTTTTAACCTATTGTACATATTATAATACACATGTGAGATCATGCAGGTATGAACCAATCATCTCCTGACCTCTGGCTGATCTGTCTGTTTATTCATTTATGATGTTTTTATGATTTTTTATAAGGCATTATGATTTATTGGTTCATTGATAAAACAGCAGGTTTGGTTGTAAATCTCCTGCTGGAGACATTTTCCATCATTTTCTGTCTCTGCCTGCAGACACACGTGTATTTATTTCAATATTTATTCTGATATTTTATTAAATTTATGTTTTATTTGCGTCCACACTGTTTTTGTATTTTGATGCTTTTTATGTTTTTTTCTCTCCTGATTGTTGATCATCAGCTTTTGAACTTGAACTTGAGTGTTAAAAATCTGTAAACTGGAAGGAAAGCAGCGTCTAAATGTGAGAATATAAACATTAAATCTGTTTTAGTATCAGAACAGTTTGGAGCCTTTTCAGCGTATTAACTTACTGATGCATGACTGTCCTGTTCAGTGTTTTAACACCAGGTCAGCTGCAGTTTTTTGGAGGGTTTTGGTTAATAATAATAATATTTATAATTATAATAATAATAAAAAATACAAATATTTTGCTGTGAGATGTTGTGGAAGAAAAAGCTGGGAGTTAATTTACTGCCTGTAAAATGTTCCAGATGTTTCAGCTGATGTTTAATATTCTGTATTGTTGTTTGTGTGCAGGTGTGAAGCAGAGAACAGCGCCCCCTACATAACACACACACACACACACACACACACACACAGCTACACTAACTGCACAAAGAAGCTTTTTTTTATATGAAATATGAAGAACATCATGTATAATAAAATATATCTGGATTATTTGAAAAGAAAAGAAAAGAAAAGTGTTGATATGTTGATATTTCCTCAGATTGGTCGACAGGAAGTTCACACATGTTTCATTTCTTGGACGTTGGAGGGATTTTAAAACGCTACAGAACCATAAAAAGTCACATCTGAGGAGCAGAGACACTCAATAAAAAGCCTTTACGGGGACATAAGAGGAATATTAGTCTGTAGAGTTAACAAAAATACAATAAAGCTCCTATAAAGCTACTCTGCATGTCTCTATAGGCTCATTAAAGATGATACAAACAGCAAAAATGATAATAATAAATCACCTTCACTGTTAAAACTCTGCAGTCCGAAGGTGTAAATACTATAAAGTCAGCGTTACGTCTCACTGCGAACAGAGATTTAATCAGCAGGGAGGATCACACACACACTGGAGACACTTTAAAAGGAGATATTGTTAGAAATATTATACGCATATAGGACATAAACTCACCACAGACACTCGCAGGAATATTACAGCAGATTAAATGACTATTATGGACAATTAAAGCACTACTGAGCACCACACACACGCGTTAAATCTTTACTGCGGTATGAAATAAATACAAATAAACCAATAATGGAGACTTTATAAACACCTGAACAGACAGAGCACTAGAATAAAATCTCACCAAGTGTGATAAAGTCACAATAAACAGAACTGATCTGTAAATATAGATATTCTAGGAGAGTTATGTCAGTATTATGGGAGATAAAAATGTGATAAAACACAATAAAATGGATGAAAATGATTGTGGCAATAAGATAAAACTCACTATTTAGCACAGTGGAAGCTTTAATAAGATAAAAGTGAGATTAAGCTCCTGTAAACAGACAGAACTGATAAGAAATCTCAGAGTTATAATGATGTTTTTAAGGGGATTTGATGGGAATTTTAGAGGAAAATAAGAAGAGATCAAATATAATAATAGACAATAAACTTTCTGGATGAATATTTAAGGATATTATTGTGATAATAAAGTCTCACTTCAGTCCTTATAAGAGTTTTAAAGTGATAAAATCAGATTTAATATCAACTTTTTGACCTTTCAGGCTGATTTTTAGCTTCATTTGATCCTCTACTGAGCCTCCAGCTGCCCACAGCCAATCAGGAGCTGCCACGTCACAGCCACGATCTCTGACTGCGCTCTAATTGGACGAAACGGAGGAATTTGAACGTCAGAGGCGCGTCTGATTGGACAGGAAATTAAGGTAAAAAAAAAAAAAAAAAAGACGTCGTGTGCGCGCAAAACGAGAACGCGCTTGTCAAACTGCATCCCCGTTAAGATTTAATACTAATAACAGACATCTGCGGAGTTATTGATTATACATGATTGATGAGTAAAGGTGAGCTGATAGAGTTATTGATGAGGAGTGATGACGTACCATCAGAAGTTGAGAGCAGGTGAGAAACTACCCAGAATGCCTCAGGCTCCACGGTCAGTCTGACTTATTCACATTAATAAAAACAATCCAGAGAGAAACAGCTGACTGCTCCTCTTTCTTTACTTGGCTCGGTTCGGCTCGGTTCGGTTCGGGACTTTACAGAAGTTGCACCAACCAGTCTCTTGTTTGTTTGTTTGTTTGTTTTCTCTCGCGCTGTCCCTCACTCTTCCCTCTCCTCCTCCTCCTCTTCTTCTTCTTCCTGTCCCGCTGGATCCACATAACCCGGTTCAGCTCGGTTTGACCCGGTACAGCACGGCAGCTCCGGAGCAGCAGCAGCTCCGGTCCTGCAGCGCTGCAGCAGCCGGACCGGCCGCTTTATAGCCGCCACACACGCCTCCATCTCCGGCTCGGTGCTGCGCAGGTGACGGATGGAGAGTGAAGGAGGAAGAGGAGAAGAAGAAGAAGGAGGTGCGGGATGTTTGCAGGGAGGCTGACCGGACCGGAACCGGGACCCGGACCCGGAGCTGCTCACACCTGCCAGGTGTTAAAGTCACTGTGACGTCACTTTGCCAGCAAAAAATCTGCTTTAAAGGATCCACAAATCAATATGACTGGACTTTATTTTTAATATTTCATAAAGTTTAACAAGTTTCTCTTGAAAAAAAAATAACACGAAAACACCCAAGTGGTCATACATGTAAATTAAATATTTCACATTACATGTCACGTGTTGTTTCACACGTGATAAATTGATTAATTGATTAATTTGCTTCTCTCTCTTTTTTAAAGGGATTCTTTGAAAATTTGTTTCATTTGACATTTAAACGTCATCTGTCACGTGTGCAACATACAAGTCAGGAGTAGGAGGAGCTACTGAAAGTCCCGTATGAAGGAGAAAAAACGACCCCTATGACGTCATGGTGATGTCATCAGGGTCATCTTGGCGTTTACACCCTTCAGTTTCAACAAAACTGTCCCGTATTCAGCATCAAAACCAGCTGTGTGATGTGAAGATTAATGTTAACACTAAACATGATGATGATGAAGCAGCTGCATTTCTATTGGATGACGTTAAAGGTGAACGACCAATCAGGAAACTGTAATTCTTCTTCAGTTGTGTGATTGAAATAAAACACAACCTAAGCTTTAAAAGTGACAGACTGGAAGTGTGGAGGTGGAAACATGTTGTTGTTTATCAGGTAATGATTAAAGACATTATCCAGGTGCATTATGGGAAATGTAGGATCCAGTATTTTTAAGTGTTTGACCCAAACTAGACACTAAAAAAAAAAAAGTCAGCTCGACCTCTGCTGCTCAGATTTTGATCAATCTGTCTCTCCGAGCCTTCAGAGTTTATAGAAGTGCAACAATAAATCATCTGACCTTCACGTTAATAAGATTGTGGTTCATAAAACGTCTTTTAGTGAAACGCTGCACTCATCTCAGACATTTTGAGGGTTTTCTTTTTAGACGCATCAGGTCTTAAAAGTTCGCATTACGGTTGGATCCTTCAGGGTCAAAAATGTATTTAAAAAAAAAATATTAAAAACCAGAGCTGCATCCTGCTGGGTTTGGAGAGTTTTGTCTGGTTTCAAATGCTGAAGCTGCTTCTCTACATGATTATTCTCCAATTATTTTCCTCGTCAGTGAGACAGAATCCTCTTGAATCCAGAGTTTGTCTTGTGGAGCACCTGTTTGTTAAAAGCTCTTTCTATATAAATCTGGCAGACTTTGCGTTGACCTCCGCTGATCTCTTCTTCTGCAGGTTTGCAGTCGGAGCTGCGGGGCTGCGGGGCGGCGAGTCATCGGAGGTTAATGAACAGAAGCTTTTATGTTAATAATAGAAGGACAGCCGGCGTGATTTAACAAGACAATCTGCAGATTTACTTCGCTCAAATACATCCGAGGCTCCGGTTATTAGTTGGCTAAACAACGTCTCACCAATGAAGGTCAAGACAAAGAGAAGGTAATTAGATTACAGCAATTAAATTGGGTTTTCGATATGATCAATAATCTTAATGTGTAATCATGGATTAGTGGCTCAGACTTGCACACAGAGAGCTGATCACTCTGCTGTGTTTCCAGTCCAGACGTCCATCATACAACAGAGAGGCTGCAGCTCCAGAAACTCATCTTCTTCTTCTGTTTGCTTATATAAACTGAGCAGATGATTCCTGGTTACGGCTCAATTAATCAATCAGTTGTTCAGACTATAAAACGTCAGGAAAAGTTAACTACTGTTTCCCGAAGCCCTCAAATGTTTGCATCATTATTAATCTGTATTTTAGGAGCTGAAACAAGAGACGGTTGTTGCAGCTCTCATCCTGGTTTAGATCATATTTAAGACACAATATTTACATTTAACTTCCTGTTTACATGTTTCTAACAGCGTTTAATCAGAGTTATGACTGTTTATGTTTGTCATACATACAGAAAATGTTCCCTGATGAATCAGTGTTTTCCCTGCCGCTGTTTACTCATCCCAGGAGGCATTTATCAAACTCTGAAAGGTCCCAAATGTTTCATATGTGTGTCTTAAACCAACCAGTCAGGAGCCCGAATCCTCCCGTTCACACTGACCATTAGAAGACGAGTCAAATCAAATAGATATTTTTCAACGTTACAGTCTTTTTAGTGCCAAAGTTACAGCTAAAAAGACTGTAAATGTGTCAGATATCCACTTGATATGACTAACTCAGACTGCTGAAGCTGAATAGAAGCTTCACACACACTTTAAATGTCTATCTGGACACACTGTGGATGAAGGAGATCTTTTAATATCCAGTATGATTACCTCTTTGACTGCTCACATAAACACCTGACTGCTGGTTTAAAACACACAAGATGAAATTATGACTCTTTCCTTTAAATCTGGGATAATTCAGGACATTGTTCTTCTTTCTTACCTTTTAATGTATTGTTTTACTTTAATGCGTCTCCTCTTTTTTTTAATCTTCTTTTCACATTTCAATTTTCTATTATTGTTTTATTTTCCTTCTCTCTTCTTCTGGTGTTTCTTCTTTGCAAATTCATGAAGTGTCTCATTATTTCCTGCTCTTATTGAGGCATTCATCATTGATTGATATGATGTTCAGGATGTTTTACTGATCAGATCATCAGATATATGAGATGTTTGTTTAGGTTCTTTTCTAAATCAGCTGCAACTATAAGAGAATATAAACACAGAAGCAGTTTGTTCATCATCATATGTTCTTTAAAGTCATTTTAAAATGTTTTTAACTCCTCAGGTTTTTAGTCCACATGATGAACTGAGCTCAGCAGAGTCAGAAAAGCAGCCTGAGGCTCCATCTAGAGCCGAGCGACTGTAACTACAACGTCCTGCAAACAACCAAACACTCAAAAAATGAACCAGACTGAGAATAAAAACATCAGAATTATATCAACTTTAACATTAAAAACATATTTTTAATGAATAAATAATTAAATAAAATGTTTTTCCATCTTATATTTTTCATATCATACTGAGACGTTTAATATTTCGCACAACTCTGACATAATCTTTATTTTAAATGTTTCCTGTAACATCTGTTTAAAAAAAGCCTGACAGATGCAAACACACACATTTGTCATCATGTTATTTTAATTTCAATGGTTTATTTATTATTTATTGATATATATATATATAAACATATCATTTAGATTAATATCATCCATCAGCTTTATGACTGAAATATCTCAAGTTGAGCTTTTATTCATCTTAAATGTTTCATCAGACGCAGCCGCCTGTAATCCAACCTGTCAATCAATCAATCGATCGATTATTCATTGATCACCAGTGACTCCCAGCAGACACCAACAGCTTCCAGTAAAACCACTTCCACGTGTGTGTTTGTGTTCTTTCTGTCTCTGTGAGGACTTCAGAGTCAAAACGAGGAGTTTAATGAATGAATGACGTCACTGAGGGTCCTCACAGAAGTACAAATGTGCATGTGTGTGTTTGCCTCACACACACACACACACACACACACACACAGACACACACCTGGCTCTCTCCTGCAGGTGTTTTCTCTTCACACACGCTGAGCGCTGCGTTCACACATCAGCTCAAAAACTCTCCTTCAGTCTCGTCATCGACATTTTTGAAAGCGCAGAGTCACGACCCCTCGCCGCAGCATGTCCGCCGTTACCATGACAACGCCTCGCCATACATAATCCCCCCTCCGTCCCAGTGGTTTGACTTTAAATGATGTTTGTTTGATACCATAAAACGGCAAACATCACCGGTTTGATTTCACACTCAGTATCAGTGGCGCAGTTAAAGGTCTGAGGTGCATTGTGGGTAATGTAGGCGCCAGGGTGGAGCAAAAGAAAACTGCCCAGCGTGTGTCTGAGGTCAAAGGTGAAGTGAGCGGATGATCACGTGAACTCAACGGTTCATCTGGACAACACACAGATCTCTCCGTCAACATTTTTTATTGGATCTATTTGTTTAGTAGAAAGATATTTTAAAAGATTTTTGAACTATTTAAATCAATATTTCCAATAATCATTCGCTTCTGTTGTACTGAGGTGGGAACAAAAGTGTCATTTATGTCCAAACCTGCCACATAAAACCCTAAAAAACCTGAACTATACAGTGAAAGTGATGGTTTTTATCTTCACTTGCTTCCTGCTCTCGCCTCTGCTCTTCTTGTTTTTCTACAAGCAGCAGCTCCTGGATACTTACAGTAGATTTTTGACATATTAACTCTGACAGTAGCAGAATTACAGTATACAAACCACAACATATTACTGGACAGACTGGGAAAGTGGGAGAGACTCTGTGGCACAGTACTGAACTGGTTTGAATCCTACTTAAAGAACTGGGACTACTTTGTGTCTACAAAAATTACATGCGGAGTTCCACAGGGCTCCATACTGGGGCCTCTTCTGTTCATGGTCAAACTAGCTCAGATTATGGAAAGTAACAAAGATATGCTACCAAAGTTATGCAGACGACTCTCATGTTTACATAACTGTATCACCAGGGGACTATTCTTCTATTAAATAAAGATAAAACTGAAGTAAAATGTTTTTGGAGCCAAAGGAAGAATGTTTAAAAGTCAGCACGCTATTAAAAACCACAAACCAAGCCAGAAATCTTGGTGTAGTCATGGACTCAGACCTGAATCTCAACAGCCACATTAAGACAATTACTTAGTCAGCCTATTATCAACCTGCCCATGCATTTATCTTCAGGAGACTTATTCTCCACATATCTGAACAAACTCCCAGAAAACTACAGATCTGCTGAGACTTTCAGATCTTTTACCTGAAGACTTTTCTGTTTGCTGCCTTTCATTGATTCATTTCTTCTTCTATTTTAACTTTTTATTTATTTCTAACAGTTCTAATTGTGTTTAAATGTCTTTTTTTTAACTGTGTTTCTTTTGCATTTTGTCTTAAAGCTTTTAACGTTTCATGTGAAGCACTTTGTAAACAGGTAAACTCGCCTCACCTTCCCTTTAAAGACATTTATGTGCAACTTCTGTCATCGTTGATCCATCACGTGTGTGTGTGTGTGTGTGTATACGTGACTGTATACGAGCTATGAAGTGTCGTTTATTACGTCGGGTCATCGAGTTACATCCTAAATCACTTCACAAAAAAAAGCCGACCAATCAGACGTGAGCAGAAATTAAAAAACCGAACACGGACGTCACCATGGAGACGGGCTGATGTCGGCGGCGGTTTGGGCTAAAAAATACTGTGGGACCACAAAGTGTGTGTGTGTGTTTGTGTGTGTGTGTGTGTGTGTGTGATGGGGGATGGGGGCTCCACCTGCTCCCACTGAGCTGCTGCCAGGCTGGAGATCAGCCAACAGCACCGGGCCTGAAACCAAGCCTCCGCCAAGCTCGCACAACCAGAAAGAGAGAGAGAGAGAGAGAGAGAGAGGGGGAAAACAAGAGGAGGAGGAGGACAGAAAGAGAGAGAGAGAGACAGGAAACCAGAAGGAGAGCGATGTGGAGGAAAATAAGGTCAGAAAACCAGGAAAAGAAACAGAAACGGTGCAAAACGAGACGAGAGAGAAGAGGAAGATGTGGTGGAGGGAAAACCAGGAGAAGGGACGTTTAACAGAAAAGAAGAAGAAGAAGAAGAAGAAGAAAAGGAGGAGAAATGGGAAAGTAGAGCGATGTAGGAGGAGAAAAGGGTCATAAAACTAGAAGATAAGCAACGAGAGACGAAGGAGGAAACAGTTTGTAACATGAAATACAACAAACTAAAACACCAAAACCAGACTCACTAAACTCCGAGTTAGTGTTGCGAGAAAACAGGAAGTTAAATTCTTTGTCACATTTTGAGGTTTATTTAATTTAGTTTGATGTTTAATGACGTTTTGAGATCATTGGAGGGCGAAGCAGCAGCAGCAGCAGCAGCAGCATGAGCTCGACCCTCGTCTTCATCTTATTTAGTGATCTGAGTCATCGTCAGCGCGGTCGGAGGCTGACGGATGACGTCTCATCCCGAGCATGAAATCAAACTTTATCAAACCGTGTAAATCCTTCACCTTTTCTATCCGACGTAGGTCACAGTGTCGCCTCTGTGGATCTTTTAGAACAAATAAAAAGGTTTCTTAGGATCTAGTTATAATAAAACATGCACATATAAACACTATCAGCAGCGTCTCAAACACAAAACCTTCTTCTTCTCTTGCTGAGAATCATGAAAAGCTAAAAAAAAATCATCGTCGCTGCAGGAGCTCCGATCAATGCTCGCTGGCTGAGACTCACAGTTTTTTTTTTATTTTATTATTTTGGAGCTGGTGTGAAGCAGCTTTTAATCAGAGTTTACAATATGTTTTGTTCCCCCTCCCTCCCAAAAAAAGAACAGATTTAAGGGAACAGAAGCAGCGCTGGAGAGGAAACAGAGTCCTCTTCAGTCTGACCTCACGGTGGCGCTCAAAGGGTTCGTCCTCTGAGGAACGTCTGAACAAAAACCAACACTTCCACATTCACCAGCATTCACACACCATGACTTCAGACTTCAGACTTTTTAGTGTCTGGTAATAAACACGCTTTTCTTTTAATTCTGTTGATGCACAACAAGATGAAAACTCATCGTCCAGCTCGACCATAAACTGTTAATCACGACCTGTCTGCGTCTGAAATAACAAAGAGCCAAATCGTCCTTATCGTCTCTCGCTGTTTCCAACACGCTCTCACTCCAAACTCGTCAAATATCGACGCTTGGTCAGGACGAAAAATCAAATAAAAACAACAAGCTACTAATACGAGAGTCAGTCAGCTTATATAGACGTCACATATTGTTTTATTCTGGCGGCCAGGCTGACATTTATCACCTTATGTATGACGTCATCGGTCTCGTGACGTCTATTTCAGACGTTGTAGGAGCTCAGCAGAAGTCTGTCAGACTAACCTGCATGTTAAAAAGCTTCCACCCTGCTCTGGTGGGCTGTGATTGGTCACATGTGGAGATATTTGACCTGCTGGAGATAAAAAAAATCCATCCAGAAACAAGTGGAGATGCTAAAAGAAGTGATTTATTTTCTTCAAGCGCTGCAGAATAAACATGTCGCTGCTGCTGCTGAAACTCAGATATCAGCTTCAGAATATAAGATTTGTCCCTGATGGTGTGAGCGAACATCTACATGTTTGTATCCTGGAGTCTAATCAGCGTTAAACTATTTCTGTCTCACAGGATGTGAAAACATTTTCTGGATGAAGTGAAGCAGCTTCAGCAGCAGATCAACCGACTGTTTTCTTCTTCTTCTTCTTCTTCTTCTCTGCTCGGCTCAGCTGTCGTGTGTTTTTTTTTTGTTTTTGTTTTTTTGGTGACGACCTTGGCGCTTTGGTTGGGTTTGGACGCGGTTCCGCTTGGCGCCTGAAAACAAACACACACACACACACACACACAGACACGACGGACGGACGGACGCCAGAATATCATCGCTTGCATCATAAACTCATCTCGTCTCAGCCGGTCGGTTGGATGACACAGAACTCTTCTTCTTCTTCTTCTTCTTCAAAACTCGTTTACAGGCTTGACGAGGGGCTGGGCCTGCGTGTGTGTGTGTGTGTGTGTGTGTGTGTGTGTGTGTGTGTGTGGAGATACAACAGAAGAAGAGGATGAAACAGGAAGGCAGTTGTGTAGTGAGAGGGAGGCAGGAGGAACAGATGGCCTGGCAGAGCATGGGGAGAGGCCGGAACCCCCCCCACCCTCTGACCGACTTTCATTGATGAGCCAGTGTGTGTGTTTGTGTGTGTGTGTGTGTGTGTGTGTAGCACGTGTTAGACACATATGCCATCTCACAATATTATTTAGAACAGCACCACCCCGACTATTTCAAGTTTACACACACACATGCAGGAGCAGAGCGGAGCCGCCTGCCAGCATCACGATGCCGAAACACAAACTGTGTTTCTGTTGCTTTCAGCGATCATTACAGTCAATAAGCTCATAGAAATCAAACAAAGAGCACAAACACCAGGACGCTCCTCTGCTCCTCCACTCCAGACTCTGATTCTGAACTAAAGAGAGAGAGAGAGAGAGAGAGAGAGAGAGAGACGGGACTCAAACACGACCAGCCAGAGAGTCAAACTGATCAGGAGTTCGATCGCTCAGAGATCAAACTTGTCGATATATTGATGTGTTTAAAGGTCGCTGTGATTCTTTAGAAGCAGTAAGAGTCAGAAATCAGGGAGCAAATGTGATGAAACTGCTGAGAAATGACAGAAACATCAGGCAGGTTGTGATTTAACAACAAGAAAAAATGACGAATTTTCACTCAGAAGCTTTAAAGTGAATCTTGAAATCATTTAAAAATACAGAAGAGGTGAAAAACTGCACGGCTGAAAGCCCCAGAAAAAGCTAGTAAGAGGACTTTGAATGAAGATTTTCTTCTTATGATTCATATTCAGTCTAATTAAAGACACATTTCTTTGTCTTTGTTTGTGTTTTTTTTTTCCATTTAATTAGTCGCTGAGAGGATTTTCATCACGATGTGTTTCCATTCAGCTTTTTATGACGATGATGATGAGGAGGAGGAGGAAGAGGAGGAGGAGGAGGAGGAGGAGGAGGCTGTAACCTTCCTCACATCAACACATGAAACTAACAGAAACGTCGTTGGAGCTTCGACTCTTTTTATGACGTCAGACAATCAGTTTATCCGCTGTAATATTCACACAGAAGCAGCAGCAGACGGACGGACGGACGGAAACATTCACGACGTTCTCGTCTTTCAACGTTTGGATGGAAACCGTGAAACGGCGTTCAGCTGCTTTAACTTCCTGTGTGACGTCTGAACGGAGGGATGTTGTTAAACGAGCTCAGCTGTAACACAAACACACACACACATTTCTGATGTAACGCCTCCACCAACCTTTAACCTTGAACCTGGATCTCAAACTAAAGTGTAAAACACGTCGTCATGGAAACAGGATGCTCTTGTTTTCATCGGACGTTCCTGTATAAATAATAAAGCAGTAAAAGTTCAGTCTTGTTTTCAAACTGAAACAAACAATTAATGACTTAAATTTTATTCTTATTTTGGCCTCAAGAATTTAAAAGATCTGCGAGGAGTCGCTGCTTTTTAAACGATGATTAAACATCTGATGGAAAGAAGAAGCAGTGACGTCATCATGCAGGTCAGGAGGGATGAAGGATTGAGAAGGATTTTGGGAAAAACGGCATTTTGACGCTAAAACATTCAATTTTTTTGATTTGAATACAAATGAAACATTGTTTGGAAGCTGCTGAATGATATAAAAACCTCCAAAAATAAAAAATAAACACTGTTTTTATCTCTAGAAGCGATCTGCAGAGTAACGCAGCGGTCGCAGTTTGTCGACTTCAAACTTTCAGGCGTCAAAATATCTTTCGTTCACACCTGGACAAACAGAACTGAAACAAATCAAACGCAGCAGATTTTACACACACACACACAAAAATAATAAATAAATAAATAAATAAATAATCGTTGTGAAGGTGCAGCCTCGCTCTGCCCGTCCTGACCGAGCGGAGCGGTTCAAGGTAAAAGAGACCAACCGCTGCGAGGGACGGAGGACGAGTCGAGTCAGCGGTTCATCCGAGTACCACGAAAAAAAAACACACACACACAACATCCTCACCTCCAGCCTCCCTCAGTGTGTGTGTGTGTGTGTGTGTGTGTGTGTGTGTGTGTGTGGTATCAAACTCTGTGTTCACTTTTTATGGATCCAGCCGAGGAGAAAAAGTTTCACATTATACAAGCTTAACGAAAATATCTGCTCAGCGCTGAAGGGGAAGCAGCGAGGGAGGTCGGAGGTCAACCCTGACAAGAGAGACGAGTTCCTCAGATTCTTCTTCGTCTCCTCCTTCTTCTTCTCCTCTCGTCTTACAACACACACACACACACACACACACACGTATGTATTAATGCCTTCGCTCCGCAGCAGCAGATTGCCCACGCACACCAGGTTTCACCAGGACCCAACCTGACGGGGCGCCCAAAAAAAAAACAAAAAAAAAAAAACTCCGCCGTCTTTGAGAGGAAGAAGGAAGCCTGCAGGCGAGATGATGGGGAACGTAGGCAAGCTGTCAGCAGGGCCGGGCATATGCTGGGCCCCCCCTCCTCCCCTCCCCTCCTCTCCTCCACCCCTTCACCCAAAAAAAAAAAACCCTCCTCCTCCATCTTTCCACCCAAACCCCCCCCCCTCTCCTCCTCCCCTCCTCTCCTCCTCTCCTCCACCCTCATATCTCCTTCTGTCTCCTCTCTGCCAGGCAACCAGTCTGCAAACCAGTAAGCAGCCAGTAAGCAGGACGACAAGATCTCACTGGTTTGTTTTTGTTTTTCTGTGTCACACTTTTATTCTTTATGATGTTTCAGCTCAATTACAGAATATTAATTAAACCTTTTTTTTTTTTTTAAACATTTAAAATGATGAACACCAACTGTTTTTGATCTTTTCTTTATATTTTAATCATATTTATGTTAATTAGCTCTTAAATTAAATGTTCAAGTTGTGGAAAAATGTAAAAACAATACAGGAAAAGATAAATAATTTAAATAAAGATTAAAAAAGAACATGATTACTTCTTGAGTTCTGATATTATTCTAATAAATAAAATGATTATCTTTTATTTTTTACATATATTTAATCATTTCTGATTGACTATAAATTATAAAAACTAAAGTTTAGACTAAAAACTAGTGTTTAATTTCAAATTAATCTTTTTATTTATCATTTATTCTGTTATTCTTTGTTTATTTGTTGCTATTTTAAAGATTATTTCTCCCCAAAAATCCCAGAGAATATAAAACTAATTTATACTTCTTATTATGTGCAGAGAAGAAGTTTAACAGATGAAACTTTTATGCTTTTTAAACAGATTAAATCAGCAGCTAACAGCGTTTAAACTGACGGTTTGTTTATTTGATGCTCTGCAGATTCACCGACTCTAAAGTCCTTTTTTTTCAACCTTTTATTTTGTAATGAATTCAAGTTTCCTGCTGTTTGCTGCGATCATGTGACGCTGCTGCTGCTGCTGGATGTCGTGTGTTTTGGCTCCACATCTGTTTTTATTAATCCTCAAACTCTGCAGTGTTTAAAAAAAAAAAAAAAAATCACAAAACGCTGAAACACTTTTTCACATCTGTGTCTCTTTAAAAGTTTCAGATTAGTCGCTTTGTGCTTCCATTCAGTCATAAATCAGGTTAATTTCAGGTTTTTGTGGTGATTTTTATGACTTTAATGTGAAAAACATCCACTAAATATCAGCCGCACGAGTCCGACGACGCCGTTCTGTTAAAGCAGGAGAAGTTTTCCTTCAAAAATGTCACAAAAATGTAACTTCTGTTTTCAAAAAAATCTGAGTTTAAATCAGCTGAGATGATAAATAAAATATGAATATTTGTTTTATTTGACGGAGACGTTTTAATATCTGACTGCGATCAGCTGACAGACGGCGGCTTTAATCGGCTCGTTGTGTTTATAATGGAGTGAATTCACCTGAACACGACGACGCTGGAAGGTAACAAGGCAGGAAATACACACACACACACACACACACACACACACACACTGAAACACACACACACACACACACACACACACACTGAAACACACACACACACACTGAAACACACTGAAACACACACACACACACACACACACACATAAACAGATGTGCAGTCTCCCCCCCAAACACAATATGAAAACAACAGAGGAGGCCCGCCAGCTGTTCACATAAAAAACAGGGAGTCTGCACACACAGCTGGACACACACACACACACACACACACACACACACACACACACACACACACACGCAGAGTCTCTCCGGCAGGTGCGAGAGGCAGGACGGGAGCCAATGGGAACGCTGCGTTAATTACAGCGAGGAGACGATTGATCAGCTGCTTCGTTAAGACGTCACGGAGCCGCTTCCCTATTGGACGGAGGATCGGCCAATCAGAGCGACGCACACACACACACACAAAAAAAAAAGTGAGGATTAAAGCATTTAAAGACGTTTTCAGTTTGAATCTTAATCTGTGAATTTTCTTTCATTTAAAAAACGACATGAAAATGATCCAAATTATACGGCTGCTGCCAAACTGTGGTTCAGGGACCTCCAGGAGGCCGCTGAGGAGCTGACAGGTGTCCAACAGACTCTTTACCTGCTGCTGTATCACACATTTATTTATATATTATATGTTAGTATTTAAGCTCTTGGAAATTCATATTTATGTGGATTAAAACTATTTTTTTTTGTTTCTTCTTTTTGAAATTTACAGTAAATTTGTGTGTTTTTAATTTGAGGGAAATGTTTGAATAAATGTGTTTTTATTTCTCTTCTTTTCATGTTTGTTTTTATATCAATAAATTATCAGTTTTATTTGTTGCCGTCTTCTAAAACTTTACTCCAGTTTTGATCATTTAACTAAAAACAAATGTTGGATAAATGTTTTTTATTTCTGGGCTGTGAGAACATGTTGGATCCTCGCTGGCGTCTGCAGCTCTCAGGCCGCCGCCGCCTCCGTCGCCGCCGCTGCTGCAGCCGCGCTCGCGTCCGCAGGTTCTCCCGCTCTAATGCCTTTTTAATTGCCGCCGTCCTGTCGTCTCCTCTCACGCTGCATATCTGTCTCCTGATGTCGGGGAGGGAGGGGAGGGAGCTGCTAGACAGGAGCTTTACCACCCGAGCCGCTGCGAGTCTTTTGTGGCCCTCGGCAGCGGCGGCGGCGGCGGCGGTCGGGAGGCCCGGGGCCCCCCTCTCCCCCTCTCCCCTCCCTCCTCCTCCTCCTCCTCTGTCTCCTGCGGTGTGACTAACGCGGGGCGACAGCGCCAAGGCGGCGGAGGGCGGCGGCCGATTGCCAGGGAGCCTCACGCCGCTTCAGCTCAGCTCAGGGCCGCCTTTGTGCGCCGTAGCCGCCCGCTATCTTCCCACAACATGTGCTGCTGTCAGGGGCCCGAGCGGGACCAAATCTGCTTTTTTGGAGAGAAAACTCCCCCCTAAATCCTCTTGATGCGCTCTCGCTCTCCCCCCTTTAATGTCTTCATTTGCTATAGCCACTGGCCTTGTAGTGTTTTGAAGTGGGGAGGGGGGGGAGGAGGGGGGAGGGGGGGTGGGAACGGATGACTAATTCATACGAGCATTGTGTTTGAACTTCAGAAATTCATGGGGCTCGGTGTGCTGTGATTCTGCAGCCTGTCAGGTGCTGATTGGAGATATTTATAGTGGTTCTGAAACACAGAATTACAACCAGCTGGCAGAGTGTGTTTTACACACTGAAATAAGAAGAGTCACATTCCTCCTCTAATCAGCATGGATAAAATAATAAATGTCAGTAATTGCCTTTTACTCGTACGGGTTCAATTAGAAACAAACGCTGGGAGAGAACACGTATCATTGTGGAGAGATTATAACGTTTAAAGGATTAAAGCAGGAAAAAATCATTAATGAGAGGAGGTGAAGCTCCCAGCAGCAGCAGCAGCAGCAGCGGCGTCTCCATTCACAGGGTAATGTCTCCCTCTGCTGGCCGCTGCAGGGTAGTACACCAGTCTGAACCAGCAGCAGCAGCAGCAGCACTGGGATATCTGAGCACAGAGAGGTCACACAGAGGTCAGCCAGGTTCCTCAAGAAGGTCAAAGACGAGATGACTGAGACCAGGAGAGTTTTATGTGATTCAAGCAGAAGAAGAAGAAGAAGAAACGTCAGCTTCTCGTCTTCGTTTATGACTGAAAAAGCATCTGAACTAGCTCCTCTAACTCTTCAGTCCACCTTAAACACATCTCTCAAACCTGCAGCTCAGACTCGCTGTTGTAATGTAATAATAAACCAGAGGAGGCAGGAACGTCTTAAAATGATAAATGTGCTCGCTGAGATCTCGTATGAAGGTTGCAGTTAAAAGTCAAAGCACTTAAAGCGTCTCCAGTGTCAGTTGAAGATAAATAAAGCGGCGCTGAAGAGTTTGAAGCGTCTTTTTTTTTTTTCTTTCTGTTTGTTGTTTGATGTTTGTTTTTTCTTTTGAGGTCAATAATAAATGTTGTAATAAGCTGCAGCTGCAGGAAGCATGAAGTTATTGTGTTTACAGCTGTGGTGTTTGACTAATTTACTGTTTAATTGTTTGTGTTGGTGTGTTTGTAACGTACATACAGTATGAACACATGATGACCTGACTGTCAGTTTGTATGTAAACAGCTGAATGAACGGATCAGCTGACATGTTGAGCTTCATTATTATATATTATTATATATGCAATAACACTTCCTTCTGTATATTTATCAACACTGATATCTATAGAATCAGTTTATCAGGTTTAATGGACTCTAACTCCAGTAATTTGATCTTTTTTTAGCACATTTTGAACTCTATTATAGATTCTGAATGTTGACTGAAGATGTTTTTTTGTGACTGAAATGTAATTTTGTGACGATGATATTTGATTCTACACGATAAACCTTTTGGATCTTCCTCTCTGTCTGAACACGCATCATTTATTTTATCCTGATGTCATATTTTTGTAATCTAACTTCCTATATTTTATCTTCTATGTTGATATTGTGCAGATAAATAAAGAATATTTTATGTTTTTTATTCCAGTATTTATAACTTTATATGAGGTTAAAGTCAAAGGAGGCACAAATACTGTTTTGCAAACTTTATCTACTGTCATTTAATATTCTTGTGTGATCAAATTCCTAATAATGATTAATCTATAATCAGTTATCAATTATTATTTTATTATTATCTTCTCCTGACAAGATAAGAAACATCTTCTCAGACGTTGTGGAAGCAGCCGTTCATCTGAAAGTTACCTCGTTTTCACTGAAAATATTCAGTGTGTGTGTGTGTGTGAGTGTGTGTGTGTCTGTGTGTGTGTGTGTGTGTGTGTGTGTGTGTGAAGCTCGGGGGACAGAGGTGTGTGACCCGAGCGTGGAGGAGAGTGATGAACACGGCGGGGGCGACAGCGGGAAGCGAGGACGATGAAGGATGCTGCAGGAGGAAGTGGGACGCAGGGATGCTATCACTCACTCACCCCTCCCCCCCTCCCTCTCCCCCTCCTCACCCCCTCCTCACCCACCTCCATCCCATATGTGGACCAGAAGAAGATGGATCTGGGTTGGTGGATGATGTATACAGCTGAGGAAACACCAGGCGGCCCACATCCAAACATGTTTGTCATGAAATCTGGATCACCAGAAAGTCATACTTGAACCACCACAGTCCACCTTAATTCCACCTTAAACAGCAAAGACCACCTTTATCACTCCTTCCTTTTCCTACGATGACCTTCCTCAGTCCACCTTAACACTTAAAACCACCTTGTAAATCCACGACGGTCCATCTTAACAGCCTCCTTTACTTCCTCCCCTGCAGCAGCATCACAAACCATCATCTCATACCACCTTAACAACCCTACTAAACCACTTTAGTGCTCACACCAGCACAGTCCTGAAGGTCCTGTCACATTAAAACCAGCTTAATCACCTCCTCCTGCACCTCCTCCAGACCACCGTCACTCCCACCATTCAACACCTTTAAACCATAAACTGCTGCAAACCACCTTCACGCCGTCAGTGACATCATCACCTCCCTCCGTACACACAAAAGGCTTTTTTTACTACTTTTGACACATCTGGAAACAACATTTAATTCCCGTCTACGACATCTTAAAGTCAGATTAGACTGGAAAACAACCAGTTTGAGTGATTAAAGCAGCTCAGAGTAGAAGTAAGTGTTTGTTCTGATGTCACAAAGCTGCGCGGAGGGACGACATCATCTCCTCTAATTATCTCCCACACCTTGTCGCACCACCTTAACTCCCTCCTACACCTCCTCAGACCTCCTCCTACAAAGCTACACCTTCTCAGACACCTTAATCATCCCCTGAACTTTCAGCTACTTCCTCCAAAAAAAAAAGCTTCTTTATTTGTCACGTATACAACTGCACGGTGAAATTAAATCTCCCAATACCACCTTAACATCCCTGACACCTCCTCAAATCAATGCGACCGACTTCAACGCCTCCTCCTACGGCTCCACAAACTTGAACCACCACCTAAGACCACCTTAACGACCTCCTACATCTCTTTATACCACCTTAACTACCTCCTACATCTCTTTTATACCACCTTAACTACCTCCTACATCTCTTCATGCCACCTTAACGGCCTCCTACATCTCTTTATACCACCTTTACTACCTTCTACATTTCTCTATACCACCTAAACTACCTCCTACATCTCTTTATACCACCTTAACGACCTCCTACATCTCTTTATACCACCTTAACTACCTCCTACATGCCTTTAGACCACCTTAACTACCTCCTACATCTCTTTATACCACCTTAACTACCCCCTACATCCCTTCAGACCACCTTAACGACCTCCTACATCTCTTTATACCACCTTAACGACCTCCTACATCTCTTTATACCACCTTAACGACCTCCTACATCTCTTCATGCCACCTTAAACACATCTCAGCTGCACTTTTAGCTCAGTGTTTGTCCTGGTTTACCTCCCTGTGTCTTCTTCTTCTTCTCTCCTGTCTCTCTACTTTCTCACATCAGTCCATCCTCTCTCCCCCTGCGTCTCCCCCTGCGTCTCCCCCTCTGACTCCCCCTGCATCTCCCCCCTCCCCCTCCCCCCTCTCTCTCTCTCCTGGACTGTGATTCGCGGCTCTGCGGCAGTAAATGGATGTGCCCTCCTGAGCGAACGGGTCAGCACTTATTTCCGCAGAGCTTAATGAAAAACACATGGTTGCTCTTTCTCCTTGGGTAGCACCTCCTCTTGCTTTCCTCCTCCTCCTCCTCCTCCTCTTCCTCTCTCCCACCCGCCCTCTGCTCCCTTCGGGCCTCCTCGTTCCGGTCAGCCGCAGCCGGAGGGGAGGCTGAATCCCCGGGAGGAAGACAGAGGAGCGGGATAACTCCCCAGGAGAGGGAGGTGAGTGGAGGTGAGGGGGGAGGAGGAGGGGGAGGGGGGGTTTCCAGAGGAGGAGAGAGGGGAGAGGAGTCACTCAGCGCCAAGAAAAACGAGGAAGAAGAGGGCGAACGCTGCGTTCACGTCTCAGAGGACAAAGAGAAATCCATCTTAACCACTTCCTAAAGCTAGTCCACCTTAAAAGGACCATCATACCGCCTTAAAGGACCAGTCTGTAAGATTTAGTGGCATCTAGAGGAAATATTCATGTTTTAATTAGTGTATAATCCAATAAGAAGACGTTTCTACGGTGGCCCAGAATGGACAAACCAAACACAGAGCCCACAGAGATGACCCTTCAAGGCCGCCGTAGCTTCTCTTGCACGCCTGGAGAGGAAGCGGCGGGTTTATTCGCTGCTAGACGCCATTAAAATCCTTCATACTGCGCTTTAAGATGATGGTTTGGTTGGTCTGAGCGCCTCAGGCAGATCCACCCGGAGGTTTTTGAGTTTTATGACACACAAAAAGTTCTTTATTGTGCAGCAGTAACGGTAACGGTAGATGGTGTTGCAGCCAAAAGTTAAAATATCTAAACCTTCTGCTGTGATGGAGTTTACAAGCCGGATGTTTCGTAGCTCCGTCACACACACGGAGAAAACACCTGAACAACAAGAAGCGAATCATTTTGGTGCAAAAACACCTGAAATCCCACCGAGACGCTTCAAGAAAAGCTGAAATATTCTCGTCTTCTCTTCAGAAATAAAAAGCTTTGCACACTTCTCACAGACAAACCAGATAAATAAGAAACATCCTGGATGATAAAAGTAATGTTTTTTCTTCTCAGACGCTACGAGAAGCACATCAAAGCCGGCACCGAGAAAGAAGTGGAAGCCAATCCCCCTTCCTGACCTTCCTCAACCCCGACACGCCTCAGAGCCCTCATCATCATCATCATCATCATCATCATCATCCCCCTGAGGATACAGCACAAAGCCAAGGAGTCTGAGGAGTCCTGGACCTGGCAGCATCCTCCACCTCCCACCTCATCTGACCAGCAGACCGGGTGAATCTGAAGACGAGTTGTGTAAGAAAGATGACGAGGACGGACTTTGGTGTCTCATCTGGGCTCCTAAACTCAAACACATGTCTGAGGAACGGGTTCGTGTAGTTTCAGTTACTTCACGAGGTTCGTTTTT
This sequence comes from Euthynnus affinis, assembly GCA_029490765.1. NCBI lineage: Eukaryota > Metazoa > Chordata > Actinopteri > Scombriformes > Scombridae > Euthynnus > Euthynnus affinis. Next base: position 31,929,110 of record CM055848.1, on the reverse strand, counting down.
CACGATTCTTCACGCAGCTCATACGTTTGGCAGCAGCTGAGACTGTTTGCTGATGTCCAGGTTGTATGACATTAGTGACGAAGAATATTTCTATGTGTGTGTGTGTGTGTGTGTGTGTGTGTGTTCATGCATGTGTGTGTGTAAAGGGATAGATCATCTCTCACTCCACCCACATGAGGTATTGTTACCAAAGCGGCTCCCAAAAGAGGCTTTGCACGAAATATTTGTGCACTTTTCTTTCTTTCTTTCTTTCTTACAGTATGGCTGCGCGTAACCATTGGCAACCAGTTAAAAGAAAAAAACTTTCTTTTATATAAGGTGTAAGTGTAAGGTGTAACCTCTTATCTTACATTATTCATTTATATCAATGTATGGAGGACTGAAACTGCCAAAATAGAAAATAAATAAATGAAATAATAAATAATAAATGTAGAAATAAAATTCCCAATTATCAAAAAAAAAAGAAAAAAGTGCAGGTTAATTTGAAAATAAATAAAAACAATTAATTTATTTATTTGACAAATTACTTATTTTCATATTTATTAATTTCCTCATTTATCTTTACATTTATTTCTTTTTAAATTTATTTCTGTTTTCATTAATTTCACTTTTTATTTATTTATTTCTGTATTTCTTAACCTGTATGATAATGAGGGGGGTGTGTCTTCATGATGTCACTTAACAGCCATTGGTTAATCTATAAAAGATCGACTGTACTCGTCTCAATATAAAATTAATACAGAAAACAATTTGTCAAATAAATAAATAAATTGTATTTATTTACTTTTCATTTTGGCAGTTTCAGTCCTCCATACCTTCAGACTCATCAAGGAAAGTTTTTTTTATAAAGAGAACCTCGCATTCTTTACGCATACGTTACCCACAATGCAACTCGTCCAACTGACAGCCTCACCTCTGACTCCACACCCACAGATTTATTTATTTATTTTTAACCTTTTCAAACTCTTCATCTGCGAGTTTGTCTCTTTTCCATCCATATCTGTCGTTTGTTTCTTGTATTCTTGGCGATGTTTAATCAGCTGTTTTTTGCTCTTGCAGCCAGTTTAAAGGATTGATTCAGGTGGAAATATTGAGCACAGATTACTGCAGCTGATCTCTAAATAGTGTTTAAATATATTCAGTCCTAACATGAGGGGAGTTTTAGAGGCGGCAGTATCTATAGCGACTACATGTGGAGCCACTTTATAAACACACAGAGCAAAGAGGAGAAAGGAGGAAGTTTTATATCAGTCAGAGCGTTAAATGTTTAGCTTTCAGCAGCTAAAAAAGTTGGTATATTGGCTGTTTACGATTAAAATTCAGTGTGAAGTCACCTTTAGTGTGTAAACACTGTGACTGAAGTGAGAATAGTTGGTATTTTACTTAAAGGGAAATAAAAATTAGAGAATCAGAGACAAAACTATGAGTTTCCTGTTCGAGTCCGACTGAGATGCTCGAGATGAGTTTTGGTGCCATGTTTACCGTGTTAGAAGAACAAATGTTTCTGCATGTGTGTGTGTGTGTGTGTGTGTGTGCGTGCGCGTGTCCAGCTGCAGACGAACGGAGGCCTTGGGAATAAGGTGCCTCATGAATATTCATGCGGAGCCTCTGGTTGGAACAGCTGCCAGAGAGAGAAACAGGCTGCTGGGAGACGATGGATCGCAACTCCAGTGTTGGACCACAGCTTGGGACACACACACACACACACACACACACACACACACACACACTCCTGGCTGCAGCAGCAGGTGGAGGAGAATCTGTCTGTTTGTCTTTGGCTTCGGGCTACCGGCGGAGACGTACAACAACAACAACGCAGCAGCGGCAGCGGCGGCGGCGCTGACATGTGGCGTCGACGCAGCGTTCGGTCGCCTCGCTTTTAACTGGAAGCGTGATCGACACCTGCACGGCTGAGACGAGGATGAAGGTGGCGAGTGTTACTTTTCCTCTCATGTCCACTGGATGTCACCGCGAGACATGTCTGACATTGTTGAAGAAGAAGAAGAAGAAGAAGAACCAGCGAAGTCTCAACAAATCAGTCAATACGACGCAGTTTGATTTGGAACATCAGAGAAACATCGTTCAAAACCACTCTGACATTTATAAGAACTGAATAACCAATCAGAAGCTCCAACGTCTAGAGGTCAAAGTACCTAAAAGCCGCTAGACGCTCTCTAGAAACACCACCTGGAGACCTCCAGTCACCTGTAATAACTGCGGAGGTCGTCTATGATCTTTAATCCTGAGCTAATCTGCCGTGTTTGTAATTTGTAAAAGTAAAAATTCTATACTATATTCGTTCAGTCTGCAGGTGACAGAGGCACAAATCTGATTTATTGCTCATATGTGACTCAGATCTGTTTGTTTGTTTGCTTTTTTCAATTCTGATTTGGGTCCTTAATCAGATACAGGTCTGATTTACTGAATACGACCTCAGTCTGAAGGTCATGTGACACCTGAACTGAGTGTCTTGTAGACAGAGAGAGTTAAACGTGACCTTTGACATCTTGAAATTTTGGATGTTTGAGTGAAGCCTCCGTACAGAAGAAGAAGCCGTTAATCAACAAAAAGACATAAATAAAAACCTCGTTATCATCTGTTCATTAATTCACCGGCTTCCACCGCACGTCGACAGCGAGCTGCGTTTGACGTCTTTGTTATTGTTCTTTTGCTCAGACGGGTCGGTTCTGGATACCGGACACATTTAAAAAGTACTGTAGTGTGAACAGCCGAACAAAACAAATCAGATCTGAGCAATAAAATCTGAAATTGAGCACTAAGCTTTGCTGTGTGAACGTCTTATAGCAGCTTTGATGTCTGCCGTTGATTGACAGCTGTGATTGACAGCTGGTCAGTCAGTTTGGGTCTAAGGTAGCGGGTCAAGGTCTTGGCACCAAACGGGAAAAAATGGCGGCGACCTTAAGCAGCAACTCTGCGCTTCAAACCGGCTCCGTTGAACCACAGACTGTAAAAACACATGGACGTCGTCACCGTGACATCACCCGCTGGTTTGCAGACGGCCGTTTTGAAGCCTGGAGTGTAGCGATTTGACCGTCGCCATGTTTGATTTTTGGAGCCAGAAGTGACCATATTTGGACGAGAGGGTGGAGCTGACCAAAGCGCTAGCTGCTAGCGCGGTTAGCACGGTGCTTTTAGAATCTAGCAACAGTTAACAGTGATCATGCTAATGCTAAAGCTAATTTTGACTAGTGAAAAACAGGCTTAAAACCGGAAAACTGATCATGTGACTCATTGATGAGTCTTCTTTTAAAGCTTTTTTCAGGCGACCACAATGTTACAATTAACTTTAGTGAACTGAAAACACGTATAAACGCCATGGTTACGCCACGTTAGCAACGTTGCTTTATCATCAAGTTTAAACTAAATGGAACCACAATTTACTAAATGAACATCATGCTGTGTTGAAGAAGACTGTAAACTAGTGACTGAGGGCAGAAACTCATCAGGAAACAGTTTACTGAGCGGATAAATCATTTTCTCTCAGACTTCCATACAATCAGCCGGTGGCGTCGCCCCCTGCTGGCCGATTGGTGCAAACCGACAGGTGATGTCACAGCTCGCCACGTCCGCCTTTATAAACAGAACCAGTTTGTCGTGCGGCTTCATATGTTTAGATGAGTTTTAGAAAGCAGTTCTAATAATGTTATTTAATATTTATGTTGTTTTTTAGCCCCAGACATTCATTCGTTACGGCTCGACGGAGGAGGGAAGTGATTATTGATTTTCTCTGGTTCGTCTGATTGTAAACAGAATATTTGGAGGTTTTGGATCAGCAGATCAGACAAAACAAGACGTTTAGACTGAACGATTAATTGATCAGCTTCACATCAGGTCTGAGTGTGCAGAACTCTAATCAATACAAATAAGACGTTTATTAAAAGCTCGAGCCTATAAACGACGTTCCCAGGGCTTCTCCTCTCCTCGGATGTCATTTCCTGCCGGATCTTCTTCTTCTTCTGTTGCGGGAATATTCTCCAGCAGCCCTGAAGGCAGTTTCCAAAAAACTCCGTTCTTCAGGGTTAAATCAAGTTCCCTCCAAACTTTTCCCCTAAATATTGCAATTACAGCGCTGCTCGCCCATCGCCGGGTGGAAGGCGGGGGTTTGGTGGAGGAGGAGGGGAGGGGGGAGGGGGGAGGGGAGGTGGGGGTTAGTGAGACAAATCCTCAGTTGGCCGTCCAGATGTTTCAGCAACAAGCAACAACTGTCTGATCCTCAGGAGAGTCGGCCCTCACATGTCACTCAGCTGTTTCTGAATCACCAGCTCAGCGACACAAAAACCTCCAAATATGTTGACGACTGATCGCTCGTAAAAAAAAAAAATCAACCTGCAGACTGTTTGCAGAGAAAGTTTTCATAATAATTTAAAAGAACATGTTGATAAGTTATATACAAACTGAACGAGAGCAGCTGTAATCAAATCACTCAAAACCCAAACATTTCTTTACAGTTTGTTGTCAGATTGTCAAAACTGACATTTATTAAATCAATCTGGCTGTGTGTATATTCACGATGGAAACTGATTCTTTAATGACTTTAGAGGGAGTTTTATGATCTAAACAGACTAAATTTATATTCCTGAATGATTTCTAATCAGAAGAAAAGAGTTTACCTTGTTATTTTTTGCTATAAAGTTAATTTAAGCTGTAAAAATCACAGTTTTTATGTCCAGAACCATAAAAAAAAACTCGATATTTAAATATTAACTCGGCTGTTTTGTGATTATTTTATGATCAAAACAAAACGTAGCTTTCAGTTTCATGTGGAGCCGTGCAGACAGCAGGTTTGACCTTTGACCTTCTGGTTACGGGACAGTTTGAACTCTCCGAGTGCGACCAATCAAAAAGGATTATAAGCTCGGATCTGTTTATTTCATTTTTTTATTCTATATTTTTCTTTTTCTGTGTTGGAAAACGCCGCCTCGGTTTTCTTCAGGGCGTCCCAGTTATCAGCGCAACATGAGCCAAATGTTGTTTTTTTTTTTGGAGTGGGGGGGAGGCGGGGAGGGGAGGGGGGGGGAGAAACTCGTGTGTGTCATGGAAGTGATGCAGAGAGGAGAACAGATGGGCTAAATTAATTAGCCATGTATGTTTAAGTAGAAAGGTATTTATTTGCGTGAGTGGCCGAGGGCTGGAATTAAACGGAGGAGGAAAAAGGAGGAAAAAAAAAAAAAGAGAAAAGAAAGGACAGGGAGAGCACTTCCTTTTTAGCGAATCTCGAGGAAAAAGCGACGTTTTCACGAGCTCGCAGCGATCGGGTTGCAACGCAGAGTGGTTTCAGGGAATTATAAATAAATCAGAGTCTAACAGGCGATCTGGACGGAGGAGGAGGGAGAGAGCTCTTTGTTTACGGCCGACTCTGGAGACCTGAAACGGACTCTCCGAATAAATAAATACCACCGCTACAGGAAGTTCAGCCGCTTCCCCTCAGGCCCAGTTTAGTTTTATTAGCTACAGAGATACCAAACAATGAGACCTGCTCCCCCCCTCCTCCTTCCTCCTCCTCCTCCTCCTCCTCCTCCTCGTGCCTGTGTGCTGCTCTCTCAGCTCAGAAAACTCGAAAACTATGGAAGACATCAGGATTTCGTTGGGTTTTTTTTTTTTTTTTTTTTTTAACTCCGGAAAATAAAAATTCTGCAGCCAAGATTCTGACAAACAGTAGTAACCTGAAGTTTGACGTACTAGAAGTCATAATAACGAGACACAAGTTGGAATTGACTTCCTCTGTCTTCATTTAGAGGCTAAAACTGTGAGTCCGAATGAGTTTAAGCTGATTTTTCTGACTTTTTAAGCCTTTTTTTGTGCAGCAATAGAAGCAATAAGATGTAAATGATTCACCTACAAGTCTCCATCCTGCATCCATCTGCTGTTCAGCATCATTCACTTAGGAAAAGCTGTTTTGAAAATGCATCATACAGCTTCTGTAGGGCTTAAATAAAGTTCAAAATCATATTTAAAAGTGTTTTCAGCAGTAAAAATGTAGCTGTGACTGATATATTATTATATATGACATCATTAGATTATTAATACTGAAGCATCAGTGTTAGAGCAGCATGTTGCTGTTGTAGCTGCTGGAGGTGGAACTAGTTTACACTACTTTATATACAGTTAGCTAGTTTAGTCCACTGGTTCCCAACCTAGGGGTCGGGGCCCCTCCAAGGGGTCAGCATATAAATCTGAGAGGTCGTGAGATGATTAATGGGAGAGGAAAGAAGAAAAAAAACAAAGTTCTGATACACAAATGTGACGTTTCTGAAGGTTTTATCAGTCTGCAGCAGCTGCTCCTCTGAATCCTGCAGGTTGTTGTTATTCACGATCAACCTGCTGAGATCTACCTTCTACTCACTGTTACTGTTTACAAGAGGAAAGAAGAAGAAACAACGTTCTGATATCTTTGATTTTTTGCTGAAATATTGGATGATTTGAACATTTATTGAAATGAAAGCATGTGAGAAGTTTAGAGGGAAAAATCACTATTTGGTGGAGCTGTTAACAACTCATAGACATGTGAAATGTGACCCCGACTACACACTGCTTTTTGTAAGACGTCAAAAGACAAAAAGGTTGGAAACCACTGGTTTCATCTTTAACAATGTGTTGTATTTTAAAAGCTTGTGATAATAGACACCTTTACTAAATAAAGCTGTTAAATAAATGCAGTGGAGTTGAAATATAAAGTCATATAACATATAGTAGTTGGTTACTTTCCACCGCTACCTCATAATTAATAAAACTTTCATGTTTTTGGGGGTTTGAATATTATCTGATGCAGATTAGCATTTTCTTTATGTGCTTGTAAATAATCTTCTTCTGTGTTTGAGTTCAGATATGACGCCACAGAAAACAGGCAACGTTTGAACTTCATGCATTCATTCTTTAAGCTTCGTCAATAATTGAGGCGCCAGGCCAGAAGCGGGTGTGCAGTGTGGAGGTGGGGAAGAGGAGGAGGATGAGGAGGAGGGGGAGGGGAGGACAGGTGTGTTCGGGGTGAGGAGGGGGAGGAGGAGGAGGAGGGCCTGGAGAACAACAGCTTGCTCTCAGCAGGGGTCCCAGGGAAGGAGCAGGTGAGGAGGTATCTATTGCACTGCTTTTACAGCGTCTACCTGACACCGGTTCAGAGAGGGGAGGTGAGGAGGAAGAGGTGGAAGAGGAGGAGGAGGAGGAGGAGGGAGGCAAAGAGACGCTCACAGTACAGAATATCAGAGAGAAGTTAAATCTTTTTACTGAAGAGTGAAGGTTAGAAATGAAGCCGCTAAAAAAGGGGGGAAGTGTTTTGTTCTCTCGGAGAGGTGTGGTGTCGGGCGCTGGTGATGATGTCACCGGCCCAGATGAGGTAAACCCCTCCGCGGAGGCTGACACAGAGCCAGAGGTCATAGGTCATGATTAGCAGACCCGCCCAGGGTCTGTTTGGAGAGAGTCCCGCCGCGGCCGTCGTCGCCTGTCACTCACAGATCAACGCGCCTGACGGGACGCGCCGAGGTCGGGACTTATTTAATCTGCGGCAGAGATAATAATCCTTCACATTCCTGACTGAAAAACATCCACCGAACTGTTTAAACTTCACTTAAAGCGCGACATTTATGAGCTACACATGGAGAGAAGAAGAAGAAGAAGAGTGCAGGAAGTTTCAGAGGAACCAGAGACTACAGTTAGTTCCTGTATGATAGCTGCTGCTCCTTTTCATTCATTGTCACACACCAGTAAACACAAAGAGCATGTTGTTGTTGTTCCTGCTGGGTGAAAACTGACGCTGTTAGTTGTGTCAGATCTTCACGGCTGCTCAGAAACTTCTAGCTGCTCTGGTTCCAGGAACCTTTTGGTCAACAAGGACTATTATTTTACTTTATGAGCTACAGCTGGAATAACGGCTTCCTGTAACGCGGCCTTCTGCATCGAGCGAGCTGATTGGTTGACCCGAAACAGACAAAAAAAAAGAAACAGGATGATGAAACTTGCTTCTGTTTCTACGCAACAGACGTAAACGTACACATACATGCAGCCGTAGAGGAAGATTTCTGCTTTAATGCTGGGTTAACTGACAGCTGATTGATGGGCTGAGTATTGTTCGTATTATCAGGAATCAATAGTTGTCATTGAACATCTGATTGGATTCATAATGTATTCTTGAATCAGACAGTTTCTGACATGAATCAGCTTTGGCCATCTTTTAAATAGATTTCTTGTGTTTATAAAACATTTAATATTTCACAACTAGACAAATAAGATATTGAATAAAGTGTAATGTTGTACAGCATATGTGTCAAACTCGTGGCCCGCGGGCCAAATGTGGCCCGTGAGAGAAAAAGGTCAGATTTTTAAAATAATAAGTCAAAAGCGTGCAATGACCGAAAACTACATTTCCCACAATGCATGCAGGTTATGCTATCCCTCCGCTAGACTGTAATGTTTCCACATTAATGTGATTTAATAATTAATAAATATAAATAATGAGCCCAAAATGTTTAGAAAGAGAAAAACTGATGCAGACGGGAGGAAGTTTGAAGAAAACCTTTATGTCATAACTCGTGTTTGATGTTATTTTTATTTATTCTATTTGACAGTTTGATCCTTGATTGATGTCGGTTTCATAACCTGACAAATTAAATTTATAAATATAAATTTATGTTATAATAAAAAAGCAACATATTTTTCTTTAATTCTATGCAAATAAATATAATATTTGTAACTTGAATAATTAATAAATTCAGTTCTTTACATTTATTTTACATCTGGCCTTCACTCTGGTGGCTTTATCAGCTGTTTCTGCTCTGTTACTAGTTTCTTCATTAAAGCAGCTTTGAGTTCCTCCTCAGAGCTGAAACCATTAACAAACATCCTGCTAACATTTACAGACTCGACGCTGCGTCCGCGTGGGTCGACCTGACTTGGCACTCTTTCCTGAGTGCTGTGAGAGGTCAGAGGTCACAGCGGACCTGCCGCCGGTATAAAAAGTGAAGGTATTGTTTGAGTCTAAACCTGCTGGACCCTCTGAAACTGAAACCTGCTGACCTGCTGCTTTTGCTGCCAGCACTCAACTGGGGTTTTTTTTTTTTTTGGATTTCCAGCTTGGTCTCTGCCTCGTCTGTTTGCTCCTCATTCACTGGATTAATTAAATCCGCTGATCCCATTTCATTGTCCTCCGGCCTCTTTAACAGACCTCTCCATTCGTCCCCCCCCCCAAAATGGGTCTTTTATGGGCTTCGGCATCGAGTCTAAAAACAAACTCCGGCGCTCCAGACTGTGTGTGGGAGAGGAAACGTTGTCCGAGGTGGACGAGGAGGACGGTTTGTTGAATCTGTACCTGTGAAATAAACGTCTGAACTACGTCAGTTTGTGACTTTTGTTTTTCTTTGCTCAGTTTCCTTAAAGGATAGATCAATATACTGCCTTCAAATTCAGCTCAGAGGGTCTTTTTTTTACTTGAGATGATGAGTATACCTTATTTATTTTGTTTTATTTTAGAGTTTAAGGATAAAACCTTTGATGGATGGATCCATGGACACATAAAGCATTAAAAGCTGATAAATTTAGCTGCAAATTTCCCGTACAAAGTTCGACTTTAGTGATCTTTGTACAGGAAATTCGTGGCATTGACGGAGCTGAGCTGTGAGGCGACGGAGAGGAAGCTATCGTAGCGTGGACGTGGTCGTATCAGACAGATACAAGACAACAAGAGTCGATGGTACAAATGTGTTTACAAACTAACAAACAACAAACTGTGTGAAGTTTTTGTCCTAAAGTGTCCTAAAGTGTCTGTTAGCAAGCTCAGAACTTTATTTTTCTTTTCTTCACTAACATTTTATTGAATGAAATGTTGTGTGACGGTGTTCAGATTTTAAGGATTTGGTCACATGACGACGGTTACATCATGGGAAATGCTGCTTATGTTCTGATGTGGTGATATTTTATAAAATGGACCTTTAAGAGGAGCTTTGTATTTGAGCGTCTCTGTCTCTGTTCTACAACCATTAAAAACATCCACCAGCTAATTTAACTGCATCGCCAGAACTACAAATGTCAAACAGTAGATAGAGGCTGTTTGATAAGCAGGAGCCTCACAGGTGAACCAAGACAAAGACCTGAGATACAACTAGAGGTCACAGATTTATGATTTGGAACTGATGAACCAGTTTCTCTGATTTGTTTAAAGGCTGGAGGTCTCAGACTCTCAGGGCTTCAGAAGAGTCAGACGTGGACTCTGGATTGTTCTTCCTTGTCAAGGTTTCTTCTTCAAACTAAAACCTGCCAACATCAGCTCAGAAAATCCACAACAATTAGTTCCTTCTTTTAAAAAAATGTGTAATGATTTGATGTTTTTCACTACCTTGCTTGGGATTTTTAACACTTACTAAATACTTCATCAGCGGGTCGTTCAACCTCCTCGTCTTCTAATAAACACTGAAAACACACTTGAAGGCACCGAAACTTGGTTCAGGAACAAGTGCTTTTGTCTTCTTTTACCTTCCTGTTTCCGTGTCCTCTATGGCGCTTGTTTCTCAGGTTGTGTTGGGTTTTAGGAGCGTTTGCGGAGGGCGAAGCATCCTGCCTGACCTCTGCGGGCCTGCAGGGCCACGCTGGGACACCTAATCTGCTTCATTAATGCTCCCAGTCGACCATCAGCAGCGCCGAGCTCCCACAGTCCTCTCTGGTTTCAAGCCTCGTTCCTGTCCGAGGACTCGCTCACCTGCAGCTGCAACGGCTCGATCACTGAACTGCGACGTTTAACGGTCACACTGGAGAAACACGGCGGATGCTTTTTAATAAGGGTAGTAATGCCTGGTGGACCGGTGGGACGTGTCTGTTTCAGTCTGTGTTCAAAAGTTATTTAGAGCGCAATAAATTATTATAATTATAAGCCAAAAAAAAGCATCTTTTTCCTGTTTTTTAAATCTTTTAAACTGATCTCAAAACGTTTTTATCAGCCTGAGAGAATTTACTCCCGACATGTCATCGTATCAGCACATCAGCGGGGGGATGAAGCTGCATGAATCTGATTTGTTATCAGCATTAATCTATCAGCTCCACACAGAAACGGAGCAGGAATGTAATACAGTATCCTTCAGTTGATCTGTTAATGGCTGCAGGTCCTGTTGAGCCCCCTTCTCGATGGCTCTCCATTGAAACCAGAACGAGCCAGTTAAAGCCCTCGGCGCGGCGAGCAGAGAGCGGGAGGAGGAGGAGGAGGAGGAGGAGGATCAGGAAGGGAGATGGAAACAATTAGGAACGTGCAGATGTACGGCTGATTAGCAGAGAGGATGGATCCAGTTTGGAAAAGCAGATCTGCGGTTTCACCTTCTGCAGGCCACACTGGAGCTGGACGAGGGCCTGACTGTGTGTGTGTGTGTGTGTGTTTGGAAACTGCACTCAGTTTGTTTCCTCAGACTTTTAGACTGTTAGTGAAGTTTAGTAGTGATACCACGGGTAGAAATATTCCTGTAAAGTAAATTAAGGACACGCAAAGAGGCGGATAAAACCCTCGTCCTGTTCTGATCTCACTTCCTGTCTTGGCCTTCTTTCACTCAACACAATCTCTCACTGATGTTTTCTTTCATTCACCAAATCTTTTATCAAATTTCCAGAATATCAGCAGAAGAAAACTTGAATGAAAGGACTTCTCTCTCTTAAACCAAACAGTCAGGAGCCCAAATGAACATTTAAGCTGTTTTTTCTTGCTGTAATCATTCAACAACATCACCCATTGTTTCATGGAGTTCATCGTTCTGAAGCCACAGGTTTTCATTTTGACCCAAGTGACCATATTTGACCAAAAACGTAGAGCTACCCCAACGCTAGCTGCTAGCTTTCGCCTACAAAATAAAGGCTTAAAACCACAAAAACAAAACATGTGATTGCTCAGAGGGTCTTTCAGTTCAACCAAACACTGAACAAGACTCTTTCAGGCGACCAAAACGTTACAAATAACTTTCATCATGAAGTGAAAACACACTGAAACAGCGTCGCTACGGCCCGTACTGCCAATGTGGGGTCACGCCATGTTTACGTTAGCCAATAAACGTCGTCGCCGTGGTAGCGACATCACCCACTTGTCACTCAAAGCCCTTAATGCCCTTAATTATGCAGAACTTTAATCCCTATCATATAAAAATTCACCTTATATGCATTTGTCAAGCCGCCATTTGAGTAACTGCAGTTTTTGGCTTCATATTTCTGATTGGTTATTAGTTTTAGGCTGCTGGAGCATCTTTTTGTTTCTATACTTCCACCTGCAGCTCAACAGGGAAACACAAAGAGGAGAATTTGATGCTAAAAAGACTGTAAATGTGTCAGATATCCACTTGATATGTTTAAACTCAGCCTGACTTTTAAAGTGACGGTTTCACTTTTTCTTCTGACTGGGGATCTTTTGTTATTCCCTCCGTGTTGTTCATCTACCTCCACTAAAAGGAAAATCCCCAGAAAGCAACATTTTACTTCAGTAAACGTCCTGATAGTTTCCAAATGGTTGAAACGAACGCAACAATTATGTAACCGTGACAGAAATAAAACCTTAATGTTTACGCTGACGGATTGTCTGCAGCTATTTTCTCTTTTTGCGAGTTTGTTTTCATGAACCGAAGTCTAAAAGATCTGTTAAATAAAATGTTAAAAACCAGGAAAATATCAGTAAAGATGTCGGCGGAGTGACGCTGCTGCGCTGCTTCTTCTTCTTCTTGGTTCTGGTATTTCAGTTTTTTCCCACAAACACACAGTATGTGGAAAGCGTGTAATGGGCCGTGTGGCCTCCCGTCCTCCCCCCCTGTGGCGGATTAAGCAGGGAGCCAGCTGTAGTTATGGGGGTGAGGGAGGGGGTGAGGGAGGGAGGGGGGTGGGGGGGGGACATGCTGCCATCGGCCTCTCCCAAGGTGACCCCTGGCAAAAGCTGGCATCACATCTGTAGCCGAGCTCGGCCCGTCCTGACCGCCATCAGGCAGCACCAGGCTCCTCTGCGCCCCGACTGCCCTCCACGCCGCCCGGCTGGCAGCGAGGAGGGAGGGAGGAGGGGGAGGGAGAGGGGGGAGACTCCTCCTGCTGCACCAGGAGGGAGGAGGAGGTGAGAATAAAAACGTTGATATTGGAAGATTCTGCAGAAACCTGGCAACGTTTTTTAAACATCAAAGTTTTAAATGTTCTGTTTTTGTGGATGAAAACGGCAGAAAAGTTATTTACATGTTTTTATAATAATGTTTAATGTGTTATCAGCTCGTAGTGATGAAAATACAGAGACTACAGCAGCTTTATAGTGAGTTTCAGCTCATTGTTTATCAGTCCGGCTGCAACTTTTCACTCTCAGCACTCTCAAAGCGTTGCAGCAGGAAGCTGTCGTTCATTTCACCACTCCAAATGAACGATAATGTTGCTCCGTAACTGCTGGATGTGGAAATATATCAACTTAAAGACTGCTGATGATACGTCCAGTCCAGTAGTGCGCTGTGCGATATGACAGTATACATATCGTTTATATCGCGGTGTCGCAAATCAACCTCTTCACGACGACATCTGTTGTCATTTGACGACGCTTTGCAAAATAAAAGGAGAAAATAATCAAATATGAGTTAAGTAGCTTTTATTTGTCAAGTATATATTATTCAAAATTTAAAAAGAAATAGGCCTTTGGTGCATTTGGTTATTTGATATAAAATATTTATTCCTTGAATTTACAGAAAATGTGCGATATCGTGATGTGAGATTTTGGTCGTTGGAGTCGTGTTCGCCACTTCTAAACATCTTCACGAGGAGGACGGGTTGAACTGAACTTAGTTAGTAAAGAAGGAATTTAGTGCAGGTACACAGGTACCAAACACGTCCCCCTAGAACCCTCTCAAGGACCCTTGGAGGTCCTGGGACCCTACATTGAGCCCCTTCAGATGAAAGGAATGGAAAGGACATATTCCCCCACGAGTAGGTACTTCCTGTGTGTGTGTGTGTGTGTGTGTGTGTGTGTGCCGAGGTCTCCCATGATGCCCCTACCAGCTGCTCGTCCTCAGCCCCCCCCCCGGCGGTGAGGGGAGGGCGGGGTCAGCGGCTCCCCCGCTGTCGGAGCCACCGGCAAACATGGCGACAGGCTCGGCGGGGTCATCGGGCGCCCCGGACCGGACAGCCGTAAGTAATGGCGTCCTGCACGCACGCAGGCACCGCTCTGAATCAACTTAATTAGATAAGCGAGGGCGTGTGTGTGTGTGTGTGTGTGTGTGTGTGTGTGTGTGTGTGTGTGTGTGTGTGTCTGGCTACGGAACAAACCTGAGAGTTTCTACACACGCTGATAAAGAGGTGATCGCTCCACATTACTGCTAATGAATGAGTCCTTGGAGGTAGATGCTGACAAACACTCCTTCACATCCTGGTTTTTTTTTTTGTGTTTTTGTTTTTTTTGGATGCCGTTAAACCGTTCTCTGATGTCCAAACATATGGCGCTACTGTGACACTGTTTCAGCAGTTTACTCCTCTAAAAATAATTTCATGCTAATTAATCTGTCTTCACATGGAGATTAAATATGTAGCGGGGATATCTTCAATTAATAACCGTGCAGATCGCGCTCCTGAATTACTTTCCTGTGCTCCTGGAACTTTTCGCTCTCTGAGCTCAGCTGCAGATTATTTTTTGCTATTTTTAACAGTCTGATTTTTTTTTTCTGTTATTATCTGAGTGAAACGAAAGAAGCACAAAAAAATACTTTGAACTCTATTCAAGTTGTTCACTCGATGCACTTTTGCAACTTTCCACTAAACTTTCCTAGTTTGCAGAGATTCAGTCAGAAGACTGTTTGTTTATATGAGATGTTTAGACATTAATATGCAGCCTAGAAGTCTAAAATATTGTCATCTGTAACCCAAATTCCAGCCAGTTATAGATGTCTGCACCTCTTTTCTCTCTTTACTCGATCAGAACTGCTTCCTACGTTTTCTCAACAGCAGCGGAAAGTAACTAAGTCCAGTTTAGACGTTCTTGTACTTTATATTGTACTTCCTACTCCACTACATTTATTTAACAGCTTTAGTTACTTTTCAGATGCAGATTTGACACAATGGATAATATAACAAGCTTTTAAAATACAACACATTGTTAAAGATGAAACCAGTGGTTTCCAACCTTTTTGGCTTTTGACGTCTTACAAAAAGCAGTGTGTAGTCGGGGTCACATTTCACATGTCTATGAGTTGTTAACAGCTCCACCAAATAGTGATTTTTCCCTCTAAACTTCTCACATGCTTTCATTTCAATAAATGTTCAAATGATCCAATATTTCAGCTTCTTCTTCTTTCCTCTTGTAAACAGTAACAGTGAGTAGAAGGTAGATCTCAGCAGGTTGATCGTGAATAACAACAACCTGCAGGATTCAGAGGAGCAGCTGCTGCAGACTGATAAGACCTTCAGAAACGTCACATTTGTGTATCAGAACTTTGTTTTTTTCTTCTTTCCTCTCCCATTAATCATCTCATGACCCCTCAGATTTATCTGCTGACCCTTTGGAAGGGCCCCAAACCCTAGGTTGGGAACCAGTGGACTAAACTAGCTAACTGTATGTAAAGTAGTGTAAACTAGCTCCACCTCCAGCAGCTACAACAGTAACATGCTGCTCTAACACTGATGCTTCAGTATTAATAATCTAATGATGTCATATATAATAATATATCAGTCAGAGGGACCAAACCACTACTTTTACTGCAACACTTTAACTACATCAAGCTCAGAATACTTCTGTATTTTGTTAACAGCTCCACAAAATAGTGATTTTTCCATCTAAACTTGCCTCATTGTGACATTGCGATGATGTCATAGACTTTTAAATCTCTTTTCTCGACTTGAGGAACAAATATAAAACTTCCACGGATCAAAAATTCACAAGACAAAGAGTCATTTTGCCGCTGCAGTACCGTCAGTGACCACTGGGAGGAACCATCTCTGTATCACATGATTGATTGACGCGGCTTTAACGTCCTTCCTGCTGCGTGTGAAGGTGAAGTCGCCGCGCTCCGTCCGTATCAGCAGCGAGTCCGTGTTCATCACACACTGACCGCTAACACAAGACCTCAGCTCTGCTCTCTAATCAGACCGCTGATGATGATATGCAAACATCTGGCGGCTCCGGTATAATCCCTCCGCCGCTGAGTTTAATGAACTAAGTAGCACTCTTGATTTTATTTCCTGGAAGCGACGTTTTAATTTGTTTAATTGTTTAATCACTCTGATTGCTATTAAAGCATTAATAGGTTAAAAAAAACAACAACACTCAGCAGCACGCTGTCTGTCGGTTGTCGGGGGAACATTTTGATGTGATTAAAGGTACAGTTCATGATGTGATTAAAGGGATATTTCACAGCGTTCCACAGCTGGTGCGATCTGTAGCTTTGATAGGAAATAATTAATTAGGACGAAGCCGTTATGTTCAGTCATGTCTGAACTACTTGCACTCATGTATCACACACACACACACACACACACACACACACACCTGTTACCCCGAGCCCACCCAGCTGTGTGGTCCCACAGGCTGCTTCATATTTAGCTTCTTTCTGAATGAACGAACCCGAGAAGCGAAAAACAGCAAAGTCTGAATTAATTTCACGCATCGTTTACATCTGATATCAGTGCTCCTGATGTCAGTGACAGTTTATTACTAAATATTTTGGGATGTTTCGCCTCCGTCGGGACAGAGCGGGGATGGTTGTGATTTGTTCCGGCTGTGGACGTTCCTGCTCCCCGGAGGTTGAAATCTAATATTTAATAAATAATGTTCTTTTTATTGTTACTGACAGATTTGCTGAGATTTCTGGATCATGCTCAGAGGATCCTCTTTACATTCTGACTTTATTTGATTTACTGAATATATAATGTCCTCTTAAAGGCTCAGTATACTCGCTACCTTTCTAACATCAGATTAGGGAGGCTGTGTCTGATGATTTTTATTATTTTTTTATTATTATTACCTCTGTTTAAACTCCTCAGGTGGAATAAAAGGTGTGTAAAGTGCATCTTCAAGAAGAAATCATCAGATAATGTGTTCTATTATCCCCCAAAATCAAAATATAGAGCAACTTTTAACCAAACTTACAGAAAACCAGCAAAAGAAAGTGCTTTTTTTTGTCCATGAGCTGCTTTTATGTGAATATTAGCAGTCGGTTCGTCAAGATAAACAGCAGGTGGCGCTAATTCTCCAGTCGGTGCACATTAAAGCGTCGCAGAAGAAGAAGAAACAACAAGACGACGATGTTAAAAGAGCGAAACGATGGAAAACATGACAGAAATATGACGTTTCTGTCTGTTTCATGTGTTCAAACTTTTTATACAGAATGCGTCGTATGAACTAGTGGAATTATATAAAATATATTAAACCAACATTGTTTATAAATATATTCTGGAAGCATCTGATCCTTCAGGAGACGGAGCTGCAGACGCTTTTAGTCTTTTAGTCAAATAGATTCTGATTATTTCCTTTATATTTCGAAAAAACACATTTCAAAACAGCCTTTTTGTTTTCTGGATCAACTGAACATAAATACAGGTTTTTCTCTCTGAGTCTGAGGTTTTTTTAAATGTGCGTAATAAACAGATACTCAGGAGGGAAAATATCTGCATGCATGACTGCTGAGACTCGTGTGCTGCTGCTTCCAGGCCAGAGCGAGGATGATGACGGCTGCGTGACAGAACAGGTGATATTTATGGGAAAGAAGAAGAAGAAGAAAAAAAAAAATGGCAAAAATCCATTTCTGCCAATCGAGCAAACAGCAAACACCCAGCGCTGCCTCCCTTTAACTGAAGACTGACACCTCTGCTGGCAGCCAAACACTGAATGGCTGGAGACCAAGAACTGTGTGGCATGCAGAAATGATCACTTCAACACACACACACACACACACACACACAGGCTCCCAAATACCAGATGGCGTTTCTGGATTCTGTTTCCTTTTTTTTTTTTTTTTTTTTGCTGTTACAATCACAAAAGAGCGAGTCTGTAAAACCACAGACTCACAAACCAACAACACTCACACATCTCAGCTGAACGTTACCGCACATTAAAAACATGTTTAGAGTTCGTCTTATAACTCAAGACTCCACAAAGGTTGCTGTTAATAAATTTAGTGAGTTGTTGTTATTATTACGGCTGATTCTTTGGTGTCGGTTTGTGTCGGTCAGCTGATCTCGTTCGCCTCCGATCGATGGCGTAGAAAGTTCACAACGCGCCTCACGTTCGTCTTGCGATGATAATTATTTAGTCGTTAAACCAAATCATGCTTGAAACTGCTTCCTGCTGCCTTTCGTGAAGATGAGACGTCATTAATTCACATTCAGAGAATCGATTTTTTGACATTTGTGCCTCTAGTTATCACATTTCCAATTCGGTTCAGACTGAAACTTGTGATTGGACTCGCAGCTGGACTCGGCCCTGATTGGCTCTCGTCAATGAAGGACTACTTTTCAGCCAATCAGACGCAAACACACGAGCCCCAAACGAAGCTGATGTGTGTTTTTACAACCTCTGCAACGTCCAGTTTGACCCCGTTTTACAAGGTCGAGATCAAGTTTTATTTTCATTATGAATGAAATGCAGTCGCGTCTCCCGTCTGTGCTTCACGGACAGAAAATATATTAACAAGAGTAAAAGATTAAAAACAATAAAACTGGTCATGAGGCTGCGGCTTAACTACAACCTTTGAAAACAATAACTCCAGGTCACGGTTATCCAAGGAGGGTTGAATCGAGGGATACTTGAGGACGTTTCGCCTCTTTGATCCTTCGGATGAGAGGCGATTCAACCCTCCCCCGGATAATTAAAAATCATCATAACGGCCAGACTGTAATGAAACTAGCAAGATTTCGTTGACCTTTTCGACCCTCTTTTCTCTAGAAGCCAAAAAAAACCCAACAAAAAACAACAAATCAGGGAAACCAGGAAGAAAGTTTCATACCAATAAAAAGTTGAGGAGGAGTAGAGGAAGGAGCCGGTGAGAAAGAAAGAAAGAAGGAAAGAAAGAGAGTATGTGTAGAAACCAGCAGCATCCGAGGCTGTTTGATACTGAGCCTCAACTGGCAAACGGCCACGACACGGAGCAGAAAGAAACAATGCTCACTTTGTTTAACAGAATGCTTTAGGTTCAGAGAGGAGGAGGAGGAGGAGGAGGAAGGAGGAGGAAGGAGACTGCATTAACTACACACCTGTCCACCACACACACACACACACACACACACACACACAGAGCCATTATATGTTTATCTTCCCATGAGCAACACCAACAATGAGTTTACATACTAATAAGTGTTGTTTGATGTATCTGATTCCTCTGTTGTTGAGTCACAATGCTGCACTGAGTGACGTGTTCCACACTGATGTGGATTCATCCGCTGCAGAAAGTAGTCCCAGAAAAAAAAGTGAATCTATAATATTTGTGAGCAGAAAGTATTAAGAGAGAAAAACGTCTTTGGTTTATTTATTGGATTCGATGAGAATAAGAGTAGAAACAGCTCATATGAAGTGTTTTTATAATATTTTCTATATTAATATGTTTGTTTTTGAAGAAGCTGTTGTGTCAGTAGGATGGACTGTTCGATGCTTTATGATCAAATAAATTGTCATGTTACACATTAGCATGAAAACCGAAACTATAAAGGACCCAGAGTTGAACCCTGAGGAACCCCACAACTAATTATGAACAAGTGAAAACTTAAAATACTAACTTCACAGCAGAAATAAACATTTACAGCCTGCTATAACAAACAGTTTTCACCTCTAAAGCTAATTTCTCCGTTCATGACGACTGTACGGGGGGTGAATCTTTTTATAACTCACCAATTTTATTAAGCCGTAAAAGAAATGACTGCTGCTTTGAGTGACAGGTCCGCTAGCCGCTAGGTGGCTCGTTTCAGCCATTCGGCCCCGTCTCTTTGCCTATTTTTGATTGGCTGGGAGTTAGGCAGAAACCAACGGGTGACATCACGGTAACTACGTCCATATTTTTATGCAGTCTATGATTATGAACCCTGTCAGTGGGACGATAATGTAGCTCTGCCCTGTAGTGGCCAAAAACGTCACTGCGATAACTGTTAGTACTTTCTCTGCTGCTGAAAATAATCCCCAATAAATTTATTTCCTTCTGTTTGTTTGATAAAAACTACAGTGACCAGTTATTCTCCGTTCATGACGACTGTACAGGGGAGGTGAATCTTTTTTTAACTCACCCGTTTAAATTTTATTAAGCCGTAAAAGACATGGCTGCTGCTTTGAGTGACAGGTTGGCCAGCCACTAGGTGGCTTGTTTCAGCCATTTGGCCCCGCCTCTTTGCCCATTTCTGATTGGATGAGCGGCTCGCTTTGAGCTTCAAACTCTTCAGAAGCAAACGTCACGGTAACTACGTCTATGATTATGAACCCTGTCAGTGGGACGATAATGTAGCTCTGCCCTCTAGTGGCCGAAAACGTCATTGCGATAACTGTTAGTACTTTATCTGCCGCTGTTAATAATCCCCAATAAATTTATTTCCACCTGACCAGCTGTTTTAGAAAATGACTGAACCTTTTCAAGAACAAAACTTAATGTGTATTTGTGAGCTGACAGATTAAAACAAGAAGAAAAAATATAGAATAACACTAGAATTGAACTTTAAACCAAGTCCTCCCTTCAGTGACAAGCAGGAGACGGTCTATTGACATCATCATCATCATCATCATCATCATCATCACTGTCCTATTGTTTCTCCTCCCAGCAGGACATCTACCACACAAACACACTCACACACACAAAAAAACAACTGACCGGCCTAAAGAAGAAGCAGCTGTCTTGGCTGGTAGCCATGTTTCTCCAGGGAGGGACAGACATGCAGGAGGAAGAGGAGGAGGACAAAGAGGGGGTGATGAAGAGGAGGGAAAAAGGAGGAACGACACTGAGCGGAGGAAGGAAGGGGAAACAAGAGGAGTCAGAAGATGGAGAGGTGGTTTTCGTGTGGTTTTAGGGTTGAGTGTCGTACAGATGAAGGGTCACAACAGAGGCCGACTAATGTGTGTGTTTGTGTCCATGTTTGTGTACCGAAGCCTTCCGACAACTTGAATCAATTGAGGCTCGCTGTGCCTCATTTGGAATAACAATACACCTGAATTAATGATGCAGCAATGTGTGCGTGTGTGTGTGTGTGTGTGTGTGTGTGCGTGTGTGTGTGTGAGGGTATCCTGTATCTGTGTTTGCTTCGGTCGAGGCGTCAGCAGCAGGTCAGAGGCCAGAGAGACGGCTGATCCTCTGGATACAGTAACAGTCAACAGTAAACACCTCGATCTTTACCTCGACGTGTCAAAACAGCTGCTTGTTTTTACCAGTGGAGTCAAAATGACAAAAAAAAACCTCCTAAAATGTGACTTATTTTTGACGTATTTCTGATCATTAAGCGTAGAGTCTCCTCCTCAGGGTAAATTAGAGGTAGACATATGAATCATTGTGTATCGATATTCATCATATATCGGTTTAAACGTCAGTAGAGAAAGGTCAAAGATGTGTTTCAGGTCAGTTCTGCAGACTTTGTCCACCAGAGAGCACTGACATGTTTATAATTTACACAGCGACGAGTCCTGCTACACATCTTTAGTTTAAATGATCCTCATCTTTACTGCTACTGGAATCATTTTGTGTAGATCGATCAGACTCTACAGATTTCTGTCTGGTGTTGTTGCTCGTTGTGTGCAGGATTGAGAGCGGAGGAACATTTTTACTGTGACAGAACCAGAAATATTGAGACAAAAATGCAGAGTGACACGACTTTAAAAGATGAGTCACAGAGCGAAAAGCGTCCTGAAACGATGTTGACGTGTCTCTGCTGATGAGCTAACATGAACGCGTCACACAGAAAGAATGAAGCATATATTTATATATATATTTCCGCACTCAGCTGATTCAACACAAGAGATAAATCTCCTGTTGTTTTTTAATATTTATTAAGTAGATATCCTCTAAATCTGATATTAAGTCTTTTATAGTGAAGGTCTGGTTGTGTCACAGCTAAAACATTCTTGTTGTGCGTCTGTTTCTCTTTATGAACGCCGCGGTCTGTATTTCAGCAGTGACACATTTTCGTTTGTTTGTCCTCCAGCTCATTGAATTCAAAATGAATCGACGGGGTTTGTGCTGAGAAACAGAATTAAAAAAAAAAAAAAAAAAAAAAAACGTCATCGGTTAGATTTCGGCATCGCTGCGCCCCTCCTTCACTCGTCTGGACTGACTCCAGACCAGTTTGTCTGTTTTCTCACACAAAGCTCCTCCAGCTCTTCCTCTCCATCTCTGCTGCTGCCAAAACACACCAGCAGGAAGAAAAACTCGACAGCAGCTGAACAGATCCTCCTCCTCCTCCTCCTCCTCCTCCTCCTCCTCCTGCCGCTCAGGATTCACCTGCTCGCCGGTTCATTCAGGTTTATTCAAAAAAAAAATAGTTTACAGAAGAATTTAAAGCGACAGTCTGAAGTTTTGGGCTTTCAGATGAGGAGGAGGAGGAGATCTGTCTCGTCTCACGGTTAGCTTAGCTTAGCACAAAGACTGGAAGCGGAGGGAAACTGCTAGCGTCACTCTTTGGTTCTGTTTTTTCATGGTTTGCTTGTGATGATATTGCAGCTTTGTGTGAATAGTTTGGTGTGGAGGAATGTGACCTGGCCTGCATAAGATCATGACCTGCACGCCTTCCAACACCGACGACGAGCCAGACCCGATCAGCTGACAGCCAGATAGGATGCTGTGGGTCAAAACATCAGGTGTCCCTTCACACTAGTCATTTAGATCATTAAAAAACTGCGATATGTGAATATAGAAAGGTGGAATTTTCCTGTGTTGACGCTCGGCTCTGTCTCAGGTCGGCCGGTCGGCCGGTTTCCCTGCAGCTGCCTCAGGCTCAGCTTTCCATCGCTAAGACCAGCAGCACAGCAGCGGATATTACAGCCCCGAGCCTCGGCTTCACTTATTGGACAAATAAAAAAAAAAAAAAAGAAACGGCAGACTCGGCTTTAGCGAGAGAGAGAGAGAGAGAGAGAGAGAGAGAGAGAGCAGCACCTGGTCCGGTCATCCTGCTGCCGGACTTTAACACACGAGAGGAAACAAACAGTCAAACTGAACTTCAACTTGACATCTGAATTTACAGACGAGTGTTTTTGTGTTTTTAGCTTCTGTTAAGACAAAAGAAAGGAAAGCACAGAAAAGGTGGAAAGAAAAGACAAGGTAAAGGAGGTGAATGAAAGGAAAGATGGAAGGGAAAAGGTAGAAGGTGAGTCATGTCTGACGGATGGTCAGTGACAGCCTGAAACACACCGGGAGCTCGAGGACTCGATGTGTCCTCACACTTTCCACACCACAGGATGACCACAGGGAGGACGAGAGTCAGCCAGGACGAATGGACGGACGGAGAGAGAGAGAGAGAGAGAGAGAGAGGGAGAGAGAGAGAGAGAGAGAGAGAGAGAGAGAGAGAGAGAGAACGCCGTGTTCAGGAAGTTCAAGCAGACAACTCTAATCCCCCAATTTCCTCCTCTCTAATCATCTCTACCCCGCTCATGGCCGTCTCCAAATTGGAAACATCTTCGGCACAATATGACACTCCCTCTGTAACACATACACACACACACACACACACACGCTCAGGAATGAGGAATACAACCTTCCTGTGTCGTCTCAGCGGTGCTGAAAAGGTAAAATTATTGTGAAAATGTGACTCATTCCCATCAGCTGACCGGCTAAAAGAAGGTCACGTTTTCTCCCGTTAAAGGAGAAGTCCAACATTTTTTTTTTTATTACTTAATAATTCTCAGTTTTTGTAGCTTAGCTTAGCACAAAGACTGGAAGCAGGTGGAAACTGTTAGCGCCGCTCGGTGATTCACAACCAGGTTTGCTTGTAGTTGCCAAGAGCAACATGGAAAGACTGTTTTATCCATTAATCTGCAGATTTTTTTTTTACAATGAGTCAATTAATCTTTTAATCTGTGAAATATCAGAAAATATAGTGAATAAAAAAAAAAGCCCAGAGTCAAGATGCCAGTCGCTGTAGACGAAGGGTCTCTGCAGTGTTTTAACTCATTTTTAATTCCTTTAATTTACAGTAAAGTCACTAAATGTTCCACCGAGGCTGTCAGATATATGTTTATGTATTTATAGATATAAGTTAGGCTGTTCTGCAGGCTTAGCTCTGAGCCATACTAATGTTAAAACACTAATACTAACGTTTATTTGATAACTGATTGGTTTCTTGGGTCCGTTCAGTGACACACAGCCGTCAGAGAGGATTTCCTGCTGCTGATCTTTCACACTGTTTAACGTGGTTTATTAAACTCCGTCGCTCCGGCGTGATAAACATGAACGCAGCGTTCCCGGCGGGAGCGTCGGGATGATCTGAACCCTGCGTTTGTCAGAGTTCATCTTCATCCTCTTGACTTCCTGTCTCTCCTCTCTCCACCGAGCGGTCCGACCCTCCTCTGAGAGGCCGGATAATGAACCCGGACCTCACACAGACCGCAAACACCGGTCGGCTGCGATCCGCTGATCCACGCAGCCCAGCGTCGGTCCCCCCCCGCTGACCTCTGACCCCCCCGGGAACACATCCCTGCAGATCAGACTCACAACCAGCCAAACGTCTCGTCAATTAGTTTTCAATAATCAGTCGATCAGAAAACGTCCAGAACTTCAAAAATTCCTTCAAGTCAGCCGAGAAGAACGTCTGAGAACGTTTTTACACTTTTACACACATTTATATAAATTATAATCAGTTTTTTTTGTCTCTTTTATTCACTTAAATAACTTTTAATGTTTCAGTTACTTTCCAAAAAACTAAACATCTGATTCAATTACAGCAAATAAAATGTTTTCATAATAATGAATCATTTCTATAATTAAGTACATGAGATGTTGGTTTTATAAAAAAAAAAGCTCGTTAGTGGACTCTCAGATTATTTTCCTCATTAATTGATTAGCTGTGTCTCTCCAGACTTCCTGTGGCGAAGCTGCAACCAGAAACATTGACTGATTCTGATAAATATAAACCATAAGAATCAACAGAAACATAAACAATCCTTCATTTGGATCCTTTTTTTATTACTAATTACGTCCAACATGTAAACAAACCCTGTCTCTGAACGACTTCCAGCTTCATCTGAGGTCATTTCTTGTTTCCTATCGACCGACACATAGATCAATACTGATAGATCAGCTGATATATTCCTAACTGGTGAACCTCATAACCGCCACGTCCGGCGCCGACGGAGCGTGTCTCTTAAACTCTTCAAATAAATCTTGTCAGAATAAAAACACGTCTGACCAATCAGGCGCTGTCACTGATTCATCATGTGACCAACAAATCGCTTTAAATGCCGCAAAACAATCAATCTACTTATCAATAATAATAATAATAATAATAATAAGAGAGACACTGATGATCAGTTCACAGGTTCTCTAGTGCGTTTCCTGTCTGGAGCTCCTTCAAATTAAAGCACAAATGTCCCGAAAATCTTTAATAAAGGAAACAATAAATAGTTTTAAATAAGATTCAACAAACGGTTTATTATATACGGTTATTTAAACATAAATATAAAGACTTCACACACACACACACACACACAGGAGGGATATGCATTTAAAGAGGACGGGTGTGTGTGTGTGTGTGTGTGTGTGTGTGTGTTACATGGGGAGGGTCTGCTCAATGACAAATGGATTATGGGGCCGTCACTTGTAGTGCCACTGAAATCCCGTTAACCCCTGCAGCGGACGACACACACACACACACACACACACACACACACACACACACACACTCTCACATGTCAGATCAGCTGTTTTTTCTTCTTCTCTGCGTCTCTTCATGTCGCTTCCTGTCATAATTTCTTACTATAAACTTATTTATCTGCTAAATATTTTTTCCTCTTTTCTTGTTTTTGTTTGTTTGTTTGTTGTTCTTTAGACAAAAATACATTAAACAAACATAATTCCATCACGCTGGGGGAACTTGTCTGCGTGCCATGTGACCTTACACGGGGTCCTGAGCCAGATGTTGACAAACGCTGCTCTGATCATTTATATCTTTTTAAAAACATTTTTCCTCTCGCCGCCGCCGCTGCTGTTTAATATTAATAAGCCGTGATGATGCGTTCGCCGCAGCCGTTGCTCTCACGGCCGCTTAAGCCTGAAAACTGAGGCGTAATATATACAAACCGGCGGCGAGACCCTCCGCTGCGGTTATAACGCGTCTCAGTTTTGATATTATTGTACAGGAAGTGCAGCGATGCAAGACGCAGGAAAAACATGAAGGGATTTAAAAGATTTGTTTGGTATCAACAGAGCAGACGGAGGATGGAAAGTTAAACTAACGCAGGCAAACCGATGAAGAGGAGGCGCAAATACAGGAAATTATGTTAGTTTAAGATTCAATTTATGGATTAAAAAATAAAATGCGGAGCAGTCGGTGCAATAAAATGTGTATTAATGCTCGGTTTCATTCATTTATTGTGATTATCTTCAAACTGAGTCGTGAAAAACGCAGTTAGAGAATCTCTAAATGTTTTTAATGATATTTAAAACAATAAAAAATAATGTTAATAATGTTTTTTTTCTATATAAATCATCCTAAATTAAAAAAAAAAAAAAGATTAAAGACAGAACAGAAGTGAACATTATTATTAACACCAGTGTTTTTATATTAACACACAACAAACAGCAGATATTTGTAGAATCAGAACATATTTCTAACATATATATATAAAAAATTAAAATCTATTTGACACTAAATGAACAGGCTGATGTGTTTCTCTGAACTCATCTGGAATAATCACAGCTGCTTTTCTATATTTAAGCAGATAATCCTCTTTGTGCTTTCAGCCAGTTTAACCTTTACGCTGCTTTAACAGACGAGCGTCGCTCGCCGACAACATGCGACTCTGTTAATTAAGACGTTTTAATAAAGAGCTGATTAAACCTTTTATAGATACAAAGAAGAATTCATTATTTTATTTTGACGGGGGAAAAAAAAATCTGCAACATGTTTAAACTGAATCTTTTATGTGAATATTTTTGTTTAACAAGAAAAACTAAGATTTTATTTTAATGCATGAAAATCTGTATTTTTTTATTTTAATCATCTTTCAGCAGTTTTCAGACGTGCAGCTGTAAAATAATTCAGTGTTGTTGCATCTAGAAAATAATTTATAATCAGATTTTTTTTTTTTACATGAAGTTTGTTTGATGTAGAAAAGAAATTAAAGCGCAGTTATATAATATATATGTGTATATATATAAATATCCTACAGAAGGAAAATAGAGTGAGAACAGAATAATTTATTACCAAACTGTTTATATAAATTCAGAAAATTAAAAACCTCCAATAATTTAATAGTAATGATCAGTTTTTTAGTTAAAAATAATCTAAATTTAGGTGTCAATTTATAAATTATGAAGCAATTAACTGCAATTTTTTAATTTAAAAACCTGTGATGTGATAAATTCTGCAGACAGGAAATCATTACTAAATATGATTCACGTCCCATTTGAGACAATAAATAGACAATAAAGTAAACAACAACAACAACAACAACAGTCCAGACAGCATCACTGCTGCACTTTGCACACGTCGACGCCACAAAACCAAAATTATCTGAGGCTCAAATAACTGTAGAAACTAATCAATAAACCAATAAAAACACAGATAACCTGTTCAGATGATCATTACATCACAAATCAATAATAAAACTACAGATATGAATCCCTGCAGCCGTTTGAGAGAACAAAACAAACTTCTCATTTTTAAATAAAATCCTCCTCTAGACGAGTCTGCCGGCATGTCGAGACCCCCCGACACACACACACACACACACACACACACACACACACACACACACACACACTTCTCGGGCCACGGCGGCCGGCAGAGTAAAAAACCTCCCATCAGCATCCACGGCTGCCCGCCGCCGTCCTGCTGCTGCTGGTGGGCTGGACGGTGAAAGTGTGTGTGTGTGTGTGTGTGTGTGTGTGTGTGTGTGTGTGTGTGTGTGTGTGGGGTAGGGGGGGTAGAGGTGGGGGGGGGGGCTGGGGGGGGTGAGGTTGGTGGTTTTGGTTTGACCGAGAGGAATTCACAAAGTTCATGGTCTTGTTACGGAGGGGATAAAGCCGCCTTTGTCTCTTTGGCAACACAACTCTTTTCTTATTCAGGCTGCAGGAGAAGAAGAAGAAGAAGAACCTGCAGCGCCGAAACTCTGCGCCCGTCCACCAAAACTCACCGTGGCGGCGGCTGCGGCTGCGGCGGCTGACAGGGGTAATATAGTGTTAAACCGAACAGCGACAGTAATAATGAGCTGTCCTCTAATGAACTCGCAGCGCTGGGAGCTCTTTCATCTCTCTGGCTCATTTGGACGAGCCGGCTACAATAGACTATTGTGAGCCACCAAAAAAAAAAAAAAAAAAACCCTCCCCGACCCCCTCCTCGTCTCTCAGCGGAGTCACCAAACTCCCCTCAAAACCCCCGTCTGTCTGTCAGCTTCCTCCTCCTCTCCTCCTCCTCCTCCTCCTCCTCCTCGCAGCCACCGTGACCACCGCAGTGACGGGGGGTGTCAAAGGTCGCCTGGCCTCGCTGACCACGACAAGCTACTTAATGTGGCCCGGCGCTGCAGCTGGAGCCCCGGCTCGTCCCGGGACACTTCCACCGAGAGACCCGTGTGTGTGTGTGTGTGTGTGAGTGTGTGTCGGAGGGGTGCGATGTAATTGCTGAGGCGGAGAAGAAGAAGAAGAAGAAGTGTCAGAGCTCACTTTCACGGGATAAACAGTCACACTTTTGAAGCTTCGACTTTCTGTGTCTGATACAAGTTTCCTCCTAATTAGGTGGAATAAGAGAGAACGAAGAAGCATCACATGGAAGGAATAAAGGACCTGCGCTGGCAGCCGTCCGCTAACGGGACGCCACAGCGAGAGAGAGAGAGAGAGAGAGAGGGAGAGAGAGAGAGAGAGAGAGGGGGCAGCGGAGACGGGACGCCGCTGCTGACAGATAAAAACAACAAACCGGTCGGAGCGGGGTTACACAGATCCAGGAGGTTTCTCTCTTTTTGTAAATAAAACATAAAAAGCCGCAGCAATGAGAAGAAGAAGAAGAAGAAGAAGGAGTACAGAGAGAAGAGGAGGAGGAGGAAGGGGGAAGAGGAGGAGGGAATGTTCTTTTTTGGTTTAAAGGAGAAAAAGGAGAAGAAAGAAAGAAAGAAAAAAAAAGAAAGAAAATGTGGCAGTGGTGCCAACTTACCATCCACCAGGTCCTGGCTGAGATGTCGTAGCAGAGCTGCCATTTGATGGAGCCTTCCGAGGTTTTCCCTGCCATTACGCTGTCAGCAAGCTTCATCTGATGCGAGCGCGCTCACCGGAGATAAGACACCTAATTGAGAAAACATTTGCACTGGCATGTTGGGCAACATGTAGCCCGCTCCATACCATATGGAATCATGGGTAAAAAAAAAAAAAAAAAAAAAAAAAAAAAAGCTCCTTGACAATGAACCAATCTCATGCAGACCCCGTGGCAAGGTGAGCGGCAGTCATCTGCTCAGAGGAAAAAAAAAAAAACACACACACACCCCCTCTCTCTCTCTCTCACACACACACACACACTCTCACTCACACACACACACACACACACACAGCCGAGCAGAATGATGAGCCTTTTTTCCGCATCGCCGAGCGCCTCGGGTCGCTTCTCCCTTTTCTTTTTTTTTTTTTTTTGTTTCTCCCCCCCTTCTCCTCTTCCACCTCCTCCTCCTCCCTCCCTCCTCCTCCTCCTCCTCAGGTTTAATTAGGGCTTGTTCTTCGTTATCACCACCATCATCATCATCATCATCATCATCACCATCAGCAGCAGCAGCAGCAAGCAGAAGAAGAAGCAGCGAGAAGAGAGGAAGAAGAGGAAGAGGAAGAGGCAGCTCAGGCTCCGACTGAACTGAACTGACTCCAAACAAGTTGTTCAGCTTTTTTATGGTCACTTTAATGGGACGGAGGCAGGTAGAGAGAGAGAGAGAGAGAGAGAGAGAGAGAGAGAGAGGGAGAGAGGGAGGGAGGGAGAGAGAGGGCAGAGGGCTGAAGCTCCACGGGGGCGATCAGTCCACCGGACACATGGAACTGCTTACAGACTATCATGCTATGTTTTGTTTTGGATTTCCATCCTTCCTTCCTCTCTCTCTCTCTCTCTCTCTCCCCCCTTCTTCTTCTTTGCTCTTCCCTCCATCCTCATCCCTCTATTCCCTCCTTCAGCAGAAAACTCTTGTGTTTTGGCATAAATACCTCCAGACTGAAGGATCCTCTGGACGCCGGGATAGAAAGAGAGAGAGAGAAGGAGAGAGAGAGACCTGTGCCGCTCACTTTTCACGCTCCGTGAAGAGAGGAACGCTGCCCGCCGTCCGCCTGAAAAACATCGTGCCGCCACCGTCAGTAAGTCTGCTTCCACCTCACCGTAAACTGATTCGCCGGCTCACAAACGATCTGCAAACTAACTGAGAATTTTGCTGCTAAAATGTAGTTAAAGTAAAAGTTCTCACAGGGCCGGTTATGTAATTATATAACAGATTATTAGAGTGTGATTACATAAAGACGAAGTTGTAATCTTGGAGATAGTTTGGATAGTTTGGTGGCTGCAAAGTTAAAATCTACAATACTTTGGCACCACTTTGTGATTCATAGAAGGTTTACAAGCTTTAATAATGTTAATAAATTGTTTTATGATCAGTTATATAAGAAGAGAAGAAGAAGAACCAAATTACAAAAGCTGGAAGTTAAAGAGTGACTTTAAAAGGAAAATAAAAAAAGTCTGCCTCTGTTTAACTAATGTTTGCTGCGTTTCATTACAACCAGGTGCCGTTTAAAACATAAATAAATAAATATTAGATGTTTGCAGTTCATAAAATGTAACTAAAGTCTTCAGTTAAATTAAAAAAGGTTATGAAGGAATCAATATTTGTATTTCCCTCTAAAATATAGTGCAGTAAAAATAAAAAGTTAAATATAAAATGTAAATAAAATCACTTAAAAATAGACAAACTATCAGTGCTGCTACATTTTTATCTGTAAATTATTTTGAATTTTATATTTGAGAAACTTTTTGAACTTTATCAATAATCTTTTAAATTCAACTAATCAATAATCAAACCTGCACAACTGTTTTAACTTCAATTACTGGATAATTCCCTCAGATACCCAAAACATTTATATCAGGCAGAATTCAGAGGAAAAATATAAAATAATATCATAAGATGTGTTTCAGTGTCTTAAATTATATTTATTTGCAGCAGAGTTTTTACTGAGTTATTGATAATTTGTACATTTTTTAAATTTAAATGTATTTATTTATAAGCATTTTTCTTCTTTCATCTCTTCCATTAAAAGTGAAAATGTAGTTGAAAGTGTGTATTAATTAAAAACAGAAGCATGTGTGTCTTTTTTTTCGGAGTTATGAGGTGTTTTTTTTTGTTTTTTTTTGCAGGACAGATAAAAGCAGCGGGTCTCATCTGAAGCTGCAGCATCTCATCATGTCGCACGTCAACTAACATGTGCTTTAACCTGTAAGATCATTTCACTGTTTGTATGGAGGTGGGTGGAAGGAAGGGGAGGGAGGTGGGGGGGTGAGGTAAAGGGTGAGGGGGTGGGGGGGGTATAAAGGGCTTGGAGGGAGGTGCGGGGGGTCTGTGAAGCTCAGGTTCCTAATCAGAGGGGGAATACCTGAACCAGAGCAGAGCCGCCATCAAACAGTTCTCCCATTGTGGCGGCCAAACGGAGGAATGTGATTCAGCCGGAGATACGGAGGGACGGTGGGGTTGTTGAGGGGGAGGGAGGCGGGGGAGGGAGGGTAAGGTACACCAGGCCAGGAGGTGAGGAGAGGGAGAGGGAGGGGTAAGGAGGAGAGGAGGTTTGGGGGGAGTAAGACTGTCTACACAAGATCAGCAGCAGAATCACTTTGCGCCTTCTCAACTATTGTTTTTCAGCGTCGGCGAGACCTGCGACGCTAAAGCACGCAGCAGACTG
This sequence comes from Euthynnus affinis, assembly GCA_029490765.1. Taxonomy (NCBI): domain Eukaryota; kingdom Metazoa; phylum Chordata; class Actinopteri; order Scombriformes; family Scombridae; genus Euthynnus; species Euthynnus affinis. The sequence continues at coordinate 31,897,113 of CM055848.1, read as the reverse complement.
ACTTTAAGGTTTAATGTTTCAGAAGTATCTTCCAAAATATGTTGGCAAGCATCTCCGACGGAAGGCGACGCTTCCTGAACCTCCTCCGAAAAAGTTATAAAACCAAAAAGTAGCTCTTAGAAATGATTTATGCTTTAACTGTTGGCCATTAACCTTTCAAAACATAAAAAAAACTAAATCTGTGCATCATTTTGACTGACATAAATTCAGTTTTATATATTTCTAGCGCCCCCTACATCAGTGTTTTGGGTTTTAACTGTAATTTAATTGGTCTAATACACTAAAAATAGCTCCTACTTCACAGGCTGCCACACTCAGCAGGTGTTGGAATAACATGAACAGTAACATCTTGTGGGATTCAGTGCCATGTCAGCAAGCTAGGCTAACTAGCGCCCACTTTCTCAGAGGAGGCTAGTTAGCTTAGCATGCTGGCTTCCACTCTCTGGGTGATACACAAACCTGATAGCATGATGGGTCCCAAATGTTTGGTGTTGTAAAAGGACAGATGTTTTATATCTCTGCATCGCCGGTGCTGTGTGGGATTGCTGAAAAAGAAGACAAACCATCTTGTATACATGTTTGTAGGATTTACAGGGTTACAATGTGCTAGCACTTCCCCTGGCAAGGTCAAATACTAGTCGAATTACTGCCGTGGAAAACGCACCACAGAGGCCTCAAGTTTAGACAGTTTCTATAAAACTGTTCAGTCTTGCTTTGCAAAATGCACAACAGCTGTTTTGTTATTTTACTTTATATTTCCGCCCACACAAACTGTGAATAATTCAAATTTCAGTTTGAGTTTAAACATTACTGAGTGTCTCTGAGTTATATTAGTGTTATTTAAAAATAAATGTGAATAAATGTGAACAAATGTAAATTACATATAAACCCTATAGTGACTTACCAGCCTTGATCTTAGTTCATGGTCCAGTGAAGCGCAAACTGAACCTTCAGGTTAGTTTAACTGAGTCTTGCTGTTAATCTAGAACCTGCTATTCCTGCTCCACTGCTATTCCTTTACTATGTTTTGGCTGCTAAAATAAACAATTCGCTAACTTGAACTTTACTTCATCTTCTAATCTTCTAACCCTTAGCAAACTTGAATTTAGCTTTGCCTTTTTACCTTTCACCTAACTTAACTAGTAAAATGAAGCATTTGCTAACTCTGACAAAACAGTTTTCGCTGCTTAAACTGTTACAACATTTGAACTAGAAAGTTTTATCTACTAAAATAAAACACTCTTGAATCTAGGCTTAACTGCAAATATATTAGCTAACATTCTTTAGTTTAGCTACTAATGCGAACTATTAACAACCTGAACTGAACTGTCTTATTAATGGTTAAAATAAACCGCTAGCTAACCTGAACTTAACTGTCTTAACTGCTAAAATAAACAGTTAGCTAACCTGAAATTAACTGTCTTGACTGCTAAAATAAACAGTTAGCTAACCTGAAATTAACTATTTTACCTGTTAAATTAAACCGTTAGCTAACCTGAACTTAACTGTCTTAACTGCTAAAACAAATAGTTAGCTAACCTGAAATTAACTGTCTTATCTGTTAAAATAAAGAGTTAACTAACCTGAACTTAACTGTCTTAACTGCTAACATAAATAGTTAGCTAACCTGAAATTAACTGTCTTAACTGCTAAAACAAATAGTTAGCTAACCTAAAATTAACTGTCTTGACTGCTAAAACAAATAGTTAGCTAACCTAAAATTAACTGTCTTGACTGCTAAAATAAACTGCAGCTAACCAGAATCACATTTTATTAACCTTGCTGCTAATATTAGCTAAACTCTTTAAACCACTAAAACTGCAGAAATAGCGGCAGAAAACATGGAAGCATAATTTTATACATTTGCAATTAAAATTTCAGTAAATAACAACCAACCCCCACATCCAGCAGGCACAGAGCATCCCATTGGAGTCGTGTTTGTGTCCATGTGATGAATCTCAGTCCAATATTTACTCTTCTTTTAGTTTTGCTTTGGTCTCCAAAATATATACTTCACTGCTAACGTTAGTTGTTTCATTCTCTTCACCAGCTTTATCTGCTGTCTGCTTTTATGCAGTAAACCTGAGAGAATAAAATGATGCAGAGATGATGTTACTACTGGAAACTTTCCTTTTTCATTGTACATGCTCAAAAATATCACCAAGTAGTATATTTCAGGAGATATGTAACTTCTATTGCAGATTATTCATTATCAGTGTATCAAATAAAAACATTCATATTTTTAATCACTTTCAAATATGAAAAAATATTGCACTGGATTTGTTTCCCTGACTTATATTTCCAATAAATGTTTCCTATCTGAATGTAACTGCTGGTTTAGTCATAATATATATACATTAATAACATGTATGCCAGATTTACCGTCATGTAATCTAATTTAATGCATTTACAAGAAGAACAAATAAAGAGAAACTTATAAAAAAAAATAATGAGATGTTTATGCTGCATGAATGTGATGTGTCTGAAATTACTCCCTTTGTTAATCTATAGTGAATGATAATGAGATTTTAGCACACTGGTTTCTTATAGAAATTAAGCAAAAGTAATGCATAGAATTTAAAAATAAAACATTTTAAAGTGAATATAAAGCAGTAAAGTTTAGATATCCCAGTGTCTGTGTGTGTGCGTTCACCATGTGTGTAAACTGTTATTACTATAAATATATGAATATAAGTGAGGTTATATATCATCCTTACATACAGCTTATATTCTGTAGAAACTGTACAAGATGTTTGAGGTGCTGCTCATTAATTCAGCTCCCAGTAGGAGGCAGTGTTGGTTTCTGGGTTTCATCTACTGTTTTAACTTGAACAGGACAGTTGACTGAAGATGTTTACTCTCTGTTATTATTTGTTTTGTAGTTGTTGTTGTTTTTAACTTTAACACCATCTGATTCTACTTAAGGCTTCTACTCACCTGTTTCCTCCTGCTCTCTCTTCCCACAGTTTCTATGTTTAAAAAAACAAAACAAAACAAAACAAGAAGAAACATAAAGAACTGATAAACTACAAACAACAAACACGACTCATTTACATCTTTAAGCAACTATCTTGGAATTAAATAATTTGTGTTGCAGGTGCAGATGAGGATTAAGACTTTTTTTTACTTACTTTTACATTTTAAATAATATCTGCAATTACACACAAATTCAGGATTAATACTGGCATCAGTTCTTTGTGTAAATATATATATACACACCAGTTTACCAGTTTTATTTAGCTCATTGGATTCACTCCCGCAAAGGTAGGACATCAGCTGTCGTCTAAAGGTCAGGGATGCTTTCTGTTACTACAGTCACATTAAAAAATATAAGTTAAGCATTTAACTAGTAATGTAGCTACTAATAATAAAAGCTTTTGCTCTACCAGAGGGCTTTTTAGAGCCGGATGTTTCAGGGAAGCAGCATATGTGAAGCTGACAAATGCGACTGAACCTGATGTTAACAAGTCGAGGTGAAGGAAGAGGAAGTGAAGATGTTTCCGTCGCCAGTGAAAGCAGAGATGTGACGCTTTCAGCCCCAGTTTTAGTTTCAGCCGCTCAGATTACTGCAGCCTCCTCCTGCGCTATCTTTAGGTCCCTCTTCGTATTTTTCACAGAGCAACAAAAGTGTGTAACTATATTCTGTTGACTAGATTATAATCTTTATTTTAACAGCAGCTGATGACTGTATTTTCAACCTATAAACCATTTTCACTGGATCTCATGGATAATTTTGGGGTGCAAGTGCTCATAAAGGCAAATTCTACATTTACAGTGAAAAAAAGTCACTTATATTTAATATATGTTGTGCTGGACACGTCACTGAGGAAGTGTAATAAGTTAATTTTTACTTATTACACATTTAAAAAGTAAAAATATTACTTTACTTATTATTTGATATCAAAATTAATGAGTTATTTTAATCGTTCTATAACTTCCAGCCCAAAGTCGACTGATGTTTTTTGCATCTTTGACTGACACAAACACAACACTTCCAGCTGAAAGCATCTTCCTCTTCCTCCATCCTTCATTCAGCTTTTTGACCTGCTGCACATCATCATAAGATAAGACGGCCTACAGAGGACAAAAAAACAAAAATTATTTGGATTAGTGACTGTAATATAATTACTAATTCTTTACACTTGTTACTGAGGAAAGTTATAATATTACTGTAACACCTTACTGTTACATGCAACATTGAATATAAATCTCTAAATGATTTATATTTTATTTTATATTATATATAAATTTATTTAATTTACAGGCTGTCAGAGACTTTTAGTTTACAAGAAAACAAATAGATGAAAAGTGAAAAGTAATAAAAATAGAAATTACTAAGAAATGCAAAAACATAGTTCTGAGAATAAAAAATATATAAATATAAATAAAAATACAAAATTAAAAATTAAAAAAATAAAATACTTTAAAAAATAATTATGAATAAAAAATAAAAAATATTGAAAAAGTGTTTGACAAAAAAATTGCTCACCTACTTAAATAAATAAATAAATAAATTCATTTTAATATTGAGGATGAAGTGAATTATTACAGATAAACAAGAAGCTTGTAATAACATTTCATCTCAACCTAAACAAACAAATTCCCGTCGGCACGTCGACGCCGTCAGCATCCCGTCAGAACTCGACACGTTTCTCCAATTTATCCCCCAAAATCCAATAACTTACCCAAATATGTGCATTTCACTTCCTTCCTCTCGCTAACCAGAGAAAGAAAGAGAGAAAGAAAAAAAGACCTGATTGTCAACATCTGTTTTCCCTTTCCCCTCCTCTTTGTGGAGCACGTCGGCGCCCGTGGGCGTCGCAGCAGCAGCAGCGCCCTGCCACCCAGCGCTGCATCCACCCGCCCGCCCGTCCCGCTGAAGCTCAGTGAAGCTAAAGTGTCCACATGAAGACACATTCACAGGAACGCTTCCCCAAGTAGCTCGCCAGCTGTCCTTCCACCGCCACAGTCACCACATCAGCCATATTAAATGACCCTTTTGTCTTTTTTTTGTTGTTGTTGTTGTTGTTGTTGTTCTCCTCCTCCACACTCTGTCCAGAAGATCTTGTTCGAGTCGTCTCCTGTGTATCTTCTTGTTGTTCTTCCTCTAATTTTAAATGTTTAGCATCTGCACTTGCAGAACATTAGAGGATCGCTCAAACGGAGCATTTGACAAAAGCCAGGAAGCCTCCGCTCCAAACAAGAGTGTTTGTTTTCATGCGTTTTCCCCCCTTCGTCCTGATTGCTGTCAGATGCCTTTGTGTTCCAGGTGGTTGAGACTGCAGAGGGAGAACCACACAGAGAAATAAATACCATACATCCTCCTTTATTTCTGCTGCTGTCAACATATATATTGTACAGTATGAAGTGTAAATAGGCCAAATAGCTTTGAAACGCACAACAGGAACTGATTACGCTCAGGGGCTGCTGAGGAATTGGGACCATCTGACACAGAAAGTGAATGAGATCAGAGAGAGAAGATCCACTGATTCACTGGACTGAATCTGAGCTGTTTAACCTCCTTGATGTGTTTTTCTTGTGTTTTTGATTCCGGCTGAATCTCCTCGTTGACCCACAATCCAGAGAGCACTAAATGCTGCGAGTGACAAAAACATGTCATTTGTAATTTCCTGACAGATCTGACCTGAGCGGCGTTCGTGCCGGAGCTCTTGCGAGTCCGAGATGACGCTCCGGAGGAATGTTCAGAGCCCGTTTTTACAGGCTTTCATGTGGAGCGTGTGAGAACTAATACACATCAGAAACAAATCGGTTGTAAGAGGAAGACAATGAAAAACAATCCTACACATCTGCACATTTCCAGATGTATATTTATATTCTTCTACTGGTCCTTTATGCAGCCCCTCAGTTCAGCCTCTGCCTGAAACAGGCCGTTTTAGCTCCTGTCTCTTTAAGGCCCCGCCTCCTGCTCTGATTGGTCAGCTTTCAGGAAGATTCCTCCGGCTCCGGAGGCTACGTAAACAAACTATAGTAGCAGGATTTAACTTCTTTTTTCTCCTTCTTTACTCCAAATGTTCAACTGTGTACAAAAAAAAAACTACCGCAATCTGTTTAAAATTTATAATATAATAAAAAATAAATACCTCATTGTTGTGGGGTTTTTTTCAACCAGCAACCTGCGGAGCTGTAAAATGAAGCCAATGCGGAAGTGTGCTTCATGGTCAAATAAATTGTCATGCTACATATTAGCATGAAAACTGAAACTATAAAGGACCGAGACTTGAACCCTGAGGAACCCCACAACTAATTATGAACAAGCGAAAACTTCCTGCGGCTGTAAAATGAAGTCAAAAGCTGCAGTTCCTCTGAGGCTCCAAAAGCAAGTCATTCCCCACAGACCTCCGTGTTAAAATGTTCAACTTTACAGCAGAAATAAACATTTACAGCCGGCAACAACAAACTGTTTTCACCTCTAAAGCTAATCTCTTCGTTCATGATGACTGTACGGGGAGTGAATCTTTTTATAACTCACCCGTTTAAATTTTATTAGGCTGTAAAAGACATGACTGCTGCTTTGAGTGACAGGTCTGCTTGTTTCAGCCATTCGGCCCCGCCTCTTTGCCCATTTCTGATTGGCCGGGAGTTACTGCTACTGCCAGGATGGCGACGGCCGGAGCGACTCGCTCTGAGCTTCAAAACCGCTCTTCAGAAATGAACGGGTCACGTCACGGTAACGGCGTCCATGTTTTTATACAGTCTACAGCTTTGTTTTTTTTACATTGCGCATTAAAATAAATCAAATCAATGTTTATCTATGATCCTGTAGTTATTTAATTCAGTATCAGTTCATATAATCAACGCTTCCAAACCTGCAGCACCAACTTCATTAATCAATAAGCTGATCATCTAAATGATAACTGTGAGTCAACTTGTTTACATAACATTAATAGGAAATAAGGATGAGATCACACACAGCTGAACACACTTATGAAAATAAATGTACAGTACACGTGTAGACAGATCTTGTTTTTGTAATAGTTTACGTGACAAATTCTTTAACTTACAGAAAAGCAACACCTCGCTCTCCAAACGGAAAAGATGGCGTCAACTATAAACTATATGTTTATACTATATTTATATTTCATCATCCTCAGGAAATGAAAAGTAAAGCAGCACACTCAGTTTCTCGTTATAACAGGAAACCTTCCCAAGAAACACTTTTTATAACAAAACACTGAATTATCTCATTAAACCAATAAACTTTTCTCACTATAACATAATAAGTTGTTGATATAACAAGAAAACAAACAAAAAAAATGGCTGTAGTATTATTAATAAGTAGAAGTAAGAAATATACATCATCCTGAGTTGAACTGTATTTCAGAGACGAGCGCTCTGATGTCCGGATCTTTCCTGTGTGTCCTGAACGCAGCCTGCAGGCAGTAACCAGGACCTGCTGGACACGTGCTCCGCCGATTAGAAACACACGCAGCTCATCCAGGCATCTGGTTTACTGAGCAGGGAGAAAGAAATCAGCGCAATAATGACTTCATTGTTCTCCAGCAGAGAAGAAAACATCACTGTCAGCTGCAGACGCTGCCGATGCTCATCTCCGTCTGCACGCCGAGCTCCGAGCGCCGCGGCTGAGGCCCAACGGTGAACCAAAGGATGACAGCGCTCATAATCGATTGATCGTTTCAGGCATTTATCAGGTGATCATATACAAGTGCCAGAGAGGAGACGGTGTGCTGGCTGCCGTATGAAACTGGAATCGATGCAAGAAGCGAGAAATATATATACAATCAATACTTTACAAACTTAAACATATCCAATAATACAAATAATGAATAAAAAGAGAAGAAAAACAAACATATAGTGCATTATGTAATATATAAGGAGCAATATTGGACACACATGTATTTTAATAGCCTTATATCTTATGCACAAAAGCAAACTTTGAGATTTATAAAAGGAGATAAAATAAATTGAAATATTAACTCTCACATATTATATGAAGAGAAAAAAAAAATAAAATAAACACAAACCTGGACACACACACACACACAAAAACACACACATGATTTAAGATGATAATATACAAACTGAGATATCTGCTGTTGGAAGAGAAGCCGTCATCGCTCACATGTGTTTGAGCCAAACGCACCATTTATTACAGCGAGATGAACACCAAACATAAGTAATCGTAAAATACTGCAAAGAAGAATGAATTTACAAAAGAAAAATGTCAAATGTTTTCTGGGTGAGAGGAGCAGCTAACAGGTTTAAATTTCAGATATTAAATAGAACAGAATGGGATGGATGTGCAAGATATTGATTAGGAGGCTACACAGTGTATAGTGTGCAGTTACTGATAGTAAAATAATGAGAGCTGCACAATCAATGTCTCATATGTTTGTATTAATTAATGTTTAAACACAACTAGAAGGTATTTGGTTTACTTTCTTTTCAAACGTGGACTAATTACATACCTGGTTCATCCTCCACCTCCATCAGGAAGGATTCACTGATAATTCCTGCTGTTCATTCATCGAGGGCGTTGAGGAGTTCTGGTGTCCCGTTTCCCCGCCAGCAACATAAACACTATTTATACAGTGTATATATATTTATACAGAAAGCTGGTTTGGTACTTAAAGTTGACACTGAGTCCAGCAAACAGCATATTTTTTCTTGCCTAAACGTTCCCAAACAAGAACTTAAAGTTTCCCCACACAAACTAAACACTAAAGTAAGCTACCTGAGCTAGCGGTACGCTAGCAGTAAGCGAGCAGTAAGCTAGTTGATGCCAAGATGAGCTGTGTCTGAAATACTTCTGTTAGTACGCTGTCATGTCGTACACTGTGTACTTACTGGCGTAGTGCGTAAATTTTGACGGGTAGTGTCGTTTCAAATCAAACACTGTCGTTGTGCGCTTAGCGGAAATGAAGACCGCAAATTAGCATTATCTAGCGTTAGCATTCATGTCATCGTTCGTGCTACCAAAGCATTAGATTGCTAAATCAACCCAAAAAACAGACTGATGGCTTTTATCCAACACTTGTTTACTGTAGTTACAACTTACCTGGCTGCAATTTCTAGTTTGAAAAGTGGCCCCTCCCCTTCTGCTTCGTAGCCAAGATGGCGGCCATTAAGGGTGAGAAGTGTCCGTAGTTCCACACTCAACTTTTTGACCATTTTGAGTGAAACATCCGCATACTCACAGTGCATTTTCCCAAACTTCTCCATGTGACACGGCAGAGGTCTTTTTAATCTGACACATTGTCACATGACCTCCTCAAATATGTGGCCGTGTGTTTCGAGCTTTGAGAAACGTAAAGCGGGCTGTTTGAACCAATCAGGATCCAGACTTTTTTTTTAAACTTGTATTTACTGCAGCAGCAAAAACAAAACAGGAAGTGGAACAAATTTTAAAAAAAGGGGGCGGGGCACACGAGGTCAAATAAAATGTGAAGCTTCCACCAATAGGAGCTGAGAACAGTAACAGTCTGTCACTGCAGAGACTCTGTGGAATAAACTGAACCACTGAGGTTAATATATTCTACTGGAGAGTCTCCACACAACAGAGCTGACACCTCCACTGTACAACCAGCTGCTACACTACTGTGTGTGTGTGTGTGTGTGTGTGTGTGTGTTGTCCTAACATATTGAATGGTGAGTGTAGAGGCAGCCACAGAGCCCAGAGGGCTGGCAGACAACATGGACCTGAGTGGAGGGCTGCTTATGTGTGTGTAGAGGGTTTTGAGCGTCAGCCATGAGCACCATCTGCCTCTCCGTCACTCAGAGCCAAGATGTTCGATCAAACCACTCGGCGGCGGCGGCAGCGGCGAGCTTGGACGCGTTTGTGAGCTCGGCTCGTTCTTCCTGCCTGGACGGACGGTTGTTGTTGTTTGGAGGTTGTTGTTGTTTTGTTTTTTTTTTGTTTTGTTCATCCACCAACACTGAAAAACAGAAGTGAACTCTGCTTCACATCCTGAACGTTCGGGTTGTTGACGCTCGGCCCGAACAGCAAACATCACTGTCACTGTGACAAAAGCAACAACACGGATCATAAAAACCCCCTGATTTATGTTTTTGAAATGTAAAATATACTCACATGCAACCTTCAAGAGCTCAAATATGGAGGTTAAAATATGCAAACAGTATATCTCTCATGATTTATTCTGCATTTGGAGGTTTTGTTTCATTTAGACGTAGAACTATCAAATTCAAAAGGTCCCAAAAGAGTCACAAATTAAAAATAAAAGTCATAAATGAATCATTGTGCATCCTTAATGTCATTCATGTTTCTAAACAGAAGGTGTTAGTAGCCTTTAATATTATTTTTAGAGCATTTTATGCCTTTATTAGTAAAATAGTGAAGTAAAAAATATAAAATAATAAAGAGAATATGTGATAATTGCATATGTGGAGCAGAAGAATATACATAACATGCTGAGATTTATATTCTAACATGTAAATCTTAATATTTATGGATATTTGATGAACTAGAAACGGTGTCATCAGATTGAAAAGTTCAAGAAATCCCGGTCTCAGGTGTTTCTGTTATTTTGTCCACCACCTGGATGACCAAATGTCACCTGACAAACATGTTTAATAACAGACAAACACCTTCATGTTGCAGATTAATGAGGAGTTTTCGCCTGCGTGTCCTCTTCACTCTTTATTTCCCTCCCGATGATTCCACGCCGCGGCGTCCTTGAAGGCTATTTATACCCGCCGACCTTTCGCCACGTCTTAATGGATTATCAGAAGGCACTCATCAATTCTGCCGGGGTTGAGGGCTGACGGTCACGTTGGCACCGAACATTAAAGTTTTTGGAAGTGATTTGTTCGGGCGCTCTCTGCTCGCACACAGCGGCGGCGCAGCTTTCCCTCCAATAAAAAACAAAAACAAAAAAAAGGCCCCGAAGACACGAAGAACGGCAGCCAAGTGACGGCGAGGCGAGACGCCCGATGCCAAAAGTGCCGCGGTTCTCCCCCCCCCCCCCCCTCCCCTAAAACAAGATATTGTGCAATATGTGTTGGCATTTGAGGGGACAGGCGGGGGGCTGGTAGCCAGAGAGACCCCGGCTGTGCTGATGTCCATCTTGGCACATCACAGCCGATCAGGAAGAGTGGCGGCGAGTGGTGGCCAAGCCTGTCATCCTCATGTCCTCTGACAGCCAGGGATCCTCCTACACACTGACAACACCATCAACCCCCACCCATGCTTTTCAAAAAAACACCCTCTCCCTCCTCCTCCCCTCCCTCCACCTCGTCCTCTCCTTCCCGCCGGACCGACAGGGTTCCTCTGAGATCGCCGCCAAAAACGCCACGACGCTCTGAACGGCAGCCTGTTAAAGATCCTACACGCCTCTGTGACAGCGGAGAACAAAAACAAAGCAACAAAAAGGTTCAAAGGTCAAAGGTTGTTCTTTTTAAATATTTACACACAGCTAGAAAGTAATACGATGTGAAATATGTCATATTGTGCTTTTAAATTAATGTCAGTTTAATAAAAAATAGAAATTACAGTAAAATCTTGTTGCTAGTTAAAGACAAAACTCAGAGTTTAACCAATAGAAAGCTTCTCTGCTACTTTAAAGGGAAATAACACATTTTATTTTAAAGGTTTAGCCTCCAGGTTTAGTTTATTAACTGTATGAAGTTTCAGGTTTAACCTTCAGAGTGAATCCCAGCTTATAAAAAATGAGTAAAATTCCTTTTTTACAAGTTTCTCTTCTCTGAAAACTAGCAGCTTAATACTGGATCACATTATTCTGTACATGTTTGTTGTCGTTATTTGTTTGTTTTTGTTGTTGTTTTTTATGTGTGTCTTTTAAAAATTAATAAAATATGTAAAAAATAAAAAAAAAAGTAGAAATAATATGTACATAACTGTATTCTTGAAACACAACCCTGCTTAAAAATGACATTAAGTCTTCATTGATTGGTTAATATTTTCTGTTAATCTGCACTTTAAGAAGAGAAACACTGTCCTGTGCTGCTATATCTCATCTTTAAGATTTGATTCATGTTCAAATTCTAGCCTTGTAAAAAATAAACAGATTACATGATGTTTGTTTTAATCTGTAAAACATGAAGAAGAAGAGTTCACAGTATTTTTTCAGCCTCTCAGCCTGACGGAGGAGACGGGATCCTCGTCATCATTACTTTTACGTTTCGTTGCCCTGAGTTTCACCTGTCTGCAGGAAACTCGCCTGATTCCCAACTTCAAAGTTCCCTTTTTAACAGCTGAGCCTGATGACCTGCATTATATATCTATGGGACGTGTACTGGTGTGGTTATATTCCTCAGGTCCAGACGAAGGTTGTGAGAGAAACATCGGCCTTTAAACAAAACTGTGCTCATAGATCTGACTGTAAAACAAGTCAAACTCTCCCACTGCATGAAATAATGCAACTGTTTTTATATTATAAAGAAAAAAAATGTTTTAGCTTTTCTTCCTCTATCTGTCTTATTTCCTTTTTAGCTTCTTTTTTAAAATTTTATTTCCAAATGTAACACTTTTTAATTGTTTTTAAATGTCTTTTTACTTTTCTTGCTTTTAATCCCTTTTATAATCAATGTAAAGCACTTTGAATCTCCTTCTTCTATACAAATAAACTCACCTTGCCTTCTGATTCAGCTCACATTAACTGAACAATCTGACATCCTGCACTGATATTACACAGTCAGATTAACACCAACATTTTATTAGACCCATTCTGCACAAAGATGGCATGCAGTAAACCTGCAGGAGTGCAGTTATGACACATTAAACAGGCCGCTGAGTTAAACTGTAAGGATATATTCAATTATCTGACAACTGAATTCTGTTTCTGTTCAAGGTAAAAATGCTCCACATCTCTGTGAAAGATGCACATAGAGAGCATGAGACATCAATCGAAACACCCTTAAAATCAATATTCTTACCCTCTCAGGCCGAAGCGGCGTCTCTGGCTGGGAGACGGCGGCTGGCAGCGCCGCTCGTCCTGGCAGCTCTGCAGCGTTTCTGCAGCCAGCAACACGAGAGCTTCGGCCAGCAGCAGCAGCAGCAGCACAACAAACACTTCACCGTAGTCTCTCTGCAAAGTGAAGCGCTGAAGAGCTTTTCACCTGCTGCGTGGAGAAGCCAGAAATCAGCTGCTCGCTTATCAAACACTTCTGTAGGAAATCAACACTTCAATGTGCATTTTTTAAAAATGTAATAACGGTAGATGATGATTGTTCTGCTCCATAGTGGGATTTGAGTGTTTTCTGCTCGTTAAATGACACGCTGCTGCAAGAAAATCACAACAAAACAGAAGAGCAACAGCTCCCAATCAGCCTCACAGTTACCGACTAGAATAAACTCACTATATACGTACATATCTGCATAACAACTGCTTTCATTAATGTCAATAAAGCCAATGTTCAATTAAGTCTAAACATTAAAAACAGATCACTTTTCGACTGTTTTTTAGATACTGTGGCAGACGTAGAAGCACGACCAGTATCTCACATATGAGTGCGACATAACGAGGCCTCGTTTAGGGCGGTCATGTGATTTTCTGCGATACTTCTGCTTTGAGACGTCGATACGTTGTCGTATTGTCTGCTTAGAGCGTAACAACAGTTTTATCTGGGTCTAGGACATGTTTAGTCTAGTTTAGTTTTTAAAAAAAACCTCTTTCAACAATTTCAAATTATGCAAACATGCAACAAATGTTATGATGAAGCTGCAGTTGGGATGAATCTTTGGGTAAACTCAAGCTGGAACACAGTTTTCTCTTCAGTTTGGGAATATTTGCTTTAAATACCACCTGAAGGGGTTTAAACTGTATTTTGGAAATGTATTTTTACTCCCTTCACCAGCGAAGCGGCTGCCAAAGATTTTGACATTTTAAAGCTCATTTGCATGAAAACCCCGGCGGAGATTCTTCATCCGCACCAAAAGTTAGTTTAGAGGTTGTCAACCCAGAGGACCACCTTCCTAAATAAACGAGAAATTACACACACAAACAAAAAAAAGGAGCAGAAATAAAGTGGGCTGTAATAAATAAATATTCTGCTAAACCTCAGTGAGACACTTTGGGTTCCTTTGTGGAAAATAGTGAGATGGAGTCTCGGTGGGACGGGTGAGGAGCTGAGTAACAGTCCAAGTTGATTTTGTGACGGTCACAACGGAAAACTCACTGACTCACATAAATACCTGGTGGTGAAAGGCGACCGAAATTTGATTGCCTGTGCATTTTTTTTTTTGGGATGTTGACTGGAGGCCAGTATCCGAGCAGAGTGAAGGAGGAAGGTCAGTGTGTGTGAGCTGAAGCTTCGGGCTGCTGTGTGCTGATAGTTCCATCACTTTTATTTTCCAACACAGTGGATGGAGCCATGTCTTCTGAAGCAGGATCCACACACAGAGGAAAAGGCTCCAAAAACCAAAGGGTGCCAAGTCGCAGGTCCTCTGGGACGTAATCTGCAAGTTTCATTTCTGTATTTCATTACTGTATTGAAACAATGAGAGAAGGGACAATTAAAGCACTGCTGCTGTAAAATGTTACTGAAGGAGATGGACAGCAGTTGTTATGTTATATTTGTTTGCTATCTAGCTTTCTTGCTATATAAACTAGCTAATCAGTGAGACCCTACAGACAGCTGCTGTTTCTATGTTAAAGAGTTGTTCAATGACTAAGAGTACTACAATACCCATGAGCCTCAGCTGTTGTTGCTATGAAGAAAAAGCCAGTCAGAGCTGTGAATCAGAGCGTAATTAGTTCAAAGTGTGTTGCCACTGTTACTGAATTCAATCAAAGTAAAATTAGTTTTCTCAACATCATAATCTTTAGCTTCTGCCGACTGTTAGCGACGCATATGACCAGATTTTATGCTCTGTGATTGGCTGTTTCTTTCTGAAATTAACCTTGTGAGTCGTAGTGAACATCTACAGTATTGTAGCTTCAACTTTTGTTCTGGTGATTTAATCAAGAGAGTTTCATGTTGATCCAAACAGTAAAAGAGAGAAACTTAATAAATATCTCCTGTCACTTCACAACACTATTAAAAACACCAGCTAGCAATTGTTAATGAGCTAAACTCAGCTATATAAGCTAGCTGATCATCAAGACCTGATAGAAAGTAACCATATAGATACAATGAAGATACTAGCCAGGGAACTGTGCAGCTAGCTTGCTTATGTGGTAAATGTTTGCTTGATAAGCTAGCTAGTTAATGATAACAGTTGGTGTTTGCTGCGTTAAACCTTAAATACAGCAAACAAACTGTGCAGCTAGCTCCTTCATGTGGCTAACTACCATTTAAGCTAGCCATACAAGCTACTTTCAAACTGTTTCACATCAAAACATCTCTGTATCTTCAGGGCCTTTCCTCATGACATTTGCTGAACTGATTTTCTTTTTAATATTTAAAAACTTGCATTATTACATGTTTGCTAGCCAGCAGGACTCTTCCCTCTGTTGCGCTGTTGTGTCGTTAATCCGTGTTGAAGGTGACATGTGCTCATCATGAATGTATGAAGAGAACTGGATCAGCGTTTGGAGGCGAGGTGCCGTCATTCCCATGAAAGTGGCGCATGAAGCCAAAAAATCAGCTTCCTGCTGTAAAGAAATAACCGGATGTTGCTCACGCTTCCTGATGGTTGGGCCCATTGAGCATGCTCAGTAGAGACTAGCCCTTCGCTCACTTGAATGGAGATAAAAATAATTTAATCATGCATCTCTTCTGGACTTTCTAAATGTCATCGAACTGAACGGATCAAATTCTCATAATGAAACAAATCATTTCACTCCAAAAAAATGTATCCACCATTTTACAGCCACTCCTTTTCCCATGATTGTGAGCGGGAAAAATGCTTTTTGGGCCGAAGGATCCAGTTGGCTTCAAAGCCTGGAGCATTTCCTGGAGGCTTGGTGTTCCCACACAAAACAATTACATAAAACACACACACAGGATACATGAAGAAATGTGTTTTAGGAGCTCGTTCTGTCTGCTCCGGATTCAGATGTTTCAGATAGACATCAGTTTTATGTGTGTCCACCATTGAGACAGGTCTAGGACATGTTTAGTCTGGTTTAGCACAGATGGCTGCATGCTAGCTTAGCTCCATTTGAAAAAAATTCCCCTTTCAACAATTTCAAATTATGCAAACATACAACAAATGTTATGATTATGCTGCAGTTGGGATGAATCTTTGGGTAAACTCAAGCTGGAACTCAGTTTTGTCTTTATTATCGCTTCAGTTTGGGAATATTTGCACGCTTTTCTGCCAGCTAGCGATACCACCTGAAGGGTATTTAAACTGTTTTCTCAGGAAATGTATTTTTACCTCCTTCGCCGATGAAGTCGCTGCCAAAAAAGGTTTTGACATTTTTAAAACGAAACATCTGCATTTCTGTTAACTTATAGCATCTTCTGTTGCTGAGTTGATGTTATTCAGACCACAGGACGCATTTGCATGAAACACTTTTCCCTCCAGTGAAACCGTCGCTGTTATCTGTGGAAAAAAATCTGCACAAGAATGTCTTATTTACTGTCAGCTGGATCAAGTGCAGGAGGGAGGGAGGCTGGCCACTTTCTATCTCCTGTAATGAGGAGGGCCAATAATTTGAAATGGTGGTTTTGGGATGTGTGTGTGTGTGTGTTTGGGGGGGGGGGGGGGAGGTTTGGGTGAAAGCTGGATCTAAGATTTCCCCTTCTTCATATAATGCCTCCTTTGTTGTGACTGCAGATTAGAGACTGGAACTGAAGTTCACAAAATACCTGCTTTCCCCTGAGTGGGCTGCCTGAAAGCTCACTTTTATTCCTCCTACCTTTTGAAATGTTCCTCTGGAGGCAGCTCCAGCGGCCGGCCGGGGGCCAGGTGGCTTTCATCTGCCGAGTTAGTCGAAGCCGGCGACTCGCACTCGCCGCCTGAATTAGCCTGTCCATCTTGACGACAATACTGTCGAATCTTCTTTGATATACGATCGTCTGCCAGTTGTGATGGGAAATCTTCAGCTGTGATTTGTGTATAATAAGCTCAGGTTTTTCCCCCCCGACTGCTCGTCTTAGTCTGACTTCAAGCACACGGTTGGTTTCAGCAGCTTTTCTGAGCTGCCGTCACGTCATGGTGGAACCTCCAGTCTGCAAACCTTCAGCAGCTGACGAGGCACTAATAGAGTATAATATAGTATAGTTATGGTATAGTAACAGTATGATATAGTATAATTATAGTCACAGTATAATTATATTATAGTTACAATATAGTTACTGTGTAGTTATAGTATACTTATAGTTATAGTATAGCTATAGTATAACTACAGTATAGTTACTGTGTAGTTACAGTATAGTTACAGTATAGTTATAGTATAGTTACAGTATAGTTATAGTATAGTTACAGTATAGCTACAGTATAGTTATAGTATAGTTACAGTATAGATACAGTATAGTTACAGTATAGTTATAGTATAGTTACAGTATAGCTACAGTATAGTTATAGTATAGCTACAGTATAGTTATAGTATAGTTACAGTATAGCTACAGTATAGTTATAGTATAGTTACAGTATATATACGGTATAGATACAGTATAGTTACAGTATAGATACAGTATAGTTACAGTATAGTTATAGTATAGTTACAGTATAGCTACAGTATAGTTATAGTATAGCTACAGTATAGTTATAGTATAGTTACAGTATAGCTACAGTATAGTTATAGTATAGTTACAGTATAGTTATAGTATAGTTACAGTATAGCTACAGTATAGTTATAGTATAGTTACAGTATAGTTATAGTATAGTTACAGTATAGATACAGTATAGTTACAGTATAGTTATAGTATAGTTACAGTATAGCTACAGTATAGTTATAGTATAGCTACAGTATAGTTATAGTATAGTTACAGTATAGATACAGTATAGTTACAGTATAGATACAGTATAGATACAGTATAGTTACAGTATAGATACAGTATAGTTACAGTATAGTTATAGTATAGTTACAGTATAGTTACAGTATAGATACAGTATAGATACAGTATAGTTACAGTATAGATACAGTATAGATACAGTATAGTTACAGTATAGTTATAGTATAGATACAGTATAGTTACAGTATAGATACAGTATAGATACAGTATAGTTACAGTATAGATACAGTATAGATACAGTATAGTTACAGTATAGCTACATTATAGTTATAGTATAGCTACAGTATAGTTACAGTATAGATACAGTATAGTTACAGTATAGTTACAGTATAGTTATAGTATAGTTACAGTATAGATACAGTATAGTTACAGTATAGTTATAGTATAGTTACAGTATAGCTACAGTATAGTTATAGTATAGCTACAGTATAGTTATAGTATAGTTACAGTATAGATACAGTATAGTTATAGTATAGCTACAGTATAGTTATAGTATAGCTACAGTATAGATACAGTATAGTTATAGTATAGCTACAGTATAGTTATAGTATAGTTACAGTATAGATACAGTATAGTTACAGTATAGTTATAGTATAGCTACAGTATAGTTATAGTATAGCTACAGTATAGATACAGTATAGTTACAGTATAGATACGGTATAGTTATAGTATAGCTACAGTATAGTTACAGTATAGCTACAGTATAGTTATAGTGTAGCTACAGTATAGTTACAGTATAGATACAGTATAGTTATAGTATAGTTACAGTATAGCTACAGTATAGTTACAGTATAGATACAGTATAGCTACAGTATAGTTATAGTATAATTACTGTATGCACACACTTGCATACATTAAATGAATGAAAGCATGTGTTGACCCTGTTAGAAAACTGTTAGTTCTATAAATATGAATCAACACCAACTCTGAGAATCATGTGACTTAGTGGCCACTATTTAACAAACCTAAAGTACTGTAATCATTTCATCTTATTAAGACTGTTAAGTTACCTGGTTTTCCTGCCTGTAATTAGTAATCAGCTGACAACATCAGTGTGGAAGCTCAGAAAATAGTTTGTGAACTCAGTCATTGATAAAATATTAAAAATATTGATCAGGTTTTCAAATTTGAACTGAAGAGTGTGTTGGTTTCCTGTTAGTACGCTGCAGGCACGCTACTTTTTTTTTTTATCCTTATACTTATTTGACATTATTAGTATGACGTGTGGAATTGGGTAAAATTGTTAGAGGAAGTTAAATCAATTAATTAAAGTCAACTAATTAAGATCATATTTGGCTGATTAGATTTATCAGTGAGACTTGTTTTTTTTTAAAAGATTTATTTTTATTGGGTGGAGGACGTGTGTGACATGCAGCAAAGGTCACTGACTGAAATCAAACCACAGATGTTGTGATCATGTGACATTCGCAGAGATATTTCAGCTACCAGCCGCTAAGTAAAACAAACTTCCTGAAAATCTACTCAAGTTTTCTGATCTTGTAAAGTTTGTGCTGCTGCGCTGTGAAAATAAATAAAGAGCGTATCAGAACGAGGTCGCTGGCTCGCCATGCCGCTCCTCCTTCCAGAATTAGACCGCTCCCTGCTGATGAATGAAGACATTAATTGAAAATGGTCACTATAGGAGACCCAACATGAGGCAGAGGGGCCGTGCCAGCCAGATAAAGTGCTGAAAGAAAAATGAGACGCTGGGAGGAAAAATGGGGGAGAGAGGGGGGACTTACAGGAGGGGAGGGGGGGGAGGAGGAGGACGGGGACACAAAGGACAATGTGGGGATTGAAGGTGATCTCTCTCTCTCTCTCTTTTTCTCTCTCTCTCTGTTAAATGTGTCTCTAAATTTTGCCACATTTTACTAGAACAAACATGTGACTTCTTTACAATAATGGCTTTTATCAAACCCTTTAATTCTTAGCTTATATAAGCTATAAAAAACTACTTCATGTTTACATTTTGGGAGCATTTATGTCGACTCAAGATGGTTTATTATTACAGAGGTGGTGGAGTGAGTGTTAATAATACTGTGGGCTGACTGTATAACACCTGTCCTGTAAGTGTAGATTTAATCAGCTTGAACTGAGGCGTCTCTGTTTGTTTGGCTTTCAGGCTTTCAGACGTTTGAACTTGAACACTACTTACAAGTCAGAAACTCGAATCGTCCAGGAGGAGCGTAACTACGAGGATGCTCGGCTACTTTCAGTCAGCAGCGCTTTTCTCAGGAAGGTTAAATAAACACAGCTTCCTCCAGCTCTCTGATCCTGACAGCTTATATTTAATTATTCACATCTGCAAGCAGTTTGGAATTAATTGAATTTGCTTTAAAATGTTCAGAAATGCTGGTCTGACCTTTATTCTGGTTTGTTTAATAAGTCGTGATGTATTTCTGTCAATGTTGAGCTTCAACCTCTGACAGTTTCTAACAGTCACTTATGATATTCTGGCTTTTTATTTTCATTTTTTGTCTTTATGTGAAAGATTTAAATAAAGGTTCATGAACCTATCTCTTCTGGTCATGACACAGTGAGGAAATTTCCCAAATATCGCTGTTTTGTTTTATATTTTATCTTGTCTTATTCCCTTTTTAGCTTCTTTTTATTTCCAAATTTAACACTTTTTCACTTGTGTTGCGTTTATTTTCTGTTTTAATGCCTTTTCAATGTAAAACACTTTGAATTTCCTTGTTGTTGAAACGTTGCTGTACAAATTAATTTGCCTTTAAAGCCAAAGTTTTAAAGCTCTCGAGTGTATATTTCAGCTCGTCTCTTCCTCTCTCACCTTCAGCAGCTTCTGTATGTAAATTCATTGAGAAACACATTGTTGTTGTTGTTGTTTTCTTTTCATGTAACAAGCTGGAACGTGCCACAACACTTCCTGCGTCTCTAAAGGCAGTGATTCATGATAATGTCTTTGCCCTCAAACTGTGTTTTTTTTTAAATAAAATAAAAAAAAAAAAAAACTGGACCTGAGCAGCTCTGAGCATCTCGTGTGGACGTCGTCACGGCTGACTGCAGGCTGTGATCTGTGGACGCCACCGGCTCGTCCGTTTATTTCTCAGGGAAACAATAAAGCTCATCCTCCCCCCCTTCCTCCCCCCTCCACTCTCGCTTTAACTGCTGTTTAACATAATTAATGTGATCGGCCCACAGCGAGGTTCAGCGAGTCCGAGCCTCCTGCCACTGGGAATCACATCGCCACGCTAACCAGTTTAACGCCGAGGCCGCCGCCGCTGCTGCAGCCAGACCAAGATAAACAGTGTGGAGAGAGAGATGGAGCAGATACTTCAACATCTGACCACATTAGACCAACACTGCTGCAAATGTTGAAACATTTAGATCGTGTTTTTGAATTCAACTGACAGCCTTTTTTGCAACTTTTTTCGTTTAAAAAGTTTATTTTCTTTCTAAAACTGCTCATATTCAATATTCGTGTTTATGGATACTTCCATAAAGTCCATATTTTCAGGCCAAATGCATCACAACAGGATGATGAAGCTTGTCCATTTCCTCAGGCTGTGAGAAATGAGGACAGAAATGTGTTCCTGTGTCTGAGTTACACAACCACTGAGTGCTTTGTGGAGCTCCTTTCTGCACCACTCAGTAGTTTAAAGTTGACTTTTCCTCAATTTATAAATTCAGGAGCTGTCACATGACCGGACGGTATTTTTCCTTGTGGTCGTGAGTCGCTGGTAAATCCATCAATCAACTTTTTGCGTCCAGAAACGGTCTTATCTGGAGTAGAAATGCAGATCTGGTATGCGGAGAGGTTTGAATCAGTCCAAACTGTCAGATCATAAACTGACCTGTGGGGGGAAAAAAATACTGAAAAATGAAAAGAGCAGATTGGAAAGAGATGCGAGGATGATTAGACCGGATCAGAGGATAATAAGAGCAAAGACGTTTCTGGGAAATAAGTCGACATCTTGCTTAAATTTCTATAGTCGATCCTTGGCAGGTGATTGGATGAATCATCTGTCAATCATCGTCTATCGCAGGTTAACTCGCACATAAAACCAAACCTGTAGCTGTCGGTTGTTCCTCACAGGACGCCGGTTGGTCTAGCAGGTGATATTTGTTTGTGCTCTTCAGAATAAATCCTGTAGTTGTGATGAAGTGAACTAACTCCTCATACTAGTCAGAGATGTTTAACTTTACGAAGATGAAGAAGATTCCCAGAAAACGATTGCTGTTCTTTGTGTGTCACAAAGTCTGAAACTGTTTATTTCATCTATGGTGTTAAAGTTAAAAGCTCCTTCAATGTTTTAGTTTCTTCACCACCAAAATATGCCTTTATATCATAAAACAAAACTGCATTAAATCCAAGTGTTCCTCACATCTGTCACTGTTTATTTACTGCAGCAGCTGACAGAGTTTCACTTGTTACCAGACGGCATGTTCAGATCCGTTACTTCAGTAAAAGCACCAATACAACAATGGAAAAATACTCCATTACATGTACAGTTAGCTAGTTTAGTCCACTGGTTCCCAACCTAAGGGTCGGGCCCCTCCAAAGGGTCAGCAGATAAATCTGAGGGGTCTCGGAACAGAAGCTGCTCCTCTGAATCCTGCAGGTTGTTGTTATTCAAGATCAACCTGCTGAGATCTACCTTCTACTCACTGTTACTGTTTACAAGAGGAAAGAAGAAGAAACAACGTTCTGATATCTTTGATTTTTGCTGAAATATTGGATCATTTGAACATTTATTGAAATGAAAGCATGTGAGAAGTTTAGAGGGAAAAATCACTATTTGGTGGAGCTGTTAACAACTCATAGACATGTGAAATGTGACCCCGACTACACACTGCTTTTTGTAAGACGTCAAAAGACAAAAAGGTTGGAAACCACTGGTTTCATCTTTAACAATGTGTTGTATTTTAAAAGCTTATAATAGACACCTTTACTACATAAAGCTGTTAAATAAATGAAATATAAAGTATCATATAACATATAGGACTTGAGTAAATGTACTTGGTTGCCAAAAGCTGACCAGTAACAGTGAAACATCATCTTCAGCAGTTGCTACTAATCACAGGAATCATAATTAATCAAACTTTCAGGTTTTTGGGGTTTTGAATATTATCTGATGCTCATCTTGCACTGCAGGCCTCAACATTAGTGGGAAATCATGTAAATGCTTGACAAGTATATTCACTTTGCAACATGTTGCTCATACTTATATTAGAGCGTAAAACAAGGCCAATATTAGCACAGTAGTACATCGATATCTGCTGAAGTGACTCTGACATGAGTTCTAATATCCACTGTAGATACAAATAAATTTAATGCTACATAAAGATCACAGCAACTCTGAATTGTCTTTGTCCTCAAATACATGAATATGAAACTAACTAGGCAGATGAAAATGCCCACTTTTCTAGTTGAGGTGGATTCTTTCACAGCTGGACAGACCTGATAGAGTCTGTCAGTGGTATAAATACAAGCTCAGTGGAAACAGGACGACAGGACGACCTCGCAGCTCGAGCCAAAACCTCCAACACATCCAAACACCTAAAAATCAACACGCTGGATTTTGTGTGGGGTTTTTTTGTTGTTTTTTTTTTTTTTTTTTTTCCAAGCTGCGTTATTTTCAAGGTTTTTTTTAATTGGAGGGACATCAGAATGTCATCTTGGTGGGAAGACAGCGGCGGTGGAAACATATGTTGACCAACCCCCCCAACAGATGTCCGACTCCAGGCTCCAACACGCCACTGCTGCTGCTGCTGCTGCTGCTGTGATTCCAACCTCAGTCGCCTTCTTCCTCTCCGGCTTCACAACACACATCTTACAGCTTCTGAAGTTCTCAATCTGCTCTCACCTCTCTTTATTTTACCGTTTTCATCCAGTCACAGTTACAGATGTGCTGCTGGATGGGAAGTTCAAGATTTAGTTTATCCTCATTTTCCTGCTCCTCCGAAGCCCAACAACAGAAAGGATAAAGATATTCATGTCAAAATTCACTCATATTATGATAAAAACATATAAATCATATAAACAGAAAGAAGACAAATGTTTTATTTTACACAAAAATGTCTCAATCAGAGCCTGATGGACTTAAAAACAGGAAGCAGACGGCTGGATGAAATTTGTTGTCGTCATTCCTACAGTAGTTCTTAAAACGTGGGTAATGTATAAAGAGAAATTAACAAATTGGTTTTATTTCACTTGCTAAACACCCAAAGTACACCTGACCAGAGAATTTGCCCATAAAAAGTGGAAATTAAAAGATGGAAAGCAAAAAACTCTTTAGTAGAAAAGTAAAATGCGACAAATGGAAACACATTTAATCACAATGTGACTTAAAAACACATCATGTAATTTCGTCTCAAGTGTGATGACGGTGTGAAGCAGCAAGGGATGATGGGAGTTGTTGTCTTGGTTGTTAAACCAGCAGCTTCAGTGGGATAGGATTACTCCAGTGTTGATGGTTCAGGATGTTTTTACCCGCAGAGGTCTCCTCCTCTCCAGAACAAACGGACCCGCTGATTACAGGTAAAAACACTGAATAAAGCAGTTTCAGCTAAAAAATCAGTGTTTCTCCACCATGTTGGGCGAGCAGCGGACTTCCTGGAGGGGCTGTTAGCCGAGCTGCTGCTAACGTTTGCCCAGTTTATTTCTCTGATAACTTAAGATCCAGACGTCCAATGACTAAAATCCAGCTAAATTTATCATGAAAATGTGGCTTCAAACTGAATAAAAGTCCATTTCTAACAGTTTGTGTGGAACAAGCACAACAAAGCCCATGTATTATCTTGTATGTGTGTTACTCTTTGCTAGACGCCATTGTAGCGGACAAACACGGCGCCGACGCATGCATCTTGTGCACCATACTCTTTGGTAGAGGAGGTATGACGCCATTGACAGGCCACCAATTGAAACGGTCCGTTACTTTGATTAAAATGAGAGATTTCTCTGGGTTTGAACATTAATGTAAGAACACAACTCAACAACATATAGAACATAGGTCTAGACCTGAGTGACAACAACCTGACGGTTTCAGGAGAGAGGCTTCTGTCTGGTCTAGTTGTTTTAAGCATTTTAATGAGGAATAATTACAGATTAGAGCTTTAAAGATCATTTCTGCTCCACTGAAGAGATGAAAACATCGGATCTGTGTGCAGCAATGAGACTAACGTTCCTCCCATTAATACATGAAACAAACAGAAATGTTTCCATCACTTTTTCTACATTATTTCTCAGTTTTTGCTTTAATGCACCTGCTTCTTCTGAACTGGTGGTTTTACAGCCTTGACTTTAGCTCCATCAGCTGTTCAACTTCATGAATCAGCTCCAAACATTTGCACGACTGCGGCTGAAAATGATCTTTTGCAGATATAAAACGTGCGCTAAGCTTGGATGGGAACCTCGCTAAGTGTGGAAAAAGAACAAACAAAATGACAAATATTGCGTTACAGCGCCAGCGTTCTGTCAAGAAACTGTTGGAATGAGAAAAAGAGTTCGACCTTCAGAAACCAAAACACGATTTAAACCCAACAAATCCTCCAAATGAAACAACAAATACTCCTTCTGTAATTTCTAACAGCCGTCCGGAACAATACAACAGCAGCTCTGTGATCAGCAGGAACACATTTAGCTAAAGTTTCCATCCAAATTTTTAACCGAATTCCCAGAAAATCGGCAAAATTACAAGAGAATTACAAATCAATGCACTGCTGAATATTTACAGTTTGGACTCGAGTCGTTTCCTTCTGTGATTTATCTCAATCTGTTTGCTTCCAGGACACCAACAAAGTCCTGAAGAAGAAGAAGAAGATTCCCTTAAACTCTTAGTAATCAATAACTAGGATGTGATATATACGTCTTTATTTACTGAAACAGGAACAAAACAACGAACCACAGTGTTCAACATCTTTTAGAAAACAGGTGAAATGTGCTTCACATGTTCTCAGATCTTCTTGTATATTTTCTTACATCCTCCAAATTACTGTTTGTGCAAAAAGAAAGAGCCGAAAGCTTCAAAGACGACAGACAGCGAGAGGGAAAAAGAAACGAGGGCAAAGCTTTTCTACCAGCGATGATGTAGAGAGAGAACAGAGGGGCTTGTAGCGGTGTAGTGACGTGCGTTTGCGGTGGTGAAGTGTTGCCATCTGCAGCTCGCTGGCCCGCTCTTGGCATCGCGTCCGTCAGCCTTTTTTCTCCCCGTTCTCCCAGCGAGCGCAGATTAACAGACAAGCCGAGCAGAGTCTGGCAGCCGCACACGCTTTCTTCCCCCTCCACCACCACCACCGCCACCACCACTACCCCTGCGAGAGCGAATTATCCCGCCCCTCTGCAGGCCCCCGATACCACCGCCACTCCAACAAAACAGCTTTTCACACCCAAACACCCCAGAGGAGGAGGAAGGAAGGCAGCATCCTAATAATACGGCGGCACAGGAGAGCGGCGAGCGTCTCCACCGGTGCGCCTCTGCTGCCAGAGACCTCGGGACGGATCCAAACCGTCTACAAGGCCCATTGTACCTCGCCGTCTTTATCTCTCCTCTCCTGCTGCTCACGAGTCTGTCACCTCTCCAGTGTTAAAACCCCGACACAGTAAAAAGAAAAAAAAAAACCTCCACCGACAGCAGGGACAATAAAGAGGTGGCTGAGGCTCAAAGCGAGAGGGTCAGCGTGCTGGAAACAAAGCAAGCTTGGCTCTGTCCTCCGCTGGTGTCATTCCCCTACAGGTCAGAGGGCACGGCGGCGGTGGCGAAAAGCTGAGCAGGAGCTGGCTGTGATGATGAGGTGAGCTGGGATTACCGGCCTGGCTCCTGCTCCTCCTGCTGAAATCTGATCTGCTGAAAGCGTCTCACCGTCTTCCAGTTTGAAATGCGAAATGAAGCTGAGAGGTCAGATGATGATGATGATGATGATGAAGGACCTGGTAGGTGGCGAGGGAGACGTTTAATAAGAGACCCAGGAGAGTTTGGGAGGTGATGTCAGGGTCATGTGTTTATATGTGTACAGTTCAAACATGTCAGAGAAGTTTAAGACACCTTTTTTTTTAAATGAGTCAAAATCAAGCAAGTTTAGAAGATAAGCGCCGCATTAGGAGGGTCTGCTAGTCGATTAGTAGGTCGATATGTTCTCGTCCAACTAAATTCTCATTGGTGGAATAATCTCTGTTACTTTCATAAGGAGAAAAGTGCTACATCAGCAGCTTTCCTTGTACAGCACAGACTACAGTGTGTCAGTTAAACGCTAAAAAGTCACGTCTGTTGTTTCTCCAAGTTCAATTCAATTCAGTTTTATTTATATAGGCGCCAAATCACAACACACAACAGTCATCTCAGGGCACTTTTACATGGAGCAGGTCTAGACCACGCTCTTTAATTTACAGAAAGAGAAACCCAACAGTTCCCAAGAGATGGAAAAGTGAAGGGAGTTAGCTCCAAAGTTAGCAACGATGGGTTAGCCTAGCCTGAAGACGCTAAACAGAGAAATACAGAACAGAGAAACTAATCGATTAGTTGAAGATTATGTACAATTTTAGTGGACCAAGGTTTTCTTTGGTTGACTGCAGCTCTAGTTATGAGAGGTATATAATTTATAAAGTGTTATGTTGTTTATCCCAGGATCAAGGCCTCAGTTTATGCAGAGTTAACCAGCTCACATTGAACTCTACCAGCTTATTTATTTGAGTCTTTCTCTTATAAGTTTTGAGTTTAAAAAATTCTTAAAATTTTCCCACAACACAATTGTTTTTTGACAAATTGTCCCAATAAATGACTAATTTGTGTTTCACTCTGTTTTAGTAACTGTTAACTTTAATCTGTTTCCTCAGATTCATCCACAAATTCATGTTTCCATCTGCAGAACAGCAGCAGATGGAAACATGAATTCATTCACATGATCTCATTTCATTCATAATTTGTACACTTGAGAATTGTGTTTTTATATGTTTTTCTCAAAGCAGCTGAGCTAATAATAAAATTAGCCTTCCAGTCGCCTGCTGCTTAAACGTCAACAATAACTATTTTAACCAATTTTCCTTCAAACCAACAGCACAGAGACTTGGTGGAGTTTCTGAAGTGCGCCTGTTTGAAGCTACTGTGGTCCAAACTAAAAAATAAACGAGCCTACAGCCATGCTAGCAGCTGTGTGACGCTGCAGTCGAGCTAAATGCTGACATCAGCATGCTAGCATGCTAACATGATGTTTAGCAGGTATGTTGGTTTAGTCTGTTTAAACTAATTAACACTAAACACAAAGTACAGCTGATTCTGATTGGATGTTATTAGTTTTGCAGCTGTTTTCTCATAAATAATATTAAAGTTTGATCAGACGGCGGCACGTCGTTTTTATGTTTAATCCTGAACACGTGAAACTAATTTAACAGCAATCCGTCCGATAGTTGTTGAGATATTTCAATAAAGAACTTAGAAGTCAGAGCATCACCGACATCAGGACTGAAACATGAATATCTGAGCAGACACTTCACGTTAATCCATCTGATAGCTGTAATATTTAAATGGTTAAATCTCGACCAAACTGGCGAATCACCAGATGGATGCCGCCACGTCTAGAGCCAATAATCAATAAATAATAAAGTTAACATAAAGTCTTATAAAAAAAAGTAAGTTTCTGTAGAATCTGTGAGGGAAAAAACATTTTAAAAAAGCCACATTTCTTCATTTAAATGAACATTTAAAGTTGCAGCAGTGATATTTTCTCTTCCAGCTTTGTGTGAGCTGTTTGTTTCTTTCCTGTTTCAACATGACACAAAGCAGCTCCGTAAACAAACACTTCTCCGAGTTCTGGTGTTGAAGAGCTCGACGGAGTCTCGACCTCCACCTCGTCCAGCACCAAACGAGCCAGAACTGATCACTAACATCAGTGTTGGAGCTCGCCGATGCTCCTCTGTCTGCAGAACAGCTTCCAACATCTGAGCGGAGGCAGCAACATGTGGCTGCAATGTTCAGGTGTGCACATAGTTTGGCGTCCTGACTGTGCAAAAAAAATGGCAGAAATTCAGGGAAATGTTCAGAAAATGAAGCACAACACATCATATTTCTCTCATGAATTGTGTGAAAGCAGATATAAAATACATCAGTGGTGCAAACACAAACTTTCTGAAGCTGCAACTGCTCATGGATTCAGGAGAAAGATTTAAATGTGAGCATATTTTCATAATCGTAGTACATTTTGCTGATTATTCTAATTCAAACCAACAGTTTCTGATAAAATGGACTCAATTAAACCCCCTCAAAAAAAACTGCTGCTTCGCTTCACATTGCTGACAGGAAACAGAAAATATGTGGAGTGTTAATGTTAAACTATTCCTGGCTGCAGGCTGCCGGGGCGGACCTTTTACTAAAATATTTAAATTGAATCTGGAGCGAAGCCACGAGTCCTTGTTGTGGTTTTTTGTGTGTGTGTGTCTTTGCCCTGCAGGTTCCTCCAGCCTCTGCAGCTTCAGGTCAGATATTTTCCAAAAATGTAAAACTAGATGTAAATCGGGCATATTTGAGCGCTTAAACACAAGCGAGGCTCGGCGAGGTCCTGCCTGCCTGCGGGGCTTCATGTGCACACCAGAGTCATCAGTCATCGCCTGTGACGAGCACCACCTGCTCACTGGGGACGACAATATGGCCGCCCTCCGTGATTATGCTAACTGCTGTGACAGAGGGGCCCGTTCAGGAGGGGAGGCGGCGGCGGGGGAGGTCCTGCCAGGCGACAGGGCTGATTAGCGTAGATTAATAGTCGTTAATATCATCGGGGACTTTCCACAGAACACACACTCATTAATAAGTGCTTTTAATTACCGTCATTAGCCCGAGTTTGTCCTCTTCTAAACAGTTCAGTTTGTTTCCCCCAGACAGAAACTCTGTGACAGGAAACGTCCCCGAGCTTCAGACGTGTCGTTAGAGAGACTTCACAGGTTCGCAGCCGCATGAATGAAATGTTTATTTATACAGATGAAAGAGGACGGAGCTGCTGTACGTTCATGTTAGTCCTGCTGCTCACTTAAAGGGCTCGTCTACAAAAACAACATCTATCACACATTTATCTGAATCTGATGATAGCTGAGGGGTCGTTTGCTGGTTTTTCAGGCCGCCAACAAAGACCTGATGAAGAAGAAGTCTCCTTCCTCTCATTGATGTCTCCTTCATCCTCACATCACCACGATTGGCTCCAAACTAGCTGTGATGTCACAAAGTCTTCTCGTACACGTCCAGGTGTTAAACTGAGATTTAAAGTGAAGCAAACTGCACACGAGAGAAGAAGAAGAAGAAGATGTTTCTGAGCGGAAGGAGGACACATCAGGAAGCTATCAGGAAGTTTCCAGTTAAAAAAAAGTTATGAATACGACACCAGTTTGTCATTTAAATGGACTTTTCTTATGATATGATCCAGATTTTAAGGCTGGAAATCCAACTTAGACCCATATTTACGTTCATATTTCCACATAAACCTTCAATACAAAGCTCCATCTTCGTTCTACTTGCGGTGGTTTGAACCCCAGACGTCTTCCTGCCGTCTGTCTGACAGCTTCTGGGTTTGAGGGGGGATCTGGTGTGGCTCGCAGAGATCCAGAGCAGCAGACTCTTTGTTCTCTCAGCCCCCCCTTGTTGCTCATATAAGTTGACAGCTGCTGGGTAATAAGTGTTTAAACGAGATAATTAACGAGCCCTGTCAAACGAGCGCAGTCAGCTCTATTAAAGGCTGAGAGGCTCTGGTTCCCCTCCTCCTGCACACACACACACACACACACACACTCTCTGCTCATTATTACATAAAAACATCAGGCTCATCCCGTCACACTGAGCTGCTGCTGATCAACTGTTGATTCCTGTCAGTCAGAGTAAACTGAGGATCAAACAAGAAAACAAATTAAATGGAGCCACTGCTGAAGATAAAAGTCTGGTTTTAACTGCTAAACTTCACCTTAAACGTACAGTATGTAATTTCAATAACAACAGACGGAGTGTGATGACGGTGTGAAGCAGCAAGGGATGATGGGAGTTGTCTTGGTTGTTAAACCAGCAGCTTCAGTGGGATAGGATTACTCCAGTGTTGATGGTTCAGGATGTTTTTACCCGCAGAGGTCTCCTCCTCTCCAGAACAAACGAACCCGCTGATTACAGGTAAAAACACTGAATAAAGCAGCTTCAGCTAAAAAAATCAGTGTTTCTCCACCATGTTGGGCGAGCAGCGGACTTCCTGGAGGGGCTGTTAGCCGAGCTGCTGCTAACGTTTGCCCAGTTTATTTCTCTGATAACTTAAGATCCAGACGTCCAATGACTAAAATCCTTCTTGCGGCTAAAAGATCAAGTTAAAAACCAGCTAAATTTATCATGAAAATGTGGCTTCAAACTGAATAAAAGTCCATTTCTAACAGTTTGTGTGGAACAAGCACAACAAAGCCCATGTATTATCTTGTATGTGTGTAAGTTACTCTTTGCTAGACGCCATTGTAGTGGACAAACACGGCGCCGACGCATGCATCTTGTGCACTATACTCTTTGGTAGAGGAGGTATGACGCCATTGACAGGCCACCAAATGAAACGGTCTGTTACTTTGAAAAAAATGACAGATTTCTCTGGGTTTGAACATTAATGTAAGAACACAACTCATCAACATATAGAACATAGGTCTAGACCTGAGTGACAACAACCTGACGGTTTCAGGAGAGAAGCTTCTGTCTGGTCTAGTTGTTTTTACACATTTTAATGAGGAATAATTACAGATTATAGCTTTTCCATGTTGTTGTTCACAGAAAAGGTTGGACAAACCAACTGGAACCATCAATTTATATTTAAAAAAATGTGAAAATGATGCAACATGAGGGACAAACTTAATGTACTTGAAGTAAGAAATAAGATTTATTGGTCTTCAGAGGAGAATTTCACATGTTGCATCAGTGCAGGAAACAGATAAGAACTTACTAATAGTATAAATACAATAATAAAAATATAGTAGTGGTAATAAATACAAGAAGTTAAGTCATTTATAAACATTACAGAACATTTGTATGAGCAAAATATGTGCAGCAGTAATGGTTCAGATATGTGTATGCTGATAAAAGAACAGCATATTTAGAGCAGATGTCCTTAAAAATACATAAAAGGCTAAATTTTAATATATTTAGACATAAGTGAGGTTTTCTCTTCACTAAGTACAACATATGAAGCAGAGTTTTATTGCACTGCTGAATGCATAAGAAGTATAATCACTACTATAAGGTGCAGAACATATACTTTGTCTTTTTCATGCACTTGCTCTGCCGTCTGTCCTCTCTTTCTTCTTTTATCACCGTCATCTTGTGTGGTTGTGTTTTCTCACAGTAGCAGCGGGGCAGCAGAGATGCTACAGAGGCTCCTGAGGGGCCCCCAGAGGCCCCCCTGCTGGGAAGCGACTTGGACCAGGACAAAGCCTTTTGGTCATGCTTCCAAATGTTTCCATTGATGGGCAAGAAAAACACGTTGGACACCGTCGTCCCCCCCTCGAAAAAAAAAAGAGAGAGGATCCTCCCAAACGCTGTCGGAGCCAAAACTCAATCAGGCTTGGACCGGCGGTCTGTTGGCAGGCGAGCGTCTCGTGTTGTGAAAGTGATTCGGCCGTGGCGGAATGAGCATGAATTATTGAAGGATTAGTAATGATGATGATGATGATGATGATGATGATGGTGATGGCTGCTTTTATTTGCTCCTTCCTCTCCTGGCTGTGGAGAGACGGAGCATCTGCTTCTGTCCAGCACGTATGATTTTTATGAAGATGATGATGATTAAAGCGCCAGTGATGGAAAGTAAATATGTACGTACGTCTCAATAGGGAGGGAAATATTGTACTTTCTACTCCACTACATTTATTTGACAGCTTTAGTTACTTTTCAGATGCAGATTTGACACAATGGATAATATAACAAGCTTTTAAAATACAACACATTGTTAAAGATGAAACCAGTGGTTTCCAACCTTTTTGTCTTTTGACGTCTTACAAAAAGCAGTGTGTAGTCGGGGTCACATTTCACATGTCTATGAGTTGTTAACAGCTCCACCAAATAATGATTTTTCCCTCTAAACTTCTCACATGCTTTCATTTCAATAAATGTTCAAATCATCCAATATTTCAGCAAAAATCAAAGATATCAGAACGTTGTTTCTTCTTCTTTCCTCTTGTAAACAGTAACAGTGAGTAGAAGGTAGATCTCAGCAGGTTGATCGTGAATAACAACAACCTGCAGGATTCAGAGGAGCAGCTGCTGCTTCAGATTTATCTGCTGACCCTTTGGAGGGCCCCGACCCCTAGGTTGGGAACCAGTGGACTAAACTAACTAACTGTATATAAAGTAGTGTAAACTAGCTCCACCTCCAGCAGCTACAACAGTAACATGCTGCTCTAACACTGATGCTTCAGTATTAATAATCTAATGATGTCATATATAATAATATATCAGTCAGAGGGACCAAACCACTACTTTTACTGCAATACTTTAACTACATCAAGCTCAGAATACTGATGGACTTTTACTTGTAATGGAGTATTTTTATGTTGTTTTATTGGTATTTTACTGCAGTAAAGGATCTAGGAAATAAATAAGGAAAGAAGGAAGGTGTCACGAGCCAGAGGTGTGGAGGAACCGGTGGACCCAAATGCAGAGAGCCGAAACAGGCAAAATCTGATGCAGCCCGTTTATTCTAACAAATAACATTCAAAACACAAGGGCTATGCGCAACACGAGGGATAACAACAGACGACTCGACAAGGACTGAACTGAAAACAGGACTATAAATACACAGGCAGTGATTACAAATGAAACACAGGTGAGGAGAACAAGACACAGGTGAGACACATGAACTAACGAAACACAGGAAGTAAAGTGACCAGACACAAGGTAGCAGGGAATTTCAAACTAAAACAGGAAAACAGAGGAACACAGGGGAAACAAAACCCAAAACAAAGCACACATCAGACAGGGCAGGTAAAACAAAAAGACAAACTAACAAAAACCCAAAAAGTCCTGATAGACCATGACAGAAGGAAGGAAAGACAAGGAACGAAAGAGAGAAGGAAGGATATAAAGAAGTATAGAAGGAAGTAAGGAAGGACAGAAGGAATAAAAAAGGGAAGGAAAGAAGGATAGAAGGGATGAAATAAAGAAGGGATGAAGGAAAGAAAGAAGGATGTGGGAGGAAGGAAGGATATAAGGAATAAATGAGGAAAGGAAATAATGAAATATAGAAGAAATTGAGTATGAAGGAAGAAAAGAAAGAAGGAAGGAAGGTAAGAAAGACGTATGGAAAGAAACAAGGAAGTAAGGAAGGAAAGAAAGAGGGAAGGACATAAGAAAGGAAACAAGGAAGGAATGAAGGACACAAGGAAGGTAGTCAAAAGTAAGGAAAGCCATAAGGAACAAAAGAAGGAAGGAAGGAAGGAAGGAAGTCATAATAATGGTTTTAAGGCCTCATCGATGAATGCAGTCGATCTTGTACGACCTGAACTGGTGATGATGGTTTGTTCCCACTCAGCTCCAGTTTGTTTATTTTACTGGTATGATGTCACACTGAGTGTCATTACATTACCTGCCGCCTCCCTCCCTCCCTCCGCTCGGTCTGATCGCTCTGCGGCCGTAGAGAGATGGCGTGACTCACTGCTGACCAAACACAGAGCGCGGCAGCCATATGGACAGAAGCACTGGGAGCACTGGGAGCTCTGGGAGCTCCGGGCAGTGAAGGGGAAGGAAGCTTCAGCCAGTTGACATGAAACAGGAGGAGGAGGGGGTGAGAGAGGTTATTTTTAGGAGGAGGCTGTTAAGATTAGACTGACTGTTATGAAAGGTGCTGTACACAAAAAGTTATTATTAGTAAAATTATTAATATTGTTATTAATTTAAAATAAATCAGATCTGGTGGATGGATACACTGTTAGAGAAGAAATAGTTCCAGCATGTAACTAAAACCACAAACTGTAGTTTTGAGTTTCTGTTTGCAAGGAAGGAAAGAGAGAAGGAATTAAGGAAGAGAGCAAGGAAGTAAGAAAGAAAGGAAAGAAGGATGGTAGGAAGAAAGGAAGGACACAAGGAAAGAAAGAGAGAAGGAAGGAAGGATAGAAGGAAAGAAAGAGGAAGGAAAGGAAGGAAGTGTAGCTGCTTCAAATCTGCAGATAAGTTTTCTTTATTGTCACTGACAGATGAAGAGTCCACAGATTCTTTAAAACAGAATAAAAAAAAGCAAACATTCCTCTTTCCTGTCAAAACCTGCCGCCTACGTTACCCACAATGCAACTGGACATGCTAGTAGTGGCTAATGTAGCCTGTAGCTGTTAGCCTCCAGCAGAGATGAGGAGCTACTTTAACTTTACATCCCCAGATTATTTTACTTTTCAAACTTTCTCCGTCCCCAACAGACGCTGTGACATCATCAGTGACATCATCAGCGCCTTCTGGAGATTTAAAAAGTCTTTCTAGACACTTTTTTTCACACCTGGTGTTAAATATTCTCTCTGCTGTTGGTCTTTAACTTCCCTTCGATCATGAATGAAGCTTCGGTTTTGTCTTCAGCTGATTTGGGAGCAGACGGCGGGT
Organism: Euthynnus affinis; assembly: GCA_029490765.1. Taxonomy (NCBI): domain Eukaryota; kingdom Metazoa; phylum Chordata; class Actinopteri; order Scombriformes; family Scombridae; genus Euthynnus; species Euthynnus affinis. The sequence goes on along the minus strand of CM055848.1, from coordinate 31,861,714 downwards.
CGCAGGCGGCGGGTCGCAGACGCGTCTCGGCGCTGACGTGAACAGTGCGAGTGATGGATGTGTGTATTTATGGGAGATAAAAGAAGATAACAGAGTCTTTTCTCCTCCAGACGGCTTCCAGTCGCTGCTCGATGTTCTCCAGCCGCTCGCAGTGAAAGGGAGGTGCTGGGAAGATGTCTGACCCTCGGCCTCTCTGTGTGTGTGTGTGTGTGTGTGTGTGTGTGTGATGTCTTCTTCTCTGTTGGTTCTCATTTGTGAATGATGGAAACAAAACAAAAAACAACAAAATGGATTTCAGCAGCGTGGTTGGCAGCTGAAAGCTACTGGCACTGTGTGAATGTACAGTATGTGTGTGTGTGTGTGGGAAAAAATGCATCTTGTATAACAGTAAAGGGTTTATTTATCTTCCTGTTTAAAATATGTGTGTATTTACTGTATGTGTATATTTAGTTATTTATTGAAGAGACAGACCCTCCCCTCGCTGTTGTTGCCTTTTTATTTACTTATTTATTTATTTATTCTCCCAAAGTGAGTGTTTTGTGTCTGTTTGGCACATGTATATAACTTTTGTTTTGTTATATTATGTGTTAGTCAGCAGAAAACCTAATAATAATAAAAAACAATTAATTTATCACCATTGAAAACGGTTTCAGAGTTTTGTGTTGCAGTAAAAAGGACAAACTGAGCTTTTTAAATAAACTGATGCATCGCTCTGTGATGGAGGATTCCAGGTTAAAGGGACTAAAGGTGTGTTTGTCCCAGACGAAGGTTAACAATCGTGACAGAAATGTGGTCTTCAATCCAAAACAGTTCTGATGTCGGATATCAAACGTAGTTAAAAGTTCCAAAACTTGAGGTGAACGTACGTGGAGATGCTGCCTGCAAGTCAAAAGTCAGGGCTTCAACCTGCTATGAATGCTTTGTTTGTGATGTTTTTTTCTGACATTAGCTTGTCACACACGCCCTTAAATGGCCATCTGTTCTGTTGCTAAGGTGGTTGCTAAGGTGTTTCCATGTGTTGTTGTTCGGAAGTTGACATTTACAGTAAAGAAGGAGGAAAAAGAAGTGAAATCCTGCTACTATAGTTTGTTTACGTAGCCTCCGGAGCCAAAGGAAGCTTCCTGAAAGCTGACCAATCAGAACAGAGGAGGCGGGGCCTTAAAGAGACAGAAGCTAAAACTTCCTGTTTCAGACAGAGGCTGAACTGAGGGGCTGCATAAAGGACCAGTAGAAGATAAATAAGGAGTTTTTATTCCAGTAGAGAACCAGAATATAAATATAGAGGCTGGAGATGTAATCTGTTATCTCCTTGTGTAAACTAACACACTGCAGCGATAGCACCTCGTTATTTTCCCGATCGATCATTTGTTGTAAACACAGAAAAGTCTCTTTAGGTTTCTGCATTTGGGGCCAATTAGGCTTCATTAACTCTCCATGTTGAAGTGGCTCAAATCCAAATTATTTTGCCTCAAATGTGAACAAATCCGATCAGACTGTTTTCATATCTGGGCCAGTTGCGTATGTGTTGCTAGATCTGATTGGTATCCGATCTGTGGCCCTGCACATGTGGCCCGTCATCATCATTACAGCCTGGGAACAATAAACACGGAGGAGAGCGACAACAGAGAGACGAGGAAGTTTCACATTTGTTTGGATATTTATGGAGAAACTTCTTCTATTGAAGCCAGACTGGAATGCCGCGCAGTCACATCCTCCATGTTTATGACCTGACTGTCGCACAGATGACGTTATCGTTGTTGTTCTTTTGCTCGTGCGGCTCACATTTCATACTTACAAACATGAACCATCGACTCTGAGAGATCAGATCAGACTAAAGAATGGGAAGAAGTTATCTGAGGACACTTTTCATATAGAGCAGATCCACACTGAACTCTTTACAGTATTATTTACAGAAACACAACGTTGCTTAAGGCCATGTTTACACCTGGTATTAACATCCATCTCGGGTGATCCAATCACAAGTGGACGGCTCTAAATACAGGTGTAAACGCACCCAAGACGCTTTGAGGACAGACTGAGATCCGATCACTCAGACCACCTTCAGAGACGTCACATTAAAGTGCAAAAGACCAGTTGATCTTTGAAATTCACCGTGCGACATGGTCCCAACACGCTTCACAGTTAAAAAGAAACAACACACAGCGATTAATTTACAATAATAACAGTAAAAGTGGAACAAACACATTAAAACATCAGAGTTAAATAGATGTTAGAGCCAGCTAAGTTAGGAAAAGGCTCTGAAGCCAACTGATTTCTTGTTAAATGAAGGGACGACCAGGAGACCAGCATTGGGAGAATATAGAGGCTGGTGTATATGGTGTAATTAGTTCTGCAAGGTAAGTTGATGCAAGATCATGCAGGGCCTTATAAGTTAAAAGAAGAACCTTAAAATCAGCTCTGGCTCGCACCGGTAACCAGGTAAACAGGGCCTTAGAGTCCTCCACCGACTTAGTAGCTTTGTGATGTTTATTCTTATATTTTATCCAGTTTAACTTATTATTATCTTTCATTTTATTCTTTTAAATCTTATTTAAACGTGTCTTTTCATATTGTGTTGATTTCCTTTAATATAATCTTGTCTTTATATCTTATTAATTGCCTTGTTGTTGTTGAAAGGTGCTGTAAAATACCTGTCTGAGTTTAATCTCACTGACGGTGAGATTAGAAGCTGCTTCCCCTACAAATGACATCTACATTATACTTTGCATTAGAAAATATTAGCAGAACTTTTTAATTTAAAGTATAAAGCAGAAAGTTTACATTTTATTTCTTTATTATCTTTATTTAAAGCACTGATAAAACGTGATGGTGTCAGTCTGATTTTATCGTTTTCCTCTGTGCTTTAGTAAAAAAAAAAAAAAGTGATGCATGAATTCATTTATCCGTATAAATGTCCATATGTTCTAGATCTGTGTGTGTGTGTGTGTGTGTGTGTGTGTGTGCATGTGTGTGTGTGTGTTTGCATGCGATCCTCCTCACCAGCAGATCAATTAAAAATGTTGAATGAATAAATGAAAGGTGTTTGGGGTCGTTTTAAGCTGACTTGTCCATTCAACTGACAACAGCAACCAGACTCTTTGGCAACATCTGGACTCCCTCCCCCCCTCCCCTCCTCCCTCCCCCCCTTCCTCCCCCCTCCATGTATGTATAATAGATGTTTTGGCTCTCGGAGCGTTCGCCGTGTCTCGAGGCCTCAGGTGAGAACAGTCAGCTCCGCTCGCTCTGCAGGTTTCACATCATCACATGTTGACTGACATCAAACTGTTTCCACTGCCAAGAGACGGAAATCTGTATAATACAGCTGCACACAGGAGGGAGGAGATGAGGGAAGGAGGCAAGGAAGGAAGGAAAGAAGGAAGGAAGGTAAGAAAAACATATAGAAGGAAATAAGGAAGTAAAGAGAGAGGGGAGGAAGTATGGAAGGAAATAAAGAAGGAAGGAAAGAAATAAGGAACAAAAGAGAGAAGGATATGAGGAAGTAAAGAGGAAAGGAAGGAAAGAAATAAGGAAAGAAGGAAGTAAGGAAAGGCAGAGGGAGGGAAGGAAGGAAGGATATGAGGAACAAAAGGGGGTAGGGAGGAAGGAAAGATAGAAGGAATTAAGGCTGAGAGTAAGGAAGTAAGGATAGAAGGGAGGAAATAAAGAAGGAAGGAAGGAAGGAAGGAAGGAAGGACAGAAGGAGCAAAAGAGGGAAGGTAGGAAGTAAAGATAGAAGGAATTAAGGATGAGAGTAAGGAAGTAAGAAAGAAAGGAAAGAAGGATGGTAGGAAGGAAGGAAGTAAGGATAGAAGGGAGGAAATAAAGAATAACGATGGGAGGAATAAAGGAAGGACATAAGGAACAAAAGAAGGAAGGAAATAAGGAAATATAGAGGGAATTGAGGAGTAAGGAAATAAAGAAGGAAGGAAAGACATAAGGAATAAAAAAGGGAAGGAAGGAGGGACATGAGGAAGTAAAGAAGGACAGAAAGAACAAAGGAGAGAAGGAAGGAAAGAAAGAAATAAGGAAGGAAGGAAGGATAGAAGGAAGGAAATAAATCCTCCGTATTCGTTGTTTCAGCTAATACAAATCAGTGTTTCTCCACCATGTTGGGCGAGCAGCGGACTTCCTGGAGGGGCTGTTAGCCGAGCTGCTGCTAACGTTTGCTAACAGTTTATTTCTCTGATAACTTAAGATCCAGATGTCCAATGACTAAAATCCTTCTTGCGGCTAAAAGATCAAGTTAAAAACCAGCTAAATTTATCATGAAAATGTGGCTTCAAACTGAATAAAAGTCCATTTCTAACAGTTTGTGTGGAACAAGCACAACAAAGCCCATGTATTATCTTGTATGTGTGTAAGTTACTCTTTGCTAGACGCCATTGTAGCGGACAAACACGGCGCCGACGCATGCATCTTGTGCACTATACTCTTTGGTAGAGGAGGTATGACGCCATTGACAGGCCACCAAATGAAACAGTCCGTTACTTTGATTAAAATGACAGATTTCTCTGGGTTTGAACATTAATGTAAGAACACAACTCAACAACATATAGAACATAGGTCTAGACCTGAGTGACAACAACCTGACGGTTTCAGGAGAGAAGCTTCTGTCCGGTCTAGTTGTTTTTACACATTTTAATGAGGAATAATTACAGATTAGAGCTTTAAATTATTTCCCAGCATGCATTGTGATTGGAAGAAAACATACATGATGTAAAGCTGCTGTGTGGTCATGCTTGTTTATTTTCATAACAATAAAAACAACGAGAAGCGACCGTCTGTATTATAATGAGATCAGTGAGATTATTGTTGCACATTATCCTGACTAACTGAGACCAACTGACTCTTCAAATTAAGAATATATTAATGAACATTTGAATTTAATCTGAATTAGATTAACTATTTCACTTTCTCTTCCATTCATTTGTTTTGACTCAACGGCACAAACACACAACAGACAATATAATAATAAGAAAACAACAACAACATTTAAACATAGAGGAGCTGTTATAGTAACAAACATCTCTCTCTATAATTCATTATATTTACATTCTTACACTCAAACAAACTCTGACACTCGTCTCACAGCTTTTTCTCTTCATCTTCCAGTCTGTCTGAACTTTTACACTTTAAGCTCTTTGAAGTGTTGAAACTAACTGAACAGCAGCTGAGAGATCAGATCTTTATTTAAACAAACGACAACACGATCAGGTCATTAAATTAAATCTAAACGAGCCAAACGAAGAAGACGGTTCATACGACACGCGATATTTAGCGAAGATAACGTTTGGTGACTTTAGATGAACTATTTGTATTTGTTGACGAAACCTTTCACTCATACTTTTATTTTGAAACAAGTTATATTTTGCAGTGTCTCTTCTTTTCTATGTACCACTAATAAGTCCTGTTTTCTCACAAACATGTTCTGATCTTTACATTTACATTTTTTCATTTAGCAGGTGACTTAGAGCCCTTTTGTGGTGGTGTGGACCTTAATAGGGAGTAGACCTGGATGAAGGAGTTCAGGAGACGTTTTAGTTGCTGTTTTGTAGGTGAGTTTCAGGGTTTTGAATTTGATGCGGGCAGCAACTGGAGGGATATCAGCAGCAGGGTGACGTGTGCTGTTCTGGGCTGACTGAAGACCAGATGCGCTACTGTGTTCTGGATCATCTGCAGAGGTTTAAGTCTACATGCAGGGAGGCCAGTGAGGAGCTGCAGAGGGTCTATCAGTGATATTACGTGAGTTGAAGGTTGAGTTCAGATGAGTTTTGCTGTTTGATTAAAGCATGTTTGTTCTTCTTCAGGCTGTTTAGACTCCAGCAGCAGAATTAATCTGTACATTTCATTTAGTTTATTTACTTTAGCAAAACAGTCGAACCGACAGACACAAAATATGATTGATGACGTCGTCTGAATCATCAGTTTCACTTCCTGGTTTCAGAGTAAAATATCTGAACTTTACTTCTAAATTATTTGTAGGAATTTCTTTCTTTTTTTTTTTTTTTCAAAGTTGCATCTAATATACTTGAAAACGTTGATTATCCAACACACGATATCTCTGGAACGCCACGAGGGAATTTCTTCAACTTGAACTCAAAGATGGAATCATTAGATTTATGGTGTTTAAAGGTCAAAGGTCACTGTGACCTCACGTCCATCCCGTTCTCGTGAATGTGAAATGTGATTTTTATTTTATTTTCTTCAACATTTAACCGAAGTTGTGTTTTTATTTTATGTTGTTTTCTTCTTTTTTAAAAACTGTTATTTTCTTTTCATTTTGTATTCAGCGTTAGCAGTCAAAGGTCAAAGGTCACTGTGACCCTAACTCTCATAATAATTCATATGCTGATTATGCGCAAATGTCTAACAGGATAAAAACGATGAAGTGATGACATTTCATAATCAAAAGGTCAAAGGTCACCTCCACTGTTCCTAGCAGTCGTCATTAAACGCTGTAACTCAGGAGCAGATTGTGACCATACTCCACATTTGGTCGGATGCTGAACTGAACCGGCGGCGACATTAATCTGATTGCTGATTGTTTAGATCTTCTGTGCAGATGAAGATGAAGACGTTTGTGTGAAGCATCGCCGCAGCAGCAGCAACATCCACATCTGAAGCATCGTCTAGCGTCACGGCAACGACACCATTACGCTCCATCACAGTCAGATTTAACGGCCAAACACGTGAAGACACACAAGAAAAATACACTTAAATTCCTTTAAAGTCTTCACTACAAATATTAAATGAGTCTGTAAGTTGACAACCATGAGCTGGTGTATGAATTATGTGATATTAATGTTTATTTTCATGCAAACTGAAGACAGATTTCTGCTTTTGTATTGTTTAAATGCTGCTGGTTAACACTGGCTGCAGCTCAGGGTTAAAAGAATAAACCCCTCCCCGCTGTTTGCCTCCTCCAGCTTATTATAAACCATAATTACAGCTTCATATATTCATGTATGACTGTAGATGTGTGCGTGTGTGTTTACAGGCCTGCAGCAGCAACGTGAACTGATCTAACTGTCACATGTTGTCGTGACTGCGTGCTGCTCTCGGATCTGTTTCTAATAAGCTGCTGTCATCACGCCGCCGTGTCACATGGCGGCTGTTCAGCTGTACCTCCACAATTATTTCACATCAGTCCTGCAGGTTTTTTTTTTTTTTTTTTTTTAAGGATCCAGATTAAAGTGGTCGCAGCTGATTTGTGACCTAAATTAACACAGAAACTCATGAAACCAGGATCAAATGCTGGTTAATAATCCAGCCGTAAATCTGACTGTAAACTATGAATGTTGAGTCAAATTTAACTTTCAAATGAAAAAGGAGGCCCCGACCTCATTCATGCATGTTAAACACTGTGTGTGTGTGTGTGTGTGTGTGTGTGTGTGTGTGTGTGTGTGTGTGTGTGTGGGCATGTTGGAGCTGCAGTTGTGTGTTTTCCGGCTGCTGCTGAGCGTCTTCGCTGTCATCTGAGGCTTCACCAGCAGGGGGAGCTCTGCTCATAATGCTGCAGGGCACACACACACACACACACACACACACACACACACACACACACACAGATACACACACACACACAGATACAGATGAGGTGTGTTTGGATGCTGAAGAAGAAAATCTGAAACTTTTTTTTTTAAAGTAATATAACAACAAACAGAAATACAAGAAGAAGTCAGATCCTTCATTTAAATAACAAATAAAATAAAATAAAATAAAATAGTTTTACCAGCTTCATGTAGTTAAATTAAAGGTATATTATTATATATATGACATCATTACTGGCTGTGATTTTAAAAAAATTAGAAAAAATTAGAGGGCAATCATCTCAACTAAAAATGTAAATTTAAATTAAACATTTCTAAAATGTACAAATTAAAAAAAAACATTTTAAAAAAAGAATATAAAAAATATTGTAAATGTAAATATGTATATAATAAAATAATCTAAAAAATTTAAAATAATAAGAAAAAGATGTAAAAAAAATAATAATAAAATTGATAAGGAAAACATAACTCAAATATAATAAATTTTATTATACATATATACAAAGTGCTTTACATAAAATTAATATTAAAAACAAAGATACAGAAATAAAAAAAACACAGAAAATAAATAAAACAGATGTTTGATAAAAATCTAAAATGAACAGAGGATGAAAAATAATATCAGGCAGAAACACATAAATATCCAGCAGTTAATAAAAAAATAGTTTTAAAGAGATTTAAGATAAATAAAGTCTAAAATCTGATTTATCTGTTTATGTTTTTATTTATTATTGTTTTCCAGTCTTTTACCTGCTTAAAGAACAAACAGAGACTCTTCTCTCTGCTCTCTGCTCTCTGCTCGGGGTCATGAAGCTGCTGCGTCCACCAGTAATTGATTAAATTAACAACCACATTAACATAATCTACTGTTTTTAATATTCTCCTCTGTGGGCGAGCGAGGCCCAGAGCAAACCCCCCTCCCTCCCTCTCTCTCTCTCTCTCTCTCTCTCTCTCTCTCTCTGCACACCATCCATCCATCCATCAGTCAGGCCGTCTGCCCTGTCAGTCCCCATCAGTCTCCTAGGCGACGGGATGCTGGTGGTAACCCGCGGTGATGGGAGGCCACTCTAATATGTAAAGCAGGCCGTCTGGACGCGGGCCGAGCTGTCAGGCGTCCCGGCTGCCTGTAGCTGCGAGGGAGGCCGCCGCTCGGGTCAACCCAAATCTATGCTAATTTGACATTTCCAAACTCATTTGCATATGTACACATCAAAGTTTTTTTCTCCTTCCTGTAATCTGTTTTTTTTTTTTTAATAATATATTTAACCTCCTTCCTTCCTTCTGCTGCTGCTTCAAACACTTGAAAGAAATTCACAGATTTACACATCAGAAAACAACAAAACAGGCTGTAAATGTTCAGATTTAACAGAAATTCAGCTGCTGTTTGAACACAAATACAATAATTATCATTTATAGTGTTTAAGTTACGCTGGAAAACTGCATATTTATATCCTGTTAAACTAATTACAGCTGCACATCTTCTCTTAATGATCAAGTTTAGCTTCATTTTCAACTCTGAGCTGCAACTTTACAGGTTTTTACTGCTTATTATTATTATTATTATTATTATTATTATTATTAGTATTATTATTAATAATGTAACCTCCTTCCTGCTGCTGCACATCACACACAAAAACAACAAAACAGGTTGTAAATGTTCAGACGTCTGTGCCTGCAAATATACACAAATATAATTATATCATTTATAGAGTGAAGTTACATCAGGGAACTACATATTTATAACTGTTTCCTGAAAAAAATATAACTATCCTTCACTCTTGACTGTAATATTAAGGATTTTTATCAGCTATTATCGTCACAGCGGGACGACACTTTGAAAACATATTATTTGTTCTTCTTAGAAAATAAAGTAAAATCTGCAGAAAAGCAGATTAAAATCGTCCCTTCAATTCAACTTTTTATTTTTATTTAATCCTTCATTTCATCATCATCACCTGTTTACAAGAATAAACATATAACAGAAAACCTCAGTTTGTTTCAATGTGAGTTTAAACTCATATCAAACCTTTTGTGTCTCCAGAGGGAGCTGATGATGTCATTAATGATGTCACTGATGACGTCACATCAGTTGAAGCTGAAAACTACAAGTTTTAAACATAAATAAAAAGTCTGACAGCAGTTTTTAACTCTGACAAACATGTTTGTTTGTTTGTTACTGTGAGGCAGCAGATTCAACTCTGAACTGTTTACTTCACTTTTCAAATTAAACTTACATTTCTTATTATATTTTTTTCCTGTCTGAAAGATAATTATAAGTAAAAAATAATCTGCTGTTATTCTGAAACAAGCACGACAGAGGAAGAATAAACATATTTCACATAAAAGAACATAAAAGTTATTTTTCATATGAAGTCATTGTAATAAAAAATTTACGCAGCAGAGGAAGCAAGTTTATTTGTATAGGACATTTCAGCAAGAGGGTGATTCAAAGTGCTTTATATCGATCATAAAAGGCCGAATATAAAAGCAAGACAAGTAAAAAGACATAAAAAAAAACAATTAAAAGTGTTAAATTTGGAAATAAAATTTAAAAAAAGAAGCTATAAAGGAAAAAAGTTGGCAGGTGTTTGTACTTTACTGGAGTATTTCCATGTGATGCTGCTTTATACTCCCACTTTACTACATTTAATCACTTTTCAGATCAATATTTTATAAGTAAAACATGTGATCAGTTTATTATATTAACATTATTATAGATTATTAGACTGTCCAACAGTAGAAGGTGTTAAAACTTCTTCTACCTGGTTTTTAACCTTTGTAGCGTTTCACAGGAGTAAAATAAGAACACACAGTAAGAAAATTAAACAAATTAAAGGACTTAAATCTAATAGAGAAATAAAGTCTGATGGCAAACAGCTAAAATTCTTCTTTAAAGCCACAACGGAACGATGAGAGTCTGATTATTTCCTGATGATGAGAGCAGAGTCGTTCTTTATTTAACTGCATGCTTCTCCTCACAACGAGCCGTTTGATGAATGTGACCTGAAAACATCCTCTCAGTGTTTCCTGTAACCTCTGCTGTGGCGTGATGCGCTGCGCTACACTGGACAGCGCTGCATAATGCATGTGTGTAGTAACCGGCCGGGGGTTTGCTGTTAATCCTGCGTGCTCGTGTTCGACCTGCCGCCGCCGCCGTGACAGCACGTTAGCATCCATTAACACCAGCATAGAGCGGACCCTCAACTTCACACTCTGTAATCTGCTGTTTCTCTACGTGTTGGTGCTTCTTCACAGCAGATGTTTGGTTTTATTAGAGCAGGAAGAAGCTCAGGTGTTGCTGAAATGTTGAACTTATTTCCACATCCAGGTATAGGGAAATATCTGGCTCTTTAGCTGCTAAATGCTACCAGCTAGTCTGCAGCTAACTGTGTCTGTTTGCTTTTTACAACTTTCTCTCTGAAGACGACGCAATGAGAGTGAACCAAGAGACCAAGAAATTCATATTTATTTTACACAAAGCCGCCTTAATTTGCAGTTAAACACAATTAAAACACTGTTATGACATCAAATATGCTTGTTTTGAATAAAAATATCCCCAAAAAACACGAAGAAGAACCACAAAAAGTCATCATTTCAAGACTCCAGCAGAATAATTGTAAAAAAATAATAACATCACATCTTTTTAGGCTCCAGTTTAAGGACTTGGTTACTCAACAAAAGTCTCACATTTCACATTAATACAGAAATGATGAGAGTGTGGATCAGTGCTGCCTGGACATTAATCCTCTGATTCCTGCCGTGTTCAAGATGTTTTTTAGGTGCTTGAATACAAACTTTGTACATTTAACTTTGAGTCAAAGATCAAAGAAGGTTAAACATGATTATATTTGGAAGCTTGCTGCTTTTTCTGCTGAATATGTTCAAATTTTAACCTGCATTAAATGCTTTGTCCGCTAGTTTTAATCAGAAATAAGGAGTTGTTAGCATGTTTGTTAGCAAACAGCTGCTTTTATTTCCACATCCAGCAGCTACGGAGTCGTGTTTCTGTCCACCTGGTGACTCTAAGTCCAATCTTCTCTCTCTTTCAGCTTCTGTTTCTGCTCTCCACCATCTCCTGAGGGAAATATCTGACTCTTTAGCTGCTAAACAGAAAGATATTTCCAGGAATGTTCTCCTCTGACATCTTTATGAAGCAGCTGAAAATGTTTTTCTCCTCTCATCTGTTTCTGTGTCTCTGTCCTCAATTCTTAATAATACAATACAAATAAACTTTACTTAAACGCTCCACTATGTTCACCAGCTAGTCTCCAGCTGACTGTGTCTGTTTGCGGCTGAAAATCGACGCTATGAGAGCCGCTGAGAGTGAACCAGAACAGTAAAATGAGCTGAAACTCAACTATAAAACTCTGTAAAGCTGAGAGGAGCTGCAGAGTCTCTGTAGGTTCATCACTACCAGACACAACAACAACATTAAAACACTGACACATCAGACGGTGCAGGAGTTTTCTTCATTTCCCTCCAGCACACCTGTCACATGATCATGATGTGCACAGACTTCTTTCAGTTCAGTTTTTATACACTGATGTTATAGAAATATGGATTGTAGCTGCTTTAAAGCTGCAGAAAGGAAGATTAAAACACGTCTGCACAGTTTTAACACTCAGATTAATAGTTATCAGGAAGAATGACAGAATGAGATCTTATTTCTAGACAATAATAATAATAATAATCTTTATAAAGCATGATGCTGCATGAATGAAAACAACAAGTGAGAGTGTGAATATCAGTAAAAACATACACACACATAATAAGAACACATCCAGGTATGATTCACATAGACAAGTTTGTATTTTATTTATACAGCACCTTTTAAACAACAAACAAAGCAAAAGCAGAACGATGCAAAGCAATGAAACAGGAAACAATAACAGGTCTGACCTTAAAAAGATGGCGGCCGAAGACAAACAGAGACAATAAAGAAATGACAAAGAGTTTAAAAGACAAACATTACATAACAGCAAGTCTGTAGAAACAAGTTTTAAGAAGAAGATTTAAAAGAAGTTACTGAGTCTCTTCAGTAATAATAATGTAAATAAACCAGCTTCATGTTTTAATGTCTGCACTGAACTGCAAAAGTTATTAAAAACATTTATTATTATCCACAATTTAACATGTTTTCTTTTATCTGGATATCACAACCAAACCTTTAAACACAATTATTGTAGTTTTCCTTGTGTTTCATTCATAAATATATATATATATATATATATGTTTTTTTTTACATGCAGCAGCCTGAACACTGTTGTTTCTGATCTCACACTCACACTCACACCATCACTGGGGATGTAAATGTGACGCTGTGCAGCCGCTGCGTTTTACCGGCCAAACTGTCATCATGTGACGTTTTCACACCCTAAAGATCCCGTTCACACACACACACACACACACACACACACACACACACACACACACACACTCTTGCTGGCACGCGGCTGCTGTTGGTGGCTGCAGAGCGTCTGGGGAGAAGCGGCGGACGGTTGGGTCACCCAGCGCGGTTGGCAGCTCGGCCTCGGCCTTGGCTCGGCTCATCACCACCGTCTGCATGCACTCATGGTGTTGGCAGGTCACACTAGAACCCCCCCCCCCCACCCCCCCAACACACACACACACACACACACACACACTGGTCCACAGCAGCCCTGTATAATCCTCCTGGCTGCAGATTACACACCTACATGCTGGATGGGAGGTGAGAGTGGTGGGAGTGTGTATAGGGGAGGAGGGGGGGAGGTTTGATGGGGGAAGGGAAGCCCCAATTCCCCCAGACCCTCCCCTACCTCCCCCCCAAACACACACACACACACACACACACACACACACACACACACACACACACTGTCCTGATGTCAGCTGGCTGTGAAAGGCAGAGGCTGACCGCTCGCTGTGATTAAGCACCAACTGGGCTCCGGCCAGCAGACTGGAGCCTCGCCATGCCGCCCCGTCCTGCTCCTCCACCAGCCAGCATCCTCCTCCTCCTCCTCCTCCTCCATCATCTCCTCCACCAGCCAGCATCCTCCTCCTCCTCCTCCTCCATCATCTCCTCCACCAGCCAGCATCCTTCTCCTCCTTCTTCTCTTCTTCTTCATCATCTCCTCCTTCAACATCTCCTCTTTCTCTCACTCTTCCTCTCCCATCTCCTCCTCCTCCATCATCTTCTCCTTCATCTCCTCTTCCTCCTCCTCTTCCTCCTCCATCTCCTCTTCCTCCTCCATCTTCTCCTCCTTCATCTCCTCCTCCTCCATCATCATCTCCTTCCACTTTGCAGAACAAATGAACAAATAGATTCTTTCAAGAGTTTGATTTGTTCCAGGTTTTTGTTTATAACGTAGCATCAACATAATGATCACAAGATGTAAATAAACACTTGTTGTTTTCATGAATTATCAGCTTTATGTTGCCGATAATGAAGCTCACTGTATGTACAATATATTTCTTTACTTCCACATGTAAGAAAATATTAATTAAATCAAAGTCCTGTCGTTCTCTGCTCGTGTGTGTCGGACTTTCTGATGAAACTGATGATTAGTTGTTGTTATTAGTGGACTCCAAATCCATCTTATCACCTCCTGGCAGAGACTTTTATGTAAAGACATGACACCTGTGAGTTAAATCATTTAATCTGAACATACAGAACATGTGTTGCATGTATGAAGAGGACTCATCATCATCATCATCATCATCATCGGTGTCCATCAGAGACCTGCTTCTCTCTTTGAGTCGGACTTCTGTCGTTCCTCTGATGAAAGTCGATGTTCGTCCCAGTCGACCGACGTTTCTCTCATCTGACTCCTGAAGCAGCTGCTCGACGGCCCACAACAACAACAACAACAACAACAACAACAACAACAAACAACAAACAAACATCAGCTGGAACTGGCTTTTAAACTGAAGATCTCTGAGTTCTGGACTGTTGGATATTTGAAGACGTCACCTCAGACTCTGGGAAAAACTGAAAATAAAATCCTGCACTTGACTTCCATTTTTAAGCCTTTATTCAATAAACGTTCATCTCAACGTGAGCAAAGTGAAAAAGAAAACATGCATGCTGGTCCTAAAACCTCCCAGCGTGCATGTGAACTGCAGATTAATTACAAAATATAACATCTCATGGAGACGAAGTAGACAAACTGCTGCAGCTACGTGGACAGACAGCGTGTCACTACGACCAAACCGGCATCCAACAGGTGTGAAGTGACGTCTGCAGGCGTGTGAACGTTCTCATCCGTGCAGGTCGTAGTTATTTCAAGGCAAACGATTGATTCAAAGGCGACTGACTGGTCAGACCGATGCGTTACGAACCCGATGAAGGTGCTTGGATAAGAGGCGAAACATCTTCAGATATAAGTCCAGGACAAAACTTGTGTTCATGTTTCTAAGTTATTGTTAAGTTTTGACGAACAGGACACAAGACAAGAAGGTATCAGGCCTCATATTGCACTTTAATTTAACAACTAACAGAGTACTGAATATTTTAGACTTTGAGTTCAGGGAGAGCCAGGACCCAGATGCAGAATAACAGAATGATTTATTATCGTGAAAACTCAACAAAAATTCACCCCAGCAGGCAGGAAGAATACAACAAATACAAAAGTCCAGTTGAAAAATCACCATTAAAGGAAAAACTCACAAAATAAAACAAATAAAGACGACCAGAAGCAACTCGACTGGTGAAGAAACAAAAAGAAGAAAATCAATCACCAAAAAAAGACACTGGAGGCATCTTCACACGAGGATTAACCTGCACTGGGGAAGTGTGTGAGGCTGGCGTTAGTATCCAGCTGATTGTCATGAGGTGCAGCTGCTGCTCGTAATCTCACCTACCTGCGATCAGCCTGGTGGGCCGCGACACTTTATTTAAACATCTGACATCATTGTTTATTTCTAATTAAGTGTTTTACAGAATAAATAAAAAGCGAAGATGTTTTTGTCTCCGTAGAAAACATCTGCAAACATACAAGACGAGAAGAAAGTGGAGAATCTCCATGACAACCAAGCAACGAGCCTCGTCAGTCTCTTTGTTGTTGAGGTTCGAGGACGTGTTGCAGATCGTCTCTTTGGCAGCAGCTGATGTTCAGAGCTTCACTCTCACCAACCAACCAACCACGGCCATTGATCTGCTATTCAATCAATACATGATCAGTCAAACTGCATTACGTCAGATCAGAGAGAAACAGGAGAAGATGGCTTCCTGTTCAAAGCAGAAACACACACACACACACACACACACACACACACTCCCAGCAGGACCGGACAGGACTCTGGCTGATGATGCATGAAGGCCAAACTGCAGCCAACTCCACTCCAGCCTTGCTGCTCTAATCTGAAGCTACTGCTCGCCTGCTGCTTCACTGAGCGCGCTCCGTGTGGACACGCTCACCCAGCCCCTCCGCCGCCATGCCGCCTCGCCTACTCGCCTACTCGCCCCAGCCCGTAGCCTCCGGTCCATCCATCTCTCCGTCTATCCGTTCGGCCCGGGTTAGCCTGAGCACACGAGGGATGGCACGGTTTCAGCAGGAGGAGCCCCGGGGACGCACGGCGAGCACGGCGATGTCACATCAGAAGAGTTTAAAGGAGTTTGTGGTGAAGCGGGGCTCTAATGTTGGTGTTGGAGGGATGAGGAGGTGACACGAGGTGAAGAGAGAGATGCACGCTGCCCGAGAAACTTTTTTTTTTAATAATCTTGTGAAGCAGCATTTGATAAAAAAAGATATTCAATTTAGTTTCAGCTCAAACTGACAGGAAATAAGGTGGATCGTACACAGTAGATGTCACTCATAAGCTCACAGCTCCAAACTCCAAACTGAGGATGTAATTAAAGCATCTAAAAAGTATTTTTTCTATAACTTCACAGTCTCATCTATGTGTGTGATGCTCCTCTCGGCTTTATGGAGGTTTATAGTTGAGTTTCAGCTCATTGTTTATCTGTCCGGCTGCAACTTTTACTATTCTGGTTCACTCTCAGCGGCTCTCATGGCGTCGTTTTCAGAGAAAAAGCGGCGCATTTAGCAGCTAAAGAGCCCGCAACAGAAGCTAAAAGACAGAGAAAGACGACAGAAACACGACTCCGTAGCTGCTGGATGTGGAAATAACTGTAGTTTTATTCTAATGGAGACATTTTAAGGGCTCACTGATGCATTCGGAGGCGACTCTGACTGCAGTCAAAGTGTAAAATCAGTCTGCAGTAATTTCACATTTTTTGGCGTCTTGTTTGGTGTCAGCAGGTCTCACAGGCCTGCAGCCACCACCAAAAAAAAAAAATCACTTTAATATCATGTGTGTGTTTGGTTTGGTGCCCAGGTTACCCTGCCATGTATCTGCTGTGGGTGTTTATGCTATGAAAGCAAACTGCCAGTGGCCCCTGCAGGCTCCTGTTAACTCACTGTCTCTCACTAATGGCCCCTCGTTCACGTATTAATCAGATCGGTGGAGTCCATCATCGTTTACAAGCTGCTGCTGATGCTGCTGATGATGAAGTGTGTGTGGACCGCGCTGCTAGGTCGATGATGTGAGAGGAAAAGGTCAGAGGTCACGTATCAGTCAGAGAAAGAGGAGGAGAAGGAGCCGGCTGTCCTCGCGGCAGTGAACGCACCGTCGAGCCGTTTCCTCATTTCATGTGGAAAAACCAACTAATTACGTGGAAATATGATAATGTATAACGCTGGGGGTGCCGCCCGCACAGCCCCACTTATTACCCAGTCTCCCCCCCTCTTCCTCTTCCTCCTCCCCCCCCTCCCCTTTTCTCTCCTGGTATTTCTCCCAGGGAGTCTCGCCCTTTCACGACTGGAGAAACATTAGCGGCCAGTCCGGCTCGTTTTGCATCAAAACAACGCCTTATTTGCATAATCTGAGGATGAGCTCCTCCTTCCTCGTCGCTGCCAGGGAAGGTCAGACTCCCCCGAACCTCCCCCATCTTCTTCCTCTGGAGGTGATACCCCCCCTCTTCCTCCCCCCCTCTCCTCCTCTTCTCATCTCATCCGGCCTCACCTGATACTGCCGGCGAGCCTTCAGGCCGCTGTGTGTGTGTGTGTGTGTGTGTGTGTTTATGTGTGTGTTTGTGATCCATTTCTCCTAGTTGACCCCGCCTGCCCGCCACTGACATCACTCCATCCTCTAGGGGAGGAGGAGGAGGAGGAGGAGGAGGAGGGTGCCAGTCAGTCAGTGATTCTGACGTATTAAAGCTGACAGGTTCCCAGTGTGACTCTGAACCTCCACTGGTCACCAGTATGACTCTTTAATGGGACTAATGGGCCTTAGAGAAGATCAAGCTCCGCGACAACAGACAGACATTTAGACACTATCAGTATGTGTCCACGCACACACACACACACACACACACACACGCGCGCACACACACACACACACAGGAAGTCTAATGATTATTTGCTGGTTGATTTTCTTGAATCATTTTTTTGTCTATAAAAATGTCAGAAAACAGTGAAACATGTCCGTTATATGTGGTGGTCGTCATGGTGATGTCTTCTTGTTTTGTCCGATCAACAATGTGTTTATCGTGATGTGTGACATCATCACCTTTTTAAAAACTGCAACCAGCAAATTTTTGGCATTTTTATTAAATGATTATCTAAATATCTAGATTTAATTTTTGTCTACGTCCTTAAATTTGGGTGTAAAAAGTGTTTAAAAGTCTTCTTTGATGTTTCTGTTCTTCACTGATAAATGATCCACTGTATCTGAACTGAACTGATATCAGCTGATGCGTCTCTCCGGCTCGTTTATCAGCTTGTTTTTTACTGTTTTTATGTTCTTTCTCTTCTTTGCAGCCACTGTTTCATCCCATCAGCCTGTTGTGTTGTTCTTCCTTCAGGCCAAATGAACACGTGTTTGTCAGTCCAGTCATCCTGATGACCTGATGTCCTGCTCTTCATTGTCAGTCTTTCTTTTTTTCTTTTTTTTGCTTTCTATCTGCTATTTTTGAACAAGACATTTACGACATTTGGACTCGAGCAGATGGAGTTTACATCAGGCGGATGCAGAAACTATGAAACGGCCTTTAGAACGACTACGATCGATGTTTGACGATCATGTTTAGAGTTTAAAATACACCATGTTGTTACGCTTCCAGCAGGTTGTTTCTTCTGAGTTTTGCCTGCAGTCTGGTATATTATAGTCTGGATAAACGCATCGCTGCTGTTAACGTGTGCAGCAAACAGCAGGAATTTCACGCTAACGCTATTTTTTAAAACATAATTCTTGTGTTTTTCATGCAAATGTTAATGGTATAAGTCAGGGCTTTTGCTCTTTTAAGCCGTGCTGCTGTTAGTTGATGGTTTGGGACACTAATAGTTGAGCTGACAAAGGTCAAAGGTGAAAAACTACAAGTATTGGAAATGTGAGAACGAGTGTTGCTCACAGATTCACTTCTAAACTGAACCTTTTACTGCTTTACATCATTTCTAAACACTGAAAATGTTCATATAGAAGCTGTTTCTGCTGCTCAACCTGTCAGCTCTGCTCTGGTATATAAATATATATCTACAGACAGTGAACAGGCAGCAGAGATGCAGGAACATTCAGGTTTTCACTCTGAATCTTTTAATAAAGACGTCCTCTCTCAGCCTCTCGCTGCAGGAGGGAGGACGCCGCCTGTGGACGCAGCGCCGGCTCTTCGTTGGCCGGTGCCACCGAGCTGAACGGGTGCCACGAAGCTGGCAGCGGCCCGCCGCTCTGATTCTCCTGCCAACACCCCGCCGCCGGTGGAGAGGCTTCAGTCGAAGGCTCCAAAACCTGAGCTGCTTTAATCTCTCACTTTATTCGTGGCTGCAAAGTGGCTCTGCAGAAAAGCCGTGACTGGAGGGGTGTCGGCTTCTTACCTTTTTTTTTTTTAGATTTTTTTATTACTGAACTCCAGAAAACCGTCTTTCAAAGCGCGGCGGACTGATCCTCGCTTTCCTCCGGCCAACAGAGCTGTTACAACGTGTCGGCTCAACCTCTGCAGATTCAACACCCAGAAACCCACCGCGCCATGAACACCAAGACAAAACGTTCACCAAGTTCAGGGCCAACAACGCAACTCAGTGAAGAGAGAATTCTTCTTCTTCTTGTTGTTGTTTCTTTCCTGCCTCCGCTCGTCAGTACAGACTGTTCCAGGATTTAATTATGGGTCAGTGAGGAAGGGAAATTAATTTCAGGCAGCGGAGGAGTCATGGCGTCAGGCTGACAGGGGCCCCGGGGGCCTTGAGGTGGGCACGGGGCCAAACGCCGTGGCAAACTCTAAAGTCACCACGCAAAGGGTAGCAGTCAGAAGTGATCAGAGAGCGCCGGACAGCCGACTGGAAGTCAGTCAGAGCCGCGGCGGCGACGTTTCTGGCAGCGAAAGCCTCCGAACAAAAGCTAAATCCAGTCTGACAGACACGCTTCAACTTTTCAACACAACTTTCTGCTGTTTGACTGCTCGCTGCTGAGGTCACGTCAAGGAAATTCATGGGACGGATTCGTGTTTTTATGAGGAAACGTCTCTACACAACAAATAATAATTAACAACAACGAGAAAAACAAGCAGTTATATAAAGAAATGAAACCCTGAACACACTAGACACAGATAGAAGAGAGTTTATAAGAGTCTGAAGACATTTAATGTTCAATATTCAACCATTAACTCTTATTTATTTAATAGGAATAACTGCACTTTTATTTGCTTCCTGTAATTCTTGCAGTTGTCTCAGATCACAAAGCTGAAGCAAAAATAATAATTAACTTATTAATATCAACTTAAATACTACATTATTTTCTCCTGTTTCAAGTAAACAACCAACATGGAGATGTCCCAAAAATATGATCTTCCCCGACTCTTAATAATATTTCTATTATGGAGTCGTCTTATTCACCTGTCAATAAAACAGCATTTTCTTCTTTTTGTAGGTTTTCTGTTAATGTTTGTTGTGTTTCTGCAGTTTCCTTCATTCATCCACAGATTTTAATGTTTTGAGTTGGAGCTTCAGAGTGTTCAGCTGCAGACCAACAATACATACATGTATTCCAAAAATAAAACTGTAAACCAGAAACATGAATCAAGAATATAAAATAAAACATTTCTTGTAAATTCACACACAGATCTGTTAAAGTGTAGCTTCTTGTTGTCTCTTTAGTCTCCACATGAACACACATAATGTATGTTTGTGTAGGTTTTACCAACAGACAGAGTGTGATGATGGTGTGAAGCAGCAAGGGATGATGGGAGTTGTTGTCTTGGTTGTTAAACCAGCAGCTTCAGTGGGATAGGATTACTCCAGTGTTGATGGTTCAGGATGTTTTTACCCGCAGAGGTCTCCTCCTCTCCAGAACAAACGGACCCGCTGATTACAGGTAAAAACACTGAATAAAGCAGTTTCAGCTAAAAAAATCAGTGTTTCTCCACCATGTTGGGCGAGCAGCTAACGTTTGCCCAGTTTATTTCTCTGATAACTTAAGATTCAGACGTCCAATGACTAAAATCCTTCTTGCAGCTAAAAGATCAAGTTAAAAACCAGCTAAATTTATCATGAAAATGTGGCTTCAAACTGAATAAAAGTCCATTTCTAACAGTTTGTGTGGAACAAGCACAACAAAGCCCATGTATTATCTTGTATGTGTGTAAGTTACTCTTTGCTAGACGCCATTGTAGCGGACAAACACGGCGCCGACGCATGCATCTTGTGCACTATACTCTTTGGTAGAGGAGGTATGACGCCATTGACAGGCCACCAAATGAAACGGTCCGTTACTTTGATTAAAATGACAGATTTCTCTGGGTTTGAACATTAATGTAAGAACACAACTCAACAACATATAGAACATAGGTCTAGACCTGAGTGACAACAACCTGACGATCTCAGGAGAGAAGCTTCTGTCTGGTCTAGTTGTTTTTACACATTTTAATGAGGAATAATTACAGATTAGAGCTTTAAGTAAATCTGCCTATTAATCTTTAGTAATGCAGTAAATTTAATCTGAGTTACTTTCTTGTTTTTCTTGTCATGTTATATTTGTTGTTGTAATCCTTGTGAATTATGTGTATTATGCATGAAGCTTGTGAGTAACACTGCTGCTGCTCTGGTATTACCTTCTTGTACTTCTATTATTGGATATGTGTCTTCTGGAAGTGTTAAAATGCTTTGAGATGTTAATGAAGAGTTCAGCTGAGACCAAGAAATGTAACTGATGGCAACAGCTGGATCGAGGCAGAAAACAACGGCCGAGTTAAAGACATTCCTGATTGGCCGCAGTGCTGACTGATGACTATCTGACCTTTAATCTCTGTCATTTAATCTTCAGGTTAGAACTTTATGTTTCCTACTGAACCTATGACCCAGAGAAGTGACGCAGTTCAGAATATAAGGTGACAAATTTTCATATTTTGAGGCAGCAGATTGGCTGGATGGTTAGATAGATAGATGGCAAAATGTGAACTTTGCTCATTTACTTTCTAACTTTGATTGTCGTGGTGTTTATTGTTGCCATGACGATGAAGGTTGAGTAACTTCAACCCAAAATCGTGATCTTTCCCTGACCCTAACCAGGCCTTCACCATAAAACATCATTGTTCTTTATGATTGCTGCCGATAGAGACGACATATTAGATAAAAAAGGCTGCTTTGAGTTGCTCTGGATTGCAGGTTTCATGTGTTGGAAAAGAAGGAGTGAGAGGAGAGATGACAGGAAAAGACAGAAAATCCTAATCAGTTGTTCTTCTGTCCAGCAGATTTCCTTCCTGCTGGATGGTTTTCCCAGCAAGCAGACCCTCCGCAGACCGAGCTGCTGCCGCTGCTGCTGCCGCTGCTGCTCTGTGGTTTTCTGATAACATGTGTTGAAACACTCAGACTCTCAAACAGCAGCATGCTGCACAGGGAGGAAGAGCTTTAGACTGAGGACAAGACCATCTGCACCGTGCAGCAAACACCAGCGGTGGAGAGTAGCTAAGTAGAGGGAAATATTGTACTTTCTACTCCACTACATTTATTTGACAGCTTTAGTTACTTTTCAGATGAAGATTTGACACAATGGATAATATAACAAGCTTTTAAAATACAACACATTGTTAAAGATGAAACCAGTGGTTTCCAACCTTTTTGGCTTTTGATGTCTTACAAAAAGAGACGGACTGAGCGCTCACTGTTTAAAAAATAAACTCTCCTCCTGACAGTAAACGGCTCGGGATCAGAACAGAGTCCAGGCGGGATTCGCTGGTGTTATTTGTCCTGAATCTCCTGCTCACGGATACCAAACCAATACGCCAAGAAAGCTTCCCAGCTTCTGGGTTTGCTTCCGTGTTGTGTGACCTGCTGAATATGTGCTGTAGCATTTTCTCTGCTGGCCCCCGCCTGCAAATTCCTGCTCTGTTCATAGACTTTACATTGTTATTTTCTAGGCTCGAAGAAAGTTTTACAAATATAAAACCTCCATGGATTGAAAATTCATGACAGAAAGAGTCATAATTGACCTTGTTTGCAGTTTGAGGCGTCCTGTCAGCAGTTTTACAGACGTCACGTTTATAATGTAAATGCTTTTTGAGTCGCAGGGGGATTAATCGCTGCAATACCATGAGTGACCACTGGGATAAACATCAGTACACTATAACCTACGTCAATGTGTTTTGCTAACTGCTTTCCATTTGAAAAACCTGGAAAAAAACATTGATGAAGTCGTCCTTTAAGTAGAAGATCTTAGTACTTTTATTTAATAGATTTACTACTTAATCAAGCAGCTGTCTGTTACTGTTATTGTTGAGTTTAAAAAATCAGGTCAGGTTGATCTTGAACTGCTGGTTCTTCCATCAAACCGCATTTCTTTCTTGCAACACCTGCAGAAGCAATCCTGCTGTGTCCGATGGGGTAAAGAGAGGGGAACAGGTCATCTCTGCTCTGCTTCTTCCACTATCAAGATGTTACACTGCACACCAGCGTTTCCAAGTTGTTTCTGGAAGGAGAACCACACAGAGACCCTTGAGAGGAAGTGGTCTCGGTTTAAAGGGATATAGCGGATTTTCTGAAGCGGGGTTGTGTGAGGTGCTGATCCATATTCACGCTCCCAGTTTGGAGAAGCAGGCAGGAATCAGCTGTGTGGATCAGGAAGTGCTGCTGTGGTGTTCTACGGTTGAGTTAATGTAGTACCAAAGGAAAGTTTATTTGTACAGCACATTTCAACAACAAGGCGATTCAAAGTGCTTTACATTGATCATAAAAGGCATTAAACTGAATTTAAAAGCAAGACAAGTAGAAAGACATATAAAAACAATTAAAAGTGTTACATTTGGACAGATAAAAGAAGAGAATAAAAGTAACAGTGCAGTGTAAAATAACCCTTAATGTGGTTTAATGAAAGGCAGCAAACAGAAAAGTCTTCAGCTGTGATTTAAAAGAGCTGAGAGTCACAGCAGATTTGCAGTTTTCTGGGAGTTTGTTCAGATATGTGGAGAATAAAAACTGAAAGCTGCTTCTCCATGTTTAGTTCTGACTCTGGGGACAGAAAGCAAAACCTGATCCAGACCACCTGAGAGGTCTGGATGGTTCGTAAAGTAACAGCAGATCAGATATGTATTTTGGCTCTAAAGCATTCAGTGCTTTATAAACCAACAGCAGTATCTTAAAGTCAATTCTTTGGCTGAAAACTAAAGGTGATGGCGCCTTTTGCATTTGTGGCTCCAAAACTAAGGAACTCTCTTCCTGTACACAGTCAGCAGTCTCTATAGAAGCTTTTAAAACACAATGGAAGACGCATCTTCTTAAATGGGCTTTCGTATCTGTTTGAGTTGTCTGATCGATGTGTGATGTGAAAAGTGCTATACTGAATAAACATTATTATTATTATTACTGCAGGTAGGACAAAAAATCCATCCTATCCCTTTAATGCAGCCATTCTGTTTGATTTAAGTGTTTGTTTTTCTTAGTTTACTCATTGTTTTATGAGAGTCTTGAGGTCTCCATCTCCATCCACTCTGCTAACTTGATAACTGTGTCCGCCGGCGCTACGTGAAGTTGACTAGCTTGTTGGACACTCACTGCTAGCAGGTTTTTTTTGTTTGTTTGTTTTTATGATGATGATTATTAAAATCATTATTAAAAAAAATACTGCCTGACAACATTGATGTGATTATTGAGAAGCCTGCCGTGTTTTTTTTCTTTAACTATGAATTGACCCTTCAGCATTCAGCGTTCGTCAAGTCTGGCCTCATCCGATTGGCTAAAACTTTAACTTTGGCCTTCTTTGAGAGATGCAGAGGACATTAACTACACACTTTAATGAACAATAAAATAATAATAAACACAGCAGAGGGACTCTGATCCGCTCGCTGCACCACATAAAGAAGAAAAACTCAGTAAAAGACTCAGATTTTGCAGATTATTATAGAAATTATGTTAAAACTTGCATTAAAACATCAACCTGTAGGATTGTTATGTCATGTTTATTTGTCCAGTAACAATGAGGATATTGTGCAAAGAAAAACTTCTGCCATGGAAACAAAGAACATCTAATTCACACATGAAGCCTTCGGGTTGTTGTAGCGCAGTTTGTGCAGTTTAATGTGGAGAGCAAAAGGTGGAATTTCACATTTATCTGCGTCACAGAGGGAGTGAAATAAAGACAGAGAGGCAGAGAGATGGGGGGGCTGTAAAAATATAAGTCTTGGAAACCTCTCAGCACATTTCCTGTCTGCTCTCTCTCTCTCTCTCTCTCTCTCTCTCTCTCTCTGTCTGTGGTTGTGGGTTTAGACTCAACCATTCCAGGAGACTCGTCGCCATTTGTTCTCCCTATCTCACAGTTTACCCCCTCTCTCTCTCTCTCTCTTTCTTTCTCTTTCTGTCGGGGGATGCCAGACGTCGTGGAGTGGGGTGGTGGTGGTGATGGTGGTGGTGGTGGCAAACAGTGGGTGTGAAGTGTGTGTGTGTGTGACAGCATTCCTCTTCCTCTGAGCGTGTGCAGAAGGTGAAGAAGACGGAGACGAACACAGGAGCTCACAACAACTGGAGGTAGGTGCCAAACAACACACACACACACACACACACACTTTCACACACTCATAGCTGCCTCTCTCCAACACCTCCAGCAGGCCGCAAACAGAAAAGAAACACAGATTAGAGGGAAAAAATGAGGGAATTTCCTTCCTTTTCATTCTCTCCTTCTCTGTTTTTGGCTTCTTTCTAGTCTAAAACTCTCACATGCTCGTAAACACACACACACATTTATGGAAGTGTGTCCCTTCAGGTTTACAGGCTGAGGATGTGATTAGAGCTGCAGAAGTTTAGTGGAAACTTTCTCTACAGTGTGTTAAACTCCTGCAGGGTTGCAGCTGCTACCTGTTGCACAATAGCACAGAGTGTAAGAGAAGAAAGTGACTGAATCAAGAGGTAAACTCCACATATTAACAGATAAAATCTCTTAAAGGCAGATAAACTCACTTTATGAACTCATGCATGAACACATAAAGTCCCTTTATATACAGATAAAACTCACATATGGACAAATAAATGTACATATGAACGCAGATAAACAGTTAAACTCATTGTATTATCAGGTTAACTCACAAATGGACAGATTAACTCATAAAATCTCATAAAAACAGATAAACTAAACTCATGTACCGACTGATAAACTCACTTATAGATGCATAAACTAACGTATGCACAAATAAACTCGCCGATAAAATAATGAATGGAAAGTAGGGAAGATTCTGTATTAGTGCAGAGGCATAAATGTTCACGATTTAATTGCTGATCTGATTTAAAAAGTGTGCAGCGGATACAGTTTGAAATGAACGTTTTTGCATCTGTAAAATCCAATTTACTTATATATAATCATTAGTTGAGGCCCTATGTCTTTATTATTTAAAAATTTGACCAATAATTTGATATTTTGATTGATTCTTGTTCTCTTAACTCTTTCTCAGGCGAGCTAGCATGCTACAGCTAAGTGGTGCGTTGACAAAACATTCCAGGTGGAACTCTCGCTCTAGAATCATTGTTCCCCATGTCAGAGAAAGTGGATTATTAATCTATTTTTACGGTTCTTGTTTGGCTCAAGGAGAATATGCATGTAAGCTGGAGATGATTTGCTGTATACTTAAATAAAATCTAACCCTCTGTACCATTTTGAATTGCATCATTCTTTTGCAAATGTTCGAGTAATGTCGAATTGCACTGCATCACGATAGAGGTGAATCGTATCGTATCGCATTAGAAGCTGCTTCATATGTATCATTAGTAGATCAGATCGTTGACTTTGCACCTCTGTGATGGAGATGCATGTCCTTACTGGACAGGTAAACTCACCTATGGACAAGTAAATGTTTCTTTAGGATTTGTTTGGATGAACAGTTGAAGTCATAAACAAATAGATAAACTCATGTATGATCAGATAAATTCACTGTATGAACATAAACTCACACATGGAGACGAGTGTTTGTTACGTAATTAAATTACAAAATAAATG
Source organism: Euthynnus affinis (assembly GCA_029490765.1). Classification (NCBI taxonomy): domain Eukaryota; kingdom Metazoa; phylum Chordata; class Actinopteri; order Scombriformes; family Scombridae; genus Euthynnus; species Euthynnus affinis. Next base: position 31,834,721 of record CM055848.1, on the reverse strand, counting down.
TAATTACAATCTGTTGCAGTTACTGAGAAAAAATATGTAATTAAATTACAGCTGCTACTCAAAATGTTATTATTACAATATATTCTTTATGGTAAAAAGCTTTTATATCGAATATTAACATTCATTCTGTAGTTTTGCATCTTTTCACCATGCAGGAATGTCTTCTGGCATATTTCAGGGTCAGTGAAGGTCAGGGACAGATTTGAGTGCAACACCAACGAGCTCAGCCTCCACACGTAGACCTGCTCCATTCATTTGGCAGTACGTTGTTTTTGATTGGTTCTCTTTATTTGTACCGCCACTCAGCTGCCAATCAAATCAGTGCATCGCTCTGAGCAGTCTGAGTCGGCCATGTTGCCTTTCAGTGCAAGAAAAGAACAAAAAGATGTTTACTGAATAATTTTACATTACTTAGATGATTAAATGAAAATAGTTAATCATTACATTTCAACAAAGTAACTAGTAACCTATTACATTTAAGAAATAACAATAAACTCAAGAATCAGCAGTACAAACAGATAAAATCACTTTATATGCAGACGACTCACTTATGTACGTATCTGTACGACGCAGATGAATAAAGTGAATTAGATTTAATTTTCCTCAAAATACAAATAGTTTACCTGAGTGACTGACTTCTGTTTTTGTCACCACACCTGTGTAGTTCATTGTTTGGAGTTAAGATTTGATCAGTGTCACTCACAATGAAACTAAAATCAGAATTTTCCTAGTTTTTATTTAAATAAAAGTACACTTCAATGAAACTACAACGGATGTACATATTTTTCTAGTATTTTTTATTCTAGTATTTTTTTTAGTGGAAACATCTGGATTCTTTCCAACAACCTGCATAAAAAGTTATTGAAATTAAAGTAGATTTAGATGCATATTGATGAGATGATAGCGGCTTTAAATAATGACGATAGTAAAGATAAAGCTAAAGTTCAGCTTGACTTCATATTTTTGTCATTCTGTCACTTAAAAAAATCTTCACAGCTCTGGAAATTAGTGTGTAGCATAATCTATTACTAGTATAACACCAGTGAGGGTGGAGTTTTAATACCAGTAGGGACTGTAGCATTAGCATTAGCAGATGTAGCTTCAGTAGCAGTAGTTGTTATAGTGGTAGTAGTAGTAGTAATATTTTGTGTTTTAGTGGAGAGTTTTAGTGTCTTGTGGTGCTTCAAAGCTAAAAACATGGAAATATGAAAGACAAACCAAATACTTCTGATGTCTGGAATGAAAATAATCAAATTCAAAGCTTTTGAATGTGGTCACAGTCACAGCTACAGTCTACAGCCTGAGTCCAGAAACTGTCAGCATCAGTGTTCAAAGGGCTGTGTGGGTCTGACTGTGGTCAGATCTGAACTTAATTATCATGTTTCAGAACCGACTCAGTTCACCTCGGAGCAGCAGTTATGTGTTTCCCCCGTTCAGCCCCGGTGAGTCACTTCCAGCCCATTGCAGCAGCTGGTGGATCAGTTAACAGACGTTCCTGCCTCAGTCTAAATCCTGCTGTTTGGATCCAGCGCTTAGTCATTTCTGCAGAGACGACAGACCACAGGTGAGATTAGAAAATAAATTATTCTCAGCGAAGGGAAGTGAAATCAGTCGACTGTGGAGTAAAGGGATTTCCAAGAAAAACGACTTAAACTAAAGTTAAACAACACTGCAATGAGACTTCCACTAAAACTAAACCTGACATGACAACTTCATTGTTTTATGTAAAGTTGAAACAGGATTAAGAGTCTACAGCTGTGCTGTCAGGCTGTACCACAACAGTACTTTGAGCTAAATGCTACATGCTAGAATCCGTCCTCTGGGGATCATGATACCAAATTTGAATAATTTAAAACATGAATATTGATCTTTTTCATCTTTTTTTTCAGATATTTCCATTTTATGCTACTTTATAACATTTCAGAGGGAAAATTGTATGTTTGTTAGAAGCCTAAATCAACATTGAAACCTGTTTTTCTTGCTGTAATCATTCCTCCTGTTCATACTGACCATTAGAATATCCCTTCATAATGACCTTACAATGGAAGTGATGGAGGACTAAATCCACAGTCCTCCTTCTGTGCAGAAATATATTTAAAAGTTTATGTGAAGCTAATATGAAGCTTCAGCGTCCAAATGAGTCAAATCCAGTAGATATTTTTCAACGTTACAGTCTTTTTAGTGGCAAAGTCCCTCTTTTTGTTTCTATACTTCCACCTGCAGCTCAACAGGGAAACACAAAGCGGAGAATTTGATGCTAAAAAAGACTGTAAATGTGTCAGATATCCACTTGATATGACTAACTCAGACTGCTGAAGCTGAATAGAAGCTTCACACACACTTTAAATGACTGTGTGGACACACTGTGGATGAAGTATGAACAGGAGGAATGATTACAGCAAGGAAACTGACTGCTGGTTTAACACATATATGAAAAACTGTACATTTTGCTGCCATTGCTAATCTACTTTTACTACCAGTAAGTTATTGTGGCATTGCTACTCTTATTAAAGTAAAACATCTTCAAGACTTCTTTGACTTTCAAATCCCAAGACAAAACAAAACCCTGAACAGCGAATTAAAAAAAAGTTTTCATGAAAGTCTTCTGTAACTCTCTGTGACAGCGTCGTAGAAAACCTGACGTCCTCAGCGCCATGTAAGGTCTGTTTTCTCAGAGCTGCAGCTGAGCGTCACCGTGCAGTTCAGCCACAGAGCTCACAGAGGTTAACACACATCCAGCTGAAACCTCAAACTAACGAACCGACGCTCGTCTGCCTGGATGGGAAGTGACACGCCGGCTCCAGTTGGTGCCCTGCTTTGATCCTGAAAGCACCCCCATCCTTCCCTCCCCCCTTCTCCTCTCCCTCCTTCCCTCCCCCCTTCTCCCACCCGTCCCATGCCACTTCCAGCACCTCTGTGGGGTCACGCAGATTAACCCCTTGTTTCCTGCAGTGGGCTTTAGTTTGAAGTGAAATGGAGGGTGAAAGTGTTTTCCGGCTGGGAGTGTGGAGCAGCGGGAGGAGAGGAGGAGGAGGAGGAGGAGGAGGAAAGAGGGGGACAAGCTGAGCTGGGGCCAACTGCATGCTGGGAGTTTTTTTTAAAGGGTTTGAAGGATTTAGAGGAGTTGTGGTGTGGGCTAAAGGCAGTCGGAGAGGTTTAGAGCTGCGTAGATGATTGTTTTTAGCAGAAAAAGAGGTAAATGGTTTTGGAGCTGTTGGGGATTTTTTTTTATTGTAAGTACTGTTGACATCATTAGAATCAGGTAAGGAGCTGGGAGAGGTCAAGGGTCAGATTTACTGCTGTCAGCTTTTGACTGTATCAAATGTTATTTGTTAAGGCTGCAGAGAGTCTGAAGAGTGGATCAAATGCTTAAAGGGGGAAATATTCTGCTTTTCTGTTACTTTTATATGTTATAATGTTGAATGTTAAACGCTGTCAAAGGTCTAAAACTTGAGGTGAATGTATGTAAAAATGTTTTAGGGCTTCAACCTGCTCTGCAAAGTTACGTCATGACCACAAACTCTCATATTTCAGATGTGATTCAGCTCCAACATGTCATGGATGGATCTGAGAAGTTGAACATTTGGAATAAAGAAGGAGAAAAAAAAGTGAAATCCTGCTACTATAGTTTGTTTACGTAGCCTCCAGAGCCGGAGGAAGCTTCCTGAAAGCTGACCAATCAGAACAGAGCGGGCTCATCAGGAGGCGGGACCTTAAAGAGACAGGAAGCTAAAACGGCCTGTTTCAGACAGAGGCTGAACTGAGGGGCTGCATAAAGGACCAGTAGAAGATAAATAAGGAGTTTTTATTCCAGTAGAAAACCAGAATATAAATATAGAGGCTGGAAATGTGAAGAATATGTTCATAGCGTTGGCAGATTTACTTAGTTTAGGGGTTTGAATGTGGACAGTGACTTTAAACTGCCTCCAAACTGTAGCTGTCTTTGTGTGAACATTGTCTGAGAGTTGTTCTTAACCACATGAATGTAAACTCTTCTTCTCTCCTCTGCAGGTTGCAGTGACACTAGACAAAACAGCAGGATGTGGGCTGCAGCGGACTGAACGGGAAAACACTGAGACCTGAGACTTTGCTTTGGAATACAACCCTCTGTGAAACTGTAAAAACAAGAAGCTCAACCTAAAATGTCTGCTGCTGCCGGCGTGTTGTTGTTGTCGCTGGTGGTGTCGGCCGTCTGCAGCGGGAGTCTGGTTGTTGTGAACTCAGGCGTGGAGGTCACCAGGGGTCGCTCGGTGTTTATCAGTGAGAGGGAGCTGAAGATCAGCGTGGATCCCACCGCTGACTGTAAGGTGGAGGTGGTGATGAACGAGCCCGTCACTCAGAGAGTCGGCAGGCTGACTCCGCAGGTGAGTTAAAGTCAATCAGAAGAGTTTCATGTCCATCACAGGGTAGCAGGACCTGCTCCCGGCACCGGTGCAGTGATATTACCGGTGTTTTGTTCTGTGTTTGTTGCAGGTGTTCGACTGCAGCTTCCTGGAGGACGAGGTGAAGTACGTCCACAATGGCAGCCCTCTGCTGGACGAGGACACAGTGATGCTGAGAGTCTACAGGTCAGTCAGCAGCAGCCCCTAAAAGCTAATGCAGGGTGACAGCATGACAGGCTGTAAACTTTGACAGTAGTCTATGTGGGATGTGATAAAAGACTGAACCAGAATTTCAGTGCTGGGTTGAGTCTGGAGATGTTACGGAGGTGGAAGAATGCAGGTGATGTTTTGAATATGTGGTGCAAATGAGAGAGTGCTGTCCAGGATCACACTGAGGCTCTTGACTTGCAGGGCAAAGGGTACAGGGAAACCGTCGATGGTGATGGGTGGACCTGGGGAGCTTTGATGATAGATTTGGAGCCGGGCTTCGGTTTTATTGCCGTCTCTGAATGATCTAAATACATAACTGTGATGGAAACAGAGGAAACTGAGACGCAGAGCAACTGTTTCCTGCTCCGAGATGCAGCAAAGTCAGCTAAACTCCTGATTAAACAGATATACCAGCGTCTCCTCCTCTACCTTCCAGTGTGCTCGACTCTTCAGCAGCAACGGCCGTGTTTATTTTCTGTAGTCTTGAAGGCAAAAAACATTTAAAAAAAGGATCCCATAATGCTTTGAGAACTGGTGAAACCTTCTCTTTGCATTGCACTGCTGTCAGTGGTGATTAGTAGCAGTGATACTGGTCGTAAAAGTTGAACTAAATATCATTTAAACATTTAATTATCTGGTAAGGTGAAATATTTATAGGATGTGTTGAAGGTTCGTCTTAAACTGATTTTAAGCTCAACACTAGATTCTGTGTTGCCATGCTGTGTGGCGTCTGCGTGCAGGTTCACGTCCTCGGACACGCTGGTGCAGACGGTGCTCCTGCCGGTCCGGGTGGTGGACTCGGGGTCCAGTGTGGTGGAGCTGGGCAGCGCTCCTCTGGTGGTTCCTCAGTTCTACGGTTTATCCAACGCCATCGACGCCTCTGTCCTGAACATCCGAACCACGGCCGACCTGGTCTGCACCGTCAGACTGATGACCTCCGACACCAACACCCCCGCTCTGGGACAGCTGGTGAAGGAGGAAGACTCCACGCAGAGGAAGGGTACGTTATACAAACACACACACACAACAATGGATGAAATAACTTCATAGATTTTTATATTAATTTAAATATAATATAATATGAATGTAAGTGCTCGTCATTAACTCACCATTAAAGACTTTTTCTGGAATAACAACACTTTTTTGTGCCTTTATTGGGCAGTGAAGAGGCAGATATGAAACCTGAGGAGTAAAAGATGGATATGACAGGCAACAAAGGTCACTGGCTGGAACCAAATCAGGGACGTTGCGGTTATGTAGCAGTAAACATTCAGCTGCTGAGGCTAAACACAGTAACAAGATACTGACAAAAATTAAAGTAAAACAGAGAAAAACTGCTTTGAAATGAGCAGATAACAAAAGAAAAGGAAAATTTAAAAAAACAATAAATAAATAAAATAAATAAAACATAAAAACAATATAAAATAAGACAAAATTAAACTTAAATTATTTAAAAAATGGGATTTTGCCAGTAACTGAACTGCAACGTCGCCGGCTCAATTCCAACCAGAGACCTTTAGGAAGTGTCCAAAATTAATATAAAAAAAAGTACAAATATGTTACAAAATAATGTACAATAAAACAACTGAGTAAAACAGAGAAACTGCAAAAATGTGCTCTTTCCAGAAATCAAAAGACAAATTATATGAAACAAAAAATTGGAAAAAAAAGGAAAAAAATTAAACAAATATATTAAATTGAATTAAATACAACATAAAATCAAATATAAAATGTAGAGATGTAAAAAAAAATAAAAGCTGACAAACAAAATTAAAAGTAGAAAATAAAACTTAAATATGCTTTAAAAATTAAACAATAATATACACAATTAAAAATATGACTGTTAAATGCTGGTGTGTGCAGCATCTACTGCAGCTGTCGGCCTTCTGTTGGACTCAAACTGCTGCCGCTGCTGTTAAATTCTCCTCCAAACATTTTGTTCACTGCTCGTCTTGTTTGTCGCCGTCCTCCAGGCAGAGAGACGGCGGAGCTCTGCCCGGGAAACAAACCCTGTCTGCACGACACCAAAGAGGTTCGTTTCCTCAAAACCAGCTGCCAGGACTTCCTGAGATCCGGACTGAAGTACCAGCACCTCAGCCCTCCGTCACCGGAGATCGACTACATCCCCCTCAGGGTGGAGCTACGGGAGCAGGCCACCAGGACCCTGTTGGAGGTAACATCCAGAAATTACCCCTGAAAAAAGTAGATAGGTAAAGGAGAAAGATCTTTGACCAGAGTGCAGAAACAGTAGATTGTATGAAAGCAACATTACTCCAAGTCAAATGTAGCAATGTTACTAAAAAGTGCTTTAATTGAACAAAGTTGATAAACTGCATATTCTGTTTTCCAGGCGAGATTAGCATCTCAGATGTAGAGAGGTTTATTGGCAGTCAAAAGGTGCAATCCCACTTTTTTTTCATGCACTTTTCTCAGCTCTGTGGATGTGGAAGGAGGTTCTGCAGGGGTTCCAAACGCTTCCAAAACCCTTAATGTCAAAAACTATTTCTTCTCTCCTTGTTAGCACATAAACAGCGTCTTTAATGCAAAGAACCGTCATTTCTAACACATCTGATTGTCTGATCTGGAGCATCACTTGTCTCTTTAACACCACATATGACAGCAAAGGTTTTGGCAGTATGTGTTGCAGGATGTATGTTGTGTTAAAGTGTACATGTGTGGAATAAAAAGAGGAAAGGAAGGCTGCTGGGTTTATAATCATGCATCAAGCTTTGTGGGAAAGTAGATTTATCTTTTACCTTCACTTTAACCTCTCCTTCACTCTCAGACGGAGGCGGTGTGGCTGCCAGTTCTGATCCACGGCGCCATGCAGAACCAGCCGCCTCAGGCCGCCTTTATGGCCTCCTTCATCCTGGAGGTGGACCAGTTCATCCTCACCCCGCTCACCACCGCCACCCTGGACGCCAAGGACCACGAGACACCGCAGGAGAGGCTGGTGTTCAACGTGACCGTCCCACCTGCCGAGGGATACATCACCCACCTGGACGACCACACCAAGCCCATCAGGTCTTTCAGCTGGCTGGACCTCCATGAGATGAAGGTGGCCTACCAGCCGCCCAACAGCAGCCAACCGAACCGCAGGAACTATGAGGTACTGATGGTCAACGATAGAAGAAGTAGATCCTTTACTGAAGTCAAAGTACCAGTACAGCAACGTAAAAAATACTAAATTACAACTAAAAGTCCTGCATGAATGCGTTCGCAAGTCTCATCTTCAGCCCAAATTTGTTCAAATGAGAAAGAACAGCAGAGACCGACCAATCAGAGCCCTCGATCCCATTTGTCTCAATACTGGAAAAGAAAAACTGTTTTATTTCTTTGTCATATTTTACAGTTTTTGTTTGATAGTTTATGATCTTTATTAACCTGAAACATCACAAAACTGCTTCTGTCCAAACACCTGGTGACAGAATCGACTCACAATTAATAGAATTATTGTTTTATAATGTTTATATTCTGACCAGTTTGAATTATTTACACTTTATTAAATTAAAAGGTCCAAATTAAATTAACAAACCTCAGAACCAGAACTGTTTTAGCTACAAAACCAAACCATCAGCGAACTTGAACCAAACATTTTTTTAACTGCTAAGTTAAAGTGAAAAGATGCTAGTGGTTAACAAACTATTGCTAACCTGAACTGTTAGCCAACTACTTCATTCTTGACATTTGGGAATTGTAGTTTGTCAAAACTAATTAAACAACAGAACCATGAGTTCAGATTTGTTTTGTTGAATTGAAAAAACAGTTTTAACTGTTAATTAACCAGACTGTTTGATCTAAACTGCACTAATAACTTCATTGTTCCTGAAAATGTTCTTTTAGTGTTTTTAGTTTTATTCAGTTTTATTCTTCTGTGTGAAATAAAACATGCTAACGAAGCTCTGTGGGATGGTTTTCTGTCAGCTGTGATCCAGTGTTGTATAGTTGGTGTAACTGTTGTTAAATCTGCTTGTTTAGGTGGCGGCTAGCTAGTTTGCTAGCTCGTTATGTAGCCCACAGTTAGCATCACACTGCTAGATTCATACCATCACTCTGAATTAACTAATCCAACCTTTTGCAAAAGTTTGGAAACACATAAAATCAGTCAAACGTTTTTAATTAAGTGTATAAAAATGGCATTTTCAGTGATGTATCTTGAAATATTTTGTTAATCTGTTTTCTGTAAGGCGGAGTTCCAGGTGATAGACGGTTCCTATATGGTCAGCCCGCCAATCATGGTCCACATCTCCATCAGGGTGGCTGAAACAAACGCACCCAGAGTCTCCTGGAACATGGGTACTGTATGTAAAACATCACAGCAGAAACATGAAAAGTGTTTGCTGCTAAACTGCTGTCAGAACCTAAAACAGTAAATTAAACTGTAGCAACAGACCGATAAAAAACAACCTGTAATAAAACCTCAACAGTAAATTATTTTGATATTTTATTCTCAGTTTTTTCTTCGTGTGTCTCTGGCGTCTCAGGTTTGGACCTGTTGGAGGGTCAGTCCCGACCAATCACGTGGGAGGAGCTTCAGATAGTCGACAACGACAACATAGATGCCGTTTACCTGGTGGCGGTGGACGGGCCGCTTCATGGGCGCCTCAGTGTCAGAGGTGAGAGGTCAAAGGTCCACAGGGGCCGCTCTGTAATTAACTATAATCTGTAACTTCCAGACGACACAATGAGTTGCTTGTTTTTCACTTTCACAGCTCAATGTTCTTGTATTTAGTCAGAAACAATAACGCAGCGTCAGCAGCTGTTCTTGATCCATAAAATGAAAGATGACATTTTAACTTCGCCATATAGTAACATTGTTTCCTGTCATCTCTCTACTAGAGCATCTAATAAAGGCATAAGTATCATAAGTTTCCTAATAATCCCGAAGACTTCTTCAGTACCACTGCTAACAAAACCAGGTGGTTAGTTTATAAGATAGCAGACAGTGAAAGTAACAGAGGAGCTGCTGGATGAAAAGGTAAATCATTACATGGAGCGTCCTTATATTTAAAATAATTCAAACTGAAACTGAAAACTTAACGACAAATAGACTGTAGAAGTCTTCAGGCTGTGAGGAAAAACTCACACAGAAAACTTAAAGAAGGTCAGGAAGCTGCATCTTCTGTCCATAACACTGTTAAAATAATTCAGCTTCTAAAATCAGGCTGGAGAGTCTAGTAGAAGAGAATTAAATTAAGTTTAATTCAATAGTATAAACACATGTCTTGTTCCCCATTGGCCCAACAGTCACTGAAACATTTTCGTGAAATAAACTTTAGTGTAAATATATAAACAGTAAACTTGAAAATCACTTTGACAAAAAGGGGACGACTCATATGATTTTAGTTGTATTTTAAATTAGGTCATGGCTCAAAATGCTGATAATATTTATTCATTAATTTCTTAAGATCATAAAAATTTCCTAAAGCCTGAGTTAACATCTTTATTTTTATTTGTTCTGTCTGTTCAAAGTCAAAGATTTTCAGTTTGCAATGATATAAAACACACAACTTTCATGTTTGAGAAGCGTTTAAGAGCGTTGTCGCTTGATAAATTACGTTACTAAATGATTAATAAATCAAAAATATTGTGATTTTTTAGCTGAAGCTCATTAACTGTTTATTCTGATGAAGGAAAGTAGTAAAAAGGATATTTGTGCATTTATTTACATGCAGCAGACTGATGGGAGACCAAATCTATTAAAGTAACATAAAAATATTAGTGATTCTCGGCCCTTTAATCCCGTGCTGGTATTCCGACACACACACACACACACACACACACACACACACTGCCCTGGGAATTCCCAGAGAATGTCGTCTGGCCTTTTCCGCCCTTTTTCCTCCATGTGTTGCCCATCCGTCAGGGACCGTGGTGTGGCTGGGGAAGCATATGTCTAGTGGCCCTGCATGTGTTTCCTAATCAGGTGTAAAACGGGGCCGCGGCCACTTCGCCAGGGGCCGTGGCAGCGCCGAGGCCGCCACTCGCCTCCCTCTCTCTCTCTCTCTCCGTCCACGTCTGTCCCTTCCAGCCCAGCGCGTAAGGGAGACGGGCCTCTTTGTCTCTGACGGAAGCAGATTGGAGGGACTTATGCCATTTCATGCCGCCGTGCACAGGGAGCAGATGCACTGTCCCCAAACAGGTTTTCATGCTACCAGCTAGAAGGAGGCAAGGGGGGGGTTGAGGTGGCAGGAGTGCAGGCGCCCCGAGGGATCCAGGCAGGGAGTTAACCTTTCATGGCTGCTTTAGACTTATAGAAACACAAGGGGGGAAGCTCAGAGTGTGTTTTCAACTGATTCTCCGTCCCCCCGTTTCATCAAATTAACTCTTTTCATTGAGACACATTTCACTAACAACTGCAACCGCGGCCTGCAAACACACCTCAGCACTGATAAATCCATCATCTGTGTACACTTCACAAGGATCTGTAAGTTTGGTTTAAAAGAAAAATGTAAAAAAATCTAAGTTTCCTGCTGATGTGAATATTTGCTGGTTTTCTTTTTTTGTGTTGGACATTTGTCACAATTTTCTAACATTTTATAGACCAAATAATTAATCAGTTAATTTAGAAGATAACCTGATTCCTCTTCTTCTCCTACTGTAGTTAGATCCGTCTTGTCCTGCTGCCATCATCGCTCTAGGCCTCCACCAAAGAGACTTGAATGAGTGAGGGTGTTGAAGGTGGAGCTAATTGATTCATTCATCCAAAAAAAACAAAACAAATGATTTCATCTCAATGATTGAATGGAAATTATTATTTTTTCTATGGTTCTGCTGCTTTAGATCATCTAAAACTGTCCAGAGAAACATCTTTCTGTTAGTTGGATGGATGTAGAAACTTGTGTCCCACTGGGCAGGTTTCCACCAGCTCCCTCCTCCTCCTGCAGCATCATTTCATCTCCTCACTTTAGACCCGTTCGTTAGTTGTTTATCTGCCACTGTTGTTGAAGGATTGTAAAAAAAAAAAAAAAAAAAAAAAAAAGCTGACAAAAGTTTGGCTCTGCTCCCCGAACATGCATCATGTGTCCTGTAGGAACCAGTTAGCAGATCCTCTGGTGGAGTTGTTGTGTCTCTGAGGGAAAAACGCCGCTGACCCTCGACGCTGCGACTCGGGGGCGAGGGCGCCGCAGTCACTGCAGGCTCGGTCCAACGCCTTCAGCCAAATGGATGGCTGCCTGTCCTGCTGCACACTCCCTCTCTCTCTCTCTCTCACACACACACACATACACACTCACAGAACCCTCCCATCCCAGTTTTCCCTTTATGGGCCTGTTGCCCAACGCCACCTTTGGGCCCAATTACCAAGTTGTTTCCATCACTTGGACCAGTAGCCGGGTTCCCCTCGGTAAAGTTGCTAATGAGGTTCGGGCTTGCGACCGTTCGTCTCTCAATCTGTCTGCTGACCTTGCCCTTCTGTCTCTCTGGCATGCGCAGGGAGACAGGAAGCCCCCCATCCTGGCAACCGGGCGGCCACCGGGAAGGACGCCATGTTTTACCCCACCGGTGTTCACAGCACAAACCCCAGCCAGCGCCTCCCGGTGCCTTCAGGCGCTAAGAGAAACTTGTTATTTCCAAGTGACAATGGGAAGAAAAAAAAACAGTGCATGTGTTGGAGATGGTAATTGAATCGAAGTGCGAAGGTTTGGCTGGAAACCGAGCCGTCCGCTGACAACAACACATGTCCGCCAGTAGGCCGCCAGTCATGTGACGCTGTGCTGTTAGCGTTAGCATGATGTACAGTGTGAGGAAGGCCAGCCAGCAGCAGAGAGCTGACAGATGGACTCGGCCTACATTTCATTAATGTAGGACAGAAGAAGTTTCTCCATGTTCAGTCCAACTCTTCATACCGTCAAACATCGAGTCACATCTTTATGACGATTTGTACACGAAACGAAAATAAGCTGTTCGGAATAAACAAACAATTTTAATAAATATAATAAATCACAGAATGATTTATTCTCTATATTTGGTCACAGTCATATCTACACTGTAAACTTACTATAAAATATACTTTGCAGTTATTCTTTGCAACACAAAGGAATATATTTGAAATAAATATCACGATACTAACAAGGCTAGTTTTACAATATCAGTATGTAATGTCATGATATAACAAATATAATCCCATACAACTATTTTAAACATGTTAAACATCAATCATGATCATTATAAAATAGTTATAACATCACAGAACACGTTCAAATCAATAAACAATGTTATTGAACTATTGTCTTGCCTCTGTGAACTTTATATTAAAGTTCAGAGAGAGCTTTCTACATGTTTTATTCTGTTTTATAAAATATAAATCACTGACATCTGACAGGCTTTTATTGTGAAATATGTACACTGGTGTGATGCCTTTGTGCTGAATGAGACAGAGGGGATTTATTTCCAAAAATTGTAGCAACAGGTTTATTTTCTGAGAAGTTTGAGGTTATATAGTGTCCAACAAAAGCTCTCGTTACTGTTCTACTGCAGGAAACATCTCAGCGTATCTGAAAGTTTAAATTGTTCTCAGGGTAAAGAACAATTTAGAGAAACAGAATTTAGAGAGCATGAATTAAAGCATGATCTTCTCTCCAAGTTTAAATCTGCACGTCAGGTTTAATTTCAGCTGTACTTCCCGTTTTTCCAGGCGGGAAGGCCTTCATGTTCCGCGTCCGGGACCTGAGGGAGGGCGTGGTCGTCTACCATCACTCCGACAGCGACACCACCCGCGACCACATCGTCTTCCGCATCAGCGACGGGCGTCACAGCATCCGCCACAAGTTCCCCGTCAACATTCTGCCCAAAGACGACTCCCCGCCCTTCCTCATCAACAACGTGGCGGTGGAGGTGCAGGAGGGCGGTGCCGTGCGGCTGGAGGAGTACATGCTGCTGGCCTCCGACCTGGACTCCAGCGACGACTACATCCTGTTCCAGATAGTCTCCTCCCCTCGGGCAGGGCAGCTGGTTAGAAAGACCTCCATCCATGAGACAGGTGAAGGGAACTGGAGGGGAACCTTATGACATGATTGTATTTAGGGCCTGAACCCTTTGATAATTTGATAGAATTTGATAATATGTAAAAATTCCCCCATTGGTGCCTATAACGTGCTCTTTAGCGCCACCTAGGTGTCTATTTCGGCCACTACGGCCCATAGGAATGTCGTAGAGGGATGGAACCAAAACTCAATTGTTAGTGTATGATTCGTAGGTCTGTCAGAGACAGACACCCCAGATCTAAATCCAACAGGAAATCTGTAAAACACCCATGAATGTCCGATTTTTCAGCATTTTTTTGGCCAATTTTGGCCTCCGAACAAAAGTTATCTCCTCCTAGGGCTTTAGTGCTATCAGCTTCAGATTTTAATACATGACTCATGACATTGTGCTGAACATAATTTGATAAAAACTTTGTAATAACTCGCACAGTTTAGATTTTATGAGCCCATAAAGTTGCTGCACAACATTTCAACTTACAATGTAATCCAAAGGGGAGGCATTCTCTGAGCATGGGCTTTGTCTCATACTGAGATGTCTGCCATCTAAATTATAAGCCACACCACTTTCAGACCTATATCAATGGATTCGGGACAAAAATTCCTACTAAAATGTGATATTTTATGTCAGCTTTGGCCAAGGTCATGGGCTGTATGAAATTTTTTCCACAAGAAAAGTTCTCTTAACTCCTGCCCTCCACCTCTGAGGCTTATTCACTGTTATCTGTTGCTGACTGAGGTTTCTGATGATCCTGCTGTGCTCCTCACCACGCAGGAGTTCCTGTGGACAGCTTCCTGCAGAGAGATCTGGTCCAGGGTCAGATCTACTACCAGCACTCAGGAGAGGAACAGTTTGAAGACTCCTTCGACTTCACGCTGTCCGACAGCCACCAGCCGCCCAACCTCTCCCAAACATACGTGAGTCAAAAGTCCTGCTGCATCCATAAATACTGACAGAAACCTTCCACTGATCTAACCCCTCTCCTCTCTTCCTGATCTGCATCCAGACGGTGGTGGTCCACGTGTTCCCGGTGAAGGACCAGCTCCCGGTGGAAGTCTCTGGCAGCGTCCGCTCGCTGACGGTGAAGGAGACGGATGTGGTTTACATCACTCAGTCTCACCTGCACTTTACAGACAGAGAGCATCCAGACACCGACCTGACCTACGTCATCACCCAGCCCTGCTTCAGCCCACTGCATCCTGGGTAAGGACAGGACAGGATGTGTGTATGTAGCCTTAGCCTTTAGCTTAGCACAAAGACTGGAAGCAGGGGGAAACTGCTAGCCTAGCAGGAAATAAACCTTCAAAAGCTGTCTGATTTACATGTTTTTTATGTCTTCAATTTTCAGGCTGATGGATGCAGGACGTCTGTTCTACACTGACAGCACCAACGCCATGAAGAGAGACCCCATGGTGGCGGTTTTAACGTCTTTCACACAGGTTCAGACACACACACACACACACACACACACACACCCTCACTGTCTTATGAAAGTAAACAGCAAAGATCTGAGCATTACAGACTATATATCTAATATATACTTTTGTTTTCTTTGCACTTTCTAAAATATATTGTATTCACACAGCGTTTCGGAAATACTGTGTTTGATCATGGTTGTGAAAAAGCCAGTAAGTGGCCCTTGAGTCACATGTTTGCTTCCTTCCTGCTTTCCTCTCCCAGCATGCTGTCAACCACATGAAAGTGGCCTTCATGCCTCCCGTGGAGGACATCGGTCCGGAGACGCTGTTCGTCCAGTTCGTCTTCTCCGTTAGCGACCACCACGGCGGCACCGTCTCCGGTCTGCTCTTCAACATCACCATCACCCCCGTGGACGACCAGGCGCCAGAGGTCAGGGGTCAAACAGAAACAGGTGTTCTGACATTTGAAGATCCAGGTTGTTGTGACGCGTGTTGGTGGATCCTCTCTCTGTGTGTGTGTGTGTTTGGTTCTCAGGCCTTCACCAACCTGCTGCGGGTGGAGGAGGGCGGCGGGGCCTTCGTGACGGAGGAGCACCTCCTGGTTCGGGACCGGGACAGTCGGGAGGAGGCGCTAAAAGTGGAGGTTCAGATGACGGCTCGCCACGGCCGCCTGGAGCTGCAGGGCCGGACGCTGCTGCAGGGAGACAGATTCACCCTGCAGGACCTGAGAGGACTCCGGCTCAGGTCAGGGACATGGTTTTAGGTTTATTTGTTTAAGTTTAGATTAAGTTTTGACTAATAAAGCAACACGGAAATTCAAAAACAATATCTGATGTTGTGAATAAATGTTATTGTTGAGTCCTTGAATATAAATCAAATAATAATAATTATCTAATCAAACTAATGAAATAGCTCCTTCAGGAATGAAAAAGAAACTAAACTAGAGTTGCAGCTAATGATTATTTGCTTCATCGATCAAGCTGCTGCTGATTTTCTTGATGAATTGATTTATTATTTGTGTCTGTGACAGTTTCCCAGAGCCAAAGGTGACGTCTTTGAAGGTCTTGTTTTGTCCAACCAACAGTTCAAACCCCCAAAATATTCATTTTACAGTGATAGAAAAACAAAAGATAAGATAAAATCCTCAGACTGGAGAAGCTGGAAATGGCAAATATTTGACATTTTTTGCTTGAAAAATGACTCAAATTAATAATCGCTTATCAAAAAGATGTTGATGCTGATGTTTCCAGCTGGTTTAAACTATGTGCTTAGTTTTAGATCCATAGAAGACGTGTAGTTCTCGTTCTGACTCTTTGCTGGATCATAGTCTGCTCTCTTCAGTGGACACCAAACATGATCAAAGCCGTCTGAATATTACAGTGATTAGATGGTTTTATACTCGGGTCACATGATTACACGCCGTCCACATGTAGAGGTTTAACCCACATGAACCGTTTTTCTCTGTAAACTGTTCGTCTGCTGCTTCTTTGATCCCATTTGAGTGGATTTTAGTTGTTTACGGCGCCCACTGATCCAGCAGCTCAACCCACAGAAACATCAACTCAACGTTCAGATTCAGAAGTTAGTTATTTAAACGTCTGAGTGTGAGTTCATCTCTCTCTCTCTCTGTGTGTCTCTCCTCTAGTCTGCAGCTTCAGTAACACACCTGTTCAAAAATATATAATATTGGCACCTATCAGAGAGTGACATCGTTCTTATAAAATAATGACAGAACTTTAATAATTGTATATTTAAAATGTTGTTTTACAGAATGATACTCTAGAGTGTCTAAAGGTGTCATATGTTGTTCATATTGTGAAGTTTTCTGAGATAAATATGCATTTCCGTGCTTTATAAATAATATTGACTTGATTTAGGATCATATTTATATGATTATGAGCATGATAGATTGAAGTTTTCTGCCATATTTATGTGGAAATTATCACTTTTTGACTGAACAAACGGTTCATTTCAGCAGCCAAATGGTAAAATAGTTTTTGTTTATATTACTCAGAAAGCTCAAATATTCTTACATCTATTTCATATTAACGTCCATCTTAAATGAAACTTAATTAATTAACTATACCAGGTGTGTTCAGCCAATCATGAGCTGATGTGATCATGTATGAGAGGAGCAGAAGGTCAAACAGCTAAATATCATTAATGCATTAATGTTCATCAGTGGACGCTGTTAAGATTTTAGTCAAAAGTTTGAGTTCTTCTTTGACATCAGGCTGCTTAGCAAGGCACATAGTGATTTATTTACCATTTCTATTATTAGTAAAACCTTTTTATTCTGGAAATAGTAGTTTTTAGAGTTTGATTTGCTTGATATTTTCAACCTGCAGCTGCTTCAAGTTGGATCCTAAAAGAGGAAATTTAGCTTTTTTTCTGATTTGGTGAGCAGATTTTTGTGTTTGCTGTCAATTAAAATGATAACTAGATGATGATGATGATGATGGTGTGTGACGGGCGTTTCTTGGCGTCACAGGTACATCCACGACGACTCTGAGACGACTGAGGATGAAGTCGGTCTGAAGGTGACAGACGGTCTGAACTCTGCTGACGTCATTCTGCCCGTTCAGGTGAGTTTCCTGCTGCAGACAGCGAATCATCCACCTGAGACGCTGTTTGTGCCTTCATTACATCAGAGATCACCCTAACCCGTCCTCAGGTGCTGCCGATGAACGACGAGCCTCCCCAGCTGGGTGGAGGTCTGTGGGGGGAGCTGAGCTGCCAGGAGGGGGGGCAGGTCCAGGTGACGGTGGACTACCTGTCGGCTACGGACCGGGA
This sequence comes from Euthynnus affinis, assembly GCA_029490765.1. Lineage (NCBI taxonomy): Eukaryota > Metazoa > Chordata > Actinopteri > Scombriformes > Scombridae > Euthynnus > Euthynnus affinis. The sequence goes on along the minus strand of CM055848.1, from coordinate 31,816,936 downwards.
CAGCGACGACTCCAGACTGACCTACATGCTGGCCCGCAGTCCCGGCAGAGGGGAGCTGCAGAGAGCCGGGCTGCCTGTGGACAAGTTCTCCCAGCAGGACCTGCTGCAGGGACACATCTACTACGTCCACACAGGTGAGGACGCAGCGTGTGTTTGCTTATCGCTACACGTGGGGATGATTAGAGAGTCCCAGCAGTGTTCCTGTTATCTGATCCCAGTCCAGAACCTTTTCGGTGAGTCCTTTGGTGTCAAATCCTGTTGTGAGTTAGTTCAAATCAACCCAGACGACCATCAGGGATGCTGCTGGGCTGGCAAGAGATTTTAGTGTAGTTGCTCTTCAGGGTAACTACAACTTCTAGGTTCATTATGTAATGCACACTCGCCCAAAAAGCATCCCCCCCTCCATACAAACCTACAAAATGAATCTTTTTATGATCAGAGTTTTGATCCACTTGGTCCAATAACATTTGGAAAGTTTGCAGAAGCTCTATGATTGATTTATTTTATCCCCGGTCGTGTGTGTATGTAGCCAACAGGAAGTCTCAGCTGGAGAAGGACTCTACTGAGCATGCTCAGTGGCAGCGGTCTCCTAACTTCTTTAGACCTTCAAAGCAATCTCTTTGTCATGGCGTTCAGAGCCATAACACCAGTAAAGCCTGTCTGTACATAGAAGCTGATCTGTTTTAACTATATTATATTGTATTATGGAACAATCTCCCCACTTCCACCAGATCCTAAACACCTACTTTTTTTTTTAGAACGGTCTTCTCAGAACATTTCATAACCTCTGATGTGTGTTCTGGGTGACGTCTGTGTGTCTGTTTGTGTTGTTGAATGTGTTTTTCATGGTTTTTGTGTCCTATTTTCTTCATGTCGCAGTGTCAGTGTAAAGCACTTTGTAACCTGTGTTAAAAAAAGGAATAAAAGCCAACAGGCGCTGTGCAGATTTACATATAAATCATTTTTAAACAATGAATACAGTTAAATATGTTAACTGTATTGTTAAATGTTTCTGAACTGGAGAAGGAGGTTGTGCTTCAACAGTGGGATTCTAAATGGAGCGCTAATTTTATAATTTCTTGTTTTCTGCAACAGTGAATCTCAACGGATATATTTGACGTAACTTAGAAACCGAGTTTGTCCACCAGAGAGCGTTTTTATATATTTGCTGTGTTCATATAAAAAATTAATATCATAACAATAATAATATATCATCATCAAATTTTTAAACTAGTTTCAGTTTCACAGATCCAGTCTTCGTCTTTAATTTGCTTTCTAAAAATCTCCGTCTGTGTTCAGGAGGAGAGATCGGACCGGCGCCGGTGTTCGACACCGTCACCCTCATCATCTCCGACGGCGAGGCCGGAGTGACGGACAGCTGTTGCCACGGAGACGCCCCACCTCCTCCCGTCCCCCTGCACGGCACGCTCCCCGTTTACGACCTCAACGTCACCGTGCTTCCTGTCAATAACAAAGTCCCCGCCGTCACTCTGGGTGAGAGGAAGTGAAACGGAAACATTTAAAGGAACATTTCACCTCATGTTTAAACTTTGTTATCAGAGAGAAAGTAAAGAGCCACAGGAAGGATTTGAGGAGCCTCGTCTCACTGTAAACATCTCAATAATGGGAGAGTGACAGAGGTGTGTGTGTGTGTGTGTGTGTGTGTGCGTGTGTGTGTGTGTTGTGTGTGTGTGTCGTGTTCCTGCTGCTGCCAACACCTCCTGGTCTTCACCGCTGACAAATCCTCTTAATGCAGCAGAGCAGCTCTGACCTCGACGACACGCCGACACCTATCAGTCCAACACACACTCTGCAGTGGGAGGGGTGAGGGGGGGGTAACACACACACACACACACACACACACACACACACACACACACAGACTCTCTCCTGGGGAAGGTGATAGTTCTCGCCGGATTCGGAGCCAAGAAGAGGGATTGGAGGAGCTCTGTGTTTATCAATGGAGACCAGTGACCACTGGGACACACACTGGGATGACTGGGAGATGGTGTGTGTGTGTGTGTGTGTGTGTGTGTGTGTGTGTATGTGTGTATTTAGAGGCATATTTACACACTGCAAAAAAATCTGTATTTCTTTTTCTTTTTTAATTGCAGGGCAGTGATCTGCTTCATTCTGTCTTTATTTTCTTATTTTTAAGGTTAAATTTGCAACATTTCTTTAAAAAACAAACATTTTAACAAGAAACTCGTCTCAGTTCAATAAATCAATCAAAGGGAAATTAACAGGCGACTATTCTATTGATTGATTGATTGTTTCGGTCATTTTTAAAAGATTTTAGTGCTTTGTATATACTTTGGGCTTTTGGACAGTTGGTCAGATATTTGAAGTATTTTTATTACTTTTTGACGTTTTAGTGGCTAAACGATGAACGTAGAAAACAATAAACAGATGAATCAATAATAATTAAATAATAATCAGTGTTTAGATAACCAAACGTGTTTTTCAGGCTTTATTTTGGTACAAAAGTTCCTTGAAAGAAAGCAAATTTAATTTTTAACAGTCAGTTATGTTAAAACGTTGAAGAATTAACATTCGATTCTACAAAACGACTGAATTCAATTAGTTTTTTGCAAACGTGAAATAATCTCTGATTTATTTTTTTTACTTTTATGAACAAAATAACCTTTAAGGATGGAAAATCATTTATTTTATTTTTTTTTGAGTGCATGTTACTGGTCAGACAGACCGTATAATCATCATACATACATGAATTCACTGCTGAGTTACTTATATACTGATGCAATAAATCTATTATAATTATAAATATATTATAATAATACTCAAGAACCCAACTATGACATGCAGCCATGACCACAATCTTTCTCTAAAAGTAGGTTTACAGCAGATAAAAAAGGCCTCCGGCGGGATAATTTCACATTTTTCTAATAGATTTTTAATCATAATTCTTTTATTGTCGTTCTTATTGATCCCAGCAGTGACTGTTTCTCTTTTGTTTTAACAAACTGAAGAGGTCAAATTTTGCAGAAACACTGATGATGCTAAAACTCGTCGCTCTCACAGTAAAGTGTCGCTTTAGAGTTTTAAGTTTTCACCTCTTCAGACTTTTTTTTTTTCCTTCTTCTACGTGTAAACTTGGACGGAGGAGAAATTAGAGAAACTTCCTGAAACAAGCGTTAAATACGACTGTCAGACAGGAAAGTTGAATTTCAGACTTAAATATATAGAAAGACGGATGTTTCTTGCAGTGTGTCTCATTGTTTGCACTTTGCATTGTGGGTGATTTGGTGTGTGTGTGTGTGTGTGTGTGTGTTGTTGTCTCAGCGTGTTGCCTAACGAGGTTGGCACTGATGTGTTTTAAGTGAAATCTGCTTATTGTCTGTTGTTATTACATGTACACAAACACACAAACACACACACACACACACATATATATATATATGCAGCTGGGTGAGATTATCATCCTCCTGTGTGTGTGTGTGTGTGTGTGTTCTCCCAGGAGAGAGCGGACAGCGGACAATGAACGTCTTTACGAAAACAAAAGAGGGAAGAAGTGAATCCCTGCTTCACAATAGCCGGCGTGTACTAGCCGTCTCGCTAGCCGGATTACCGCAGCGCCACCAGCGGCAGGATAACGCTCTAATCCTGCCAGCGTATCTCGCCATTCATTCCACGCCGAGCAGTTCAGGGGTTTTTTTTTTTTGAGGGGGGGGGGTGTATGTGATGTTTCGTGGTCTAATTAATTAGCAGTGAATAAAGACGCAGAGTAAGAGCATTAGTGCGGCGAAACAAGAGGAATCCGGCTTTACCTTGTTTCTTATTTTAGAGGGACGCTGGTTTATCACCGAGATCCAGAACTGTCCATCGTTAATGCTCACACACACACACATATAATGTATATATACACAGACACACACAATACATACGCGTTACTGCTGGCAGTGTGGGTGCAGGTTCAGAGATGTTTGTGCCTGTTAATTAACAGGAGGGTGAAGGAAGATGGTGGCGGATTCATCAGCAGCTGAGACAGAGACGGACGGATGTTCGGACGGACAGTTAGATTATAAAACAACACTGTCATTTAACGGTCAGCCGATGATGTCATTCACACCCGTTTAACACGAGGCCGTCGACCCGCGTCACCCGTCAGACTTAAAGAATCATTTCCAGCCCAGTACAGACCAGTAAAAGTGACATCATGGCACAGGAGTTATGGGTAATGAAGCGGAAGGCTGAAAGCTGCCAAAACGTCACGGCCGATATTTATCAAACTTTCAAGAATTACACAATTTTTTCACATGTGTGTCTATAAACCAGCAGTTAGGTGTCTGTATGAGCAGTGAAAGCTGTAATGATTCCTCCTGTTCATACTGGATATTAAAAGATCTCCTTCAAATTTGCTTTTCTTGATTAAAACCATTGAAACCATGCTTTAATGTTCAGTTGGGCTCCTGACTGTTGGTTTAAGACACAGTCTTGTTAAAGTCTTAAAGGCCTTCACACACTGGACGTGATTTTTTCATGCGATTAATTCGCACATCAGTATATTGTTTCGAACTGTTTGTGTCACGAGCACTTTCACACATAACACGAATGTTATGAGGCGAAGAAGCGACGTGATTTTTTTTCAGAACGAGGTCGATTTCTCTGAGAACCAATCACAAAGCGTGATCTGCACAGACGGCTGTTTCTTGCGACGGCCCACGTGGGGTATTGAGCATCCCACTGCATGTATTTTGAACTTATATACCGTATATATATTGATTGATCAGCTCGCAGTCTGTCTGTTTCACTGCAGGCAGACATAAGGCCAATGAATCAATACATGGATGTATCATGTATCATCACCATGTATTTATGAACAAACACTGTGGATTCCTTCCCGTGGAGCTGACATGCAAACTGCTTCAGTAACTTCCTGCTATCTGTCAGCTTACTGAAGACAGTTTGTCCTCTCAGCTTTGCAGCTGAACGCAGGTCGGAGATCCTCCAGTGACGATGATCTTGTCCTTCTTCTCCTCACTCAACAAAAGAAGAGGAGAGCGTTATATCCATTCAATACACACACACAGGCTCCAACCTGTGTTCAGTGATTCTGTCCACAGAAGCAGCCGCTGGACAAACTGCCCTCAGCAGGCTGACTGACGGCAGAATGAGCTGTCACATATTTGCATCGCTGCAGGTGTGAATAGTTTTGATGCAAACTATTCGCAGGTGATTATTTCGCAATTTCATGTTGTTTATTCGCGTCGCTGTGTGTGTGTGCAAACGCCTTTATAAGTAAGACATCAGGACGGGTGTTATAAGATCCAACTTCTCAGATCTTTTGAGCACTCAGCTGCGTTTTGGACCTTGGTGTGAACAAAGATTCCAGCGTCTGACTTGTATTTTGTGTCTCGGTTCAGGTGACTCCATGTTGGTGGTGGACGAGGGCTCCTTCGCCTGTCTGTGTCGGGGGGTCCTGGGGGCCTCGGACCCTGACAGCACCCCCGACCAGCTGACCTTTCACCTGGAGACTCCGCCTCTTCACGGCTTCCTGGAGAACACGCTGCCGACGCCCGGCTCCGAGAAGAGCAACGCAGGAGTCCGAGTCGGTCAGTGTGTGTGTGTGCGTGTGTGTGTGTTTAGCATACATCTGACCTAAACCTGAGATTTTGTATTTTTTTCTTCCCAGAATCCTTCAGTCTCGACCACCTGACCTCCGGCTTCATCAACTACGTCCAATCCGAGCACAAAGGGGCGGAGCCAACTGTCGACCAGCTGACCATCAGTGTGAGTGACGGGCTGCATCGCTCCGCCCCCGTCCCCCTCTACATCATCATCAACCCGACCAATGACGAGACGCCTTCCCTGCTGCTCGCCAATTTCACCGTACGTACTAAAACTCCCTCCATCAGAGGGCCAATTTCATCAGTAAAAACTACGACGAAAAATATTCTTTGACACTTTTCTTCAGGATGAAAAATTGGACTAAAACTTAAACAAATAAAATAATAACGAGGAAGACGGCGGAGTTAACCGATGGAAGTGGAGTCACATGCTGAAGCCTCTGATTGGTCAAACAGTCCTTCCAGCAGCCAATAATATCTCTTGATCAGAAGTTCATTTAGCTTTTAATAAGAAGAATCTTCCCTGAGTAACGTTTTTCCTGTCACTAATATTATCTGACGTTACAGATTTATGGACTAAATTCATCTACAATCCACTGAGAACGAAACAAACAGCTGACAAACTGAAAACATGCAGGCAGCAGTGACCAACATTTAACTAAAACTAACATCCCAGTGGTGTCTTTAGCTCCCTGATCTCCATCCTGCAGTTACTGTAGTGACTCTGTGGATGTTTGGGTCAACATATACACTATAATATAAATCCACTACTCTACAGAAAAGAGACAGAACCTGCTGAAGCTTAATTTAACCAAGAAACTAAAACTAAGAATCAAAACTAATTTACACCAGCGCAGCTCCATCTGACTCCGTCTTCTTCTCCTCCTGCAGGTGAAGGAGGGCGGGATGAGGGAGTTGACTCCGTCCATCCTGACCGCTTTCGACCTGGACGCCCCGCCGGACATCCTGACCTTCACGGTGGCGGAGCCGCCGGCTCACGGCAGCCTGATCAACGGCATCTACGGCACAGAGATGAGCCGCTACAAAGAGATGGGAGCCGAGCTCCTGCAGAGGAGCCTCTTCATCACCTCCTTCACCCTGCAGGAGCTCCGACAAGGTGAGTCATGAACTCAGGGATCATATATGTATTAACAAACAGCTCTGAATCCTGTAGACACACAGTCCGACTCCGGTGGTCCAATGTAGGATTCTCCAGAGAAATCTGGAAATCAGAGGAGAGAAGAGACTTTAAAGGACACTTTCACAATTTTTCACATGTGTCTATAAGCCAGCAGTCAGGTGTCCATATGAGCAGTGGAAGAGGTTTTTTCCTGGCTGTAATCATTCCTCCTGTTCATACTGGATATTAAAAGATCTCCTTCATCCACAGTGTGTCCAGATAGACATTTAAAGTGTGTGTGAAGCTTCTATTCAGCTTCATCAGTCTGAGTTAGTCATATCAAGTGGATATCTGACACATTTACAGTCTTTTTAGCATCAAATTCTCCTCTTTGTGTTTCCCTGTTGAGCTGCAGGTGGAAGTATAGAAACAAAAAGAGGGACTTTGGCACTAAAAAGACTGTAACGTTGAAAGATATCTACTGGATTTGACTCATTTGGACGCTGAAGCTTCAGATTATCTTGGAATTATTTAAACAGCATTTGCAAAAGAACAATTTGACCCATATAAACGATCAATCACTGCAACAGTGATCACTACTCCTGTTTATTTACATATATCTTTCTTGACTAAGCACATTATATTATTGCATTATTATGAAATTGGTCTTCCAGAGGATAACAAAAGATGTATAAATGTGACTGAAATACAAAATGTTCATTAAAGCACCACTGAAAGTTTTATCTTAAAACAAATAAATTGGATTTCTTCTTCTTTTTCCTCCACCTCATTCCCAAATCTCCCTGTCCTCCCTTTCACCTGCTCTCCTCCTCCTCACCCTCCTCCTCCTCTCTCTTCCTCCCCCTCGTCCCTCTGCAGGCATGAAGATCGTGTACATGCACGATGACACGGAAACCCTGAAGGACGCCGTGCTGCTGCGGCTGACAGATGGCGTCCACACAGTCCAGGGGACGGCACAGGTCACCGTGCTGCCGGTCAACGACGAGAAACCACGACTGCTCAAGTACACGCACGCACGCGCACACACACACACACACACAGATGTGGATTTATGAGCTCATAGGAGGATTTAGTGTTTAATACTTGTTCACGTGACGTTTCTGGAAATATTGTGACTGTGAGGTTTGAGGTCAGGGTCAGTGGAGTTTTATGAAAACCTCCATATAGCTGCAGATATTTTATGTTTTGTAGAGGCTGATAGCTGACATTTGACTATTTACATCAGAGCTAAAACGATTAGTTGATCAACAGAACTATTTTGATAAGTGATTAATCTTTTCAGTCATTTTTTTAAAGCAAAAAATGCCAAAACTTCACTGATCTCAGCGTCTAAAATGAGCAGATTTGCAGCTTTTCTTTGTCGTGTATCTTTGTGAGTCAAATATATTTGATGTAAAACATTTGAAGACATCACATTTTACTGTTTTTAACATTTTTTGTGTGGCTGGGACTAATCTGTTGATTATTATCTCGATTAATCGGTGAGTTGTTCGGTCTATAAAACGTCAGAAAATGATCAGTTTCCCAAAAACACAAAGATGTTCAGTTTACTGTGAAAGAGACGAAAGAAAGCAGAAAATATTCACATTTAAGAAGCTGAAATCAGAGAAATTTGGCTTTTTTTTTCTTTTTTTTTTGACTCAAAATTGAAAACAAAATAGTTGCAGATTGATTTAATAGTTGGAAACGAATCGATTATTTGACAAATCGTTGCAGCTTTAATCTTTTATTAAACGACAAGGAAAATAATTGTTAGTCGCAGCGTTAATGTGCTTAAAACAAAAATAACTTGCCTATAATTTAAATCGTATCAAACGTCTTGTTTTATAGTTAAACTTGTTGTTTCATGTTGATTCTCTCTGACGTGGATCAACAGGAATTTAATGTAATTAGCAGAAGTGTCGTCTGCTGCTGCTGCTGCTGCGGTGAAATAATCTGAAATCCAGAGCGGAGAAACCCAGCAGGACGTGACGAGGTCAGGGGAGTCAACATGGGACGAGAAGGAGGAGGAGGAGGAGGAGGGGAGGAGGGGGAGGAGGGGGAGTAACCTGTGTGCACATGTGGCGGGTCGCCTTGCTTGAGTGGGTGGCTACACAGAGAAAATCTGCGACCCCCCCCTTCCTCCTCCTCCTCTAACCCACCCATAATATTTTCATTTGAACGAGTGATTGGGAATTTGCATCCTTGACTGGGTTTCCTCATTCTGTCCCATCACACACACACACACACACACACACACACAGGCCTGTCCCCAGATCAGCTGTGGGTGTGCGTGGGTGCGTTGGCACAGGCCGAGCTGGTACTGTAAAAGGCCACCGAGGCGGCAGTAACGTGGAGACTTGGCAGATGCCGGCCTCCTTGTTTTTGCGTTCCTGCAGGATGGACGTGGCAGCTTCTCCTCTTCTCCTGCGTGGATTTTATTTCCGAGTGAGGAAGCAGCCAGACGGTTTCTGATGTTCAACCCCCCCCCCCCCCCAACGCTTCCCTCCTCCCCCGCCTCCCCTCCAAACATCTAACACCACCCACACCACCACCCCACGTCTCCATGATCACACCGGAAAAACCTGCTGGCACACAAACTTTCAACTTGTCCCTGCTTGTATCACATTAAAGCTTCGTTCACACTGGATTGACAGGATACAGGAAAGCATGTCCAAACTTTTGACTGGTTCTGGTACTGGGAGCTGTGGTGATTTTAACAGTACCTGCTGTCCAGTGCTCTGTTTTTTAAATCCCATCCAGAGCGACGTCTTTGTATTTTGACCTGTTAAACTTTAGCCTCTTTAACTTTGGTTCAGGATCATTTACCACACTCATTCTGATGTTTCAGTTGTAAAATTTAAAGACTTGCAGAACAAGAACCTTTATATTTTGGGCTATTGTGCATAAAATTAAGTGTACCTGGTAAGAGGTTAAAGTTTTCTCTTTCTGCCGCACAAATGTTTTCAGTAATCTGACGGATGTTTACATGCTGACACCAACATATCGGCCTGTTTGAGAACCAGTATGATGCCAGAAAAAAATAAAAGCAGGAGAGCTCATCGGATGGGCTGTCGTACTGTCAGCTACACTTATTCTAGTTGAAACCTGTTTTAAGCTGAGTTTTGTTAACATTTTGTCAAATAGTCTCCATTAAAAGTGAATCAGCTGTTAGCAGTGTAACACGGTTGTACAGACGACGATCACCGATTACTGTGACACTGAAGAAAACTGAACAGTGTGATGATTCTCTGGTTTCAAAGAGGATTTATGGAGGTTTAGTGGTGATGGACGTCAGAGATATTGATCTCCTCAGTGTTATGTTCGTGACGCCAAGTTGTTGTGGATGTTTTCAAACCAATTGTTAAAGTTCAACTGATACACAGTTTCTTTATGATTTCATCAAATGCAGACATGACAAGGCATAACAATAGACATTTTGCACTTTGTTGTGTTGAAATCCTGTTCGTGACGCCAAATTTTCATGGATATTTTGAGTGACGGTCGGCATCTTCAGTGGAGAAAAGCGCATGCGGGACTTTGATGTCTTAAAGCTGAAAGTGTTTATTGAAAGCACTTGAAGCGGAGTGGAGAACCAAAACAGCAAACACCAGAGTGTTCTGCTCCGGTGCTTCTCTTTCCGATTCTGAGCTCTGAAAGCCCAAGACGAGCCCTTAACCCCAGCAGAGATATTAATCTGATTGGTTCACCAGTTTCAAATCACAGCTCTGTGACCTCTAGTTGCATCTCAAGTCTTTGTCTTGTTTCGTTTGGCGATGGCCTGCACCTTGGTTTGCCTGTGAGGCTCCTGTTTATCAGACCAATGCATGCATTATCTTCTGTTTGAGAAAATAAGAGGTACAAATTGACCCTCTAGTTATGGAAATATGCATAACACTCAGGAAGTGTTAGTCACACTGAATGATGTCAATATGTGTTTCAGGACTCTGAGGAGGAGGAAGCTTTTTGACTCTTCTTCACCTCATGCAGTATCTTTGCTTCACCTTCACCCTCTCCATGAGTTCAATTATTTCATCCCCCACCTCCAATTTAATAGTATTTTCAAACCTTGTGTAGTTCAGTCTGGTTTAACGGGACTCTGGTTGGTTTTCCTCCTTGGTGCGATTCATTTAGGCAGATCTGAGTGCAACAATCGGACCAAAACAACTGCACAGAGACCCTTTAGAGGAAGTGGTCTCAGTCTGGTCACAAACTAATTCTGGAGCGGTTCGTTCATGGTGGGAACATAATTCAGCTTCAATCTACAGAGGTGATTTTCACGCTGGAAGAGCTGAAACAACAACTTGATTAACTGATACAGAAACATTTTCAAAAACCTTTTCACTTTTCAAGTAATTCTTCAAGCAAAAATCCCAAATGTCTACTAGTTTCTTATCTTCAGTTTTGAGGATTTGTTGCTCTCTTTGTCTCATATGATGATAAAGTGGAAACTTTAGTGTTTTGGACGACAGTGTTGGTTGTTTTCCTGTGTGTGACTCAGTTTGATGTGACTCATGTCAGACAGTTCTCTGCTGTGTTCAGTTTATTCACTCTCACTCCTTCAAGCTTCAGCAGGGACTGACAAAAGGAGGAGGACCTTTATTACATGAAGCCAGTTTCTAATCAACGTTTTCTTTGTTGGTCTTTCAGGAACGCAGGGTTGGAGGTGAACTCTGGCGAACGCAGAGTGATCTCTAGTGTCGTTCTGGAGGCCGAGGACCTGGACACGCCCCCTAACCAGGTGTACTACTTCCTCAACGCAGCGCCACGCTTCGGCAAACTGCAGCTGAAGGTGCGTACTCTTATCATCTGCTACTTGTTGTCCACAATAAACACAAAGTCTGACCCGTGTGACTCGTTTGCAGACAGAGTCGGGTTGGACCGAGCTGTCTGTGTTCCAGAACTTCACTCAGGACGACGTTGAGATGAACCGTCTGTGGTACACGCACACCGCCTCCACCAACGCCGCCGGGTTCAAAGGTCACGACAGCTTCCGCTTCACCATCAGCGACCTGGACAACGAGAGTCCCGTGCAGAGCTTCTTCATCTCAGTCCACACGGTGCAGAAAGGTCAGAGGTCATCTCGGTTGTAACACAGACTCAGAATAGAGCAGTGATGAGGTTTAAATCTTTAGACACTAATCACAAAAATTTAATTTTCTGGTGGCGGTTTCAAAGTCTCTTTGATTAATTTCCCACATTTGTTAGTTTTTGTGACTACTGTGATACTCAATGCTTCTACTTTTCTGACGTTATATTGTTTGGATCCAAACCAACAATGAACTTATCTACTAACAAGTATTGTGTTTGTATCACAGCCTGATATATTTTATTCTTCTATTGTCGTCCAGGTACTTGTAAAGTTTATCAACCCAAAATAGGTTTACTCTGTTAGCTCAAGAGACTGAACACAAATAGTATTATCATATTGTCCTCAGTTAATATTCTGACCAGAATCTTGTCTGTTATGATTTGCTTTCTCCACTAAAAGAGGACATAATCTGCATCTGGGGCTCTACTGGAATATCTTTGCATGATTTCCAGTTAAAAACTCCTTATTTATGTTCTGCTGGTCCTTTATGCAGCCCCTCAGTTCAGCCTCTGTCTGAAACAGGCCGTTTTAGCTCCTGTCTCTTTAAGGCTCCGCCTCCTAATGAGCCCCGCTCTGTTCTGATTGGTCAGCTTTCAGGAAGCTTCCTCATTCTCTGGATGCTACGTAAACAAACTATAGTAGCAGGATTTCACTTCTTTTTCCTCCTTCTTTACTCACAAATGTTCAACTTCTCAAATCCATCCGTACAACAACACATGGAAAAACCATAGCAACCACCTTAGCAACCAAGATTACAGAACAGATAGACGTTTGTGGGCATGTGCACACAATCTGATGTCATCATGAGGAGGAAGTAGAGGGTATTCTCAAATCTATTCGTACATGTTGGAGCTGAACAACACATGGAAACACCTTAGCAACCACCTTAGCATGCATGACGATATGCCAGCATCAGCTCATCGGCAAGGTAGAAAAAAACATTGCAAGCAGAGTGTTCAGAGCAGATTGAAGCCCTGACTTTTGACTTGCAGGCAGCAGTTCTACATACATTAACCTTAAGTTTTAGAACTAACCATGTTTGACATCTGATATCTGAACAAAAACCATGTTATGTCCCCTTTAACTCATTTATTAAAAGCAAAATATCACAAATGTATAAATATCTAGAGGGTCAAATAAAAAAAAAAGAGCACAAATTTCTTTAAACAAAGTTAGAAGATGAAGTTTTTACATGACAACAACAATAAGAAGCCTGTGCTCACACACACACACACAAACACACACTCTGCACCTTCACACACACCTCAGCCCTCCGTGGTCCCGCTGGCCGGTCGAGGTTCATACATTATTGAGCGTCCCCTCCCTGCTGCTCGCCGTGCCAGCTTTGCCAGTCGGGTGAACACGGCGCGGCGAGGCCTCGGCCCTTCTGGCTCCGCGCCCTCTGATCCTGGAGGAGCCGAGGTGAGAAACGGTCGACCTCCTCAGCCGGTGAATAATTAACGGAGGGGAGGTGGAGCAGCTGTGGAGTGGCGTTGACTCGTCCCCTCTGGGTGCTCCTCACTCCTCTGGGTTCTCCTCCTCTTCCTCCTCCTCCTCCTCCTCCTCTAACAACACTCCAAACAACTGAGACACTTTGGCCTGTTTAGATGTGTCAGCTTGCCAAGTTGAACTTAAATCAGTTCTGTTCCCATCAGCCGTCTCTTTATGGTATTTTACTTTAAAGAAATAAAATTATGCTCCTTTCCCAGTTTAATATTTTCATTTTTGTGGTCTATTTTAAAACCTTTGCATGGTTTTATGGTATAAAAAAAACAACAACATCTAGTTACAGCTGTACAAACCATGGATGCAGCCCCTCTGTGTCTTTCAGCCTGAAAAAAGCTACTTTCCCCTGATTGGTTGAATGTTTTTGAGTGACACACGACCAGGCCAATCACAGGTAACGGATAATGAGACCTGCTTTATAATCACTTTCAATCAGAGTTTCTACAGTATAAACAAACAAGTTTTTTTTTTTTTTACCCAAATTTTGGTAATGCTTTATTTTACAGGTCCTTTAAATTTTAAACTAATTTCACGGAAAATTTCTGGTGAATTTTAAGGACATTTTTACTAAAAAGGTGATGTCATTTGTTACAAATTATGAGAAAAATTAAGAAAGTGCTAAGCTGGTTTAGTTGGTAACACACACAGCTCATTATATTTGGGTTCATTGGTTCTTAATTTGCAAAAAAAAACAAACTACATTCTAGCATATTAAGTTGTTTCATAAAAAAAACTATCAACAATTTTTGAAACACTTTTATTTTATGGAATCCAGGACATTCCTTTAATTGTGACATAATTTATAAGAAACAACCTAATAAGCACACAGTGAAAACTAAGTAAATACTGATGAGTTAAAGAATTGTTAGGAATCAAATTTAGAGAGATTTTTTGCGAATGAACAAACTACATATTAATCCAAATATAATTAGTGAGCACTACTAGATAAACCGACTCAACTTTTCCACATTTTTTCTACAACATTGCATTATTTGTGTAAAATTTACCCATAAATACTTGCAAATTACACAGAAAATTGTTTCCCAAAGTGTTACCCAAATTTTTGTTTGATTTTTTACTGTGATGTTCAGTTTTTTAACATTCAAAATACAGTAAATGTCAATAAATTTCCAGATCTCTTTCAAAATAATGACTTCAATACATACAGTAAGTTAGCAGCTCCAACCCTTGATAAACCATAAAGTTTAGTTGTAAAAATAACAAAACATAAAAAACATAATGCAATAAAGGAATTTCAGAGACATCTCTCCAAAAAAGCAAAAACCCAATAACATCTTTCTCGAAGAAGAAAAACTTACAGGAGAAAATAAGAATAACCAGTAATTATACTCTATGTGCCAATAATAAAATAAAGAGAAGATATATAAACATGTCAGCTGTTAATAACAAACATATGATACAACTAAAGTCTCCTTCTGGTGCTTTGACCTTTGCCCTCCAGGTGACATCGTGCTGCTGATCAAGGCAGTGCATCTGATGGAGGGGCAGCGCGTCGTCCTGAACACCGACATCCTGCTGGCGTCGGACTTGGCGGGACGTCCGGAGGAGCTGATCTACACAGTGTCCGTCCCACCTCGTCACGGCCTCGTCCACGCTGTCCAGCAGCCCGGCGTCCCGCTGGTCACCTTCACGCAGCTGGACGTGGCGGCGCACCGAGTGTGTTACACGCACGACAACAGCCACAACGACCAGACCGACTCCTTCAGGTGAGAGTCTTAAACCTGCATTCTCTCTAATGGCCAGCAGGGGGCGAGTTCACTGGCTCCAAAAAGAAGTCTGGAAATCCATGAGACTTGATTTATTACCTCATTAAACACTTTCCTCATGAGTTTATGGTCTTAATCGCTAGTTTCAAGTCTTCTTCAATACAGCATGATGTTCATTTTCTAAATTATGCTCCCATTTAGAGTAAAATAAACAATAAAGCAGCTCCACTGTTGCCGTCAAGTCAGTTTGTGAAGTGCTGTAGTTGGACGTCACATCCTCTTGTCCAAATATGGTTACTTCTCATCACTTCTGGCTCCAAAAAAACAAAATGGCGACGGTCAAAATGCCAAACTCCAGGCTTCAAAACCAATTAATGGGTGATGTCATGGTGGCTACAGTCATTATTTTTATAGAGTTTATTTTAAATACAGTGTATGTGATGCATCTTTGCGGCACATCTGTAGCTACAGTGCAGACAGGAGCTAAAACAAAATGGTGCAGATTCCACAAATTTAAAAGAAACACAGGGTTAAAAACTCATCATCAAACTCACAATGATGATGAACAATAACCAGATTTTTGTGAATATTTGGAGTGTATTCATCAAGATAAACAGTCGGTGGCGCTAAATATTTACACCTCAAACACACTTTAAAAAACACTTTATTAAAAACATTTAAACTTCTTTTTAGAAAATATATATTTTATTTTGTTATTTGCAAATTGAAATAAAAAAAATTGATAGAAACTTGCCAATTAACATCTTTATTCCAGAGCTACAGGCTGGCTGAGGCAGACACACCATCAATGACTGATAAAAAAAAAACAAAAAAAAACATTGTTAAGATTGTGGAAATGGTGTATTTTAATCAGTTTTAATATGTTTTAAAAGCCTTTTATACTCTTTATAGTGTGTCTGTGGTAGTTTTAACAAGATCAGTTCAAACTTTATTTATCCAGAAAGACATTTTTGTCACCAAGATGTTTTTTTTTTTTTTGATAAATAAGACGACTCAAAATAAATGTAGAATACAAAAATAAAGGATGGTGCAAAGTACAAACATGAGTTCTCATTAATAATATTTAAAAACCAGCAAATAATTTTAGCCACGACTCTCTTAAAAAAAAAAGAGATCCTAGTTTGAGAAAAGTCTAATGAAAATAAATAAATAAAAGTAATAATTTGATCCAATATTTTAAGCCTGTAATAAAAGAACGACTTTAATATCAAATTCTACACATATAAACCAGAGTAAGACATGTCCGATTGTTTCCGTCGGTGTTGAGCAGCTGTTCTCTTTGACTTTGGCCCTCTCAGCTAAGTGAAGCTGTTTTGCAGCACAGCATGAAATTATGCACACATCAGAAGAATAAATGGCAAATTATCTGCCTACATATTGTGAGAGGAGGATATTTCTGTCAGCACCGCGCCCCAAAAAAAGTATCACACACAACATTTGGCCGACGAGAGAAAACTGGGCACCGAGACGAGAAGAGAGAAAAAAAAACGTCAGTGTCAGGAGACGAGAGGCTTTTTCTGCTGCAGTATGTTTATCTGCTTTTCCAGCCAATTTGGCCGGCGGCAGGGTTTTTTTTTTTTTTTTTTTTTAGGGGGGGAGGAGGAGGGGAGTGTGTTGGTGTGTGTGTGACCTGGAGTGTGTGCAGACCCCGGGTTTGTCACCCAGACCTCTGCTGCCCCGACCGGCTGGCTATCTGGCTCTGAAAGACGGTCAGATCACAGCCAAGACTGAAAGACTGACAGACAGAAAACCAGACGGACAGAGAGAAGAGAGGAGTGTTCAGGTAGGAAGACAAAAGCCTTCCGGACATGGAAGGAATAACATTACTGGACTCATCTGTCCGTTCAAGTGATGGCGTTTTGTTACAGACAGATATTAACAGAAATAGTAGTTAACATTTCGTGATGAGGAAGAAGAATTATATTTACTTAAAATTCTAACTTATCATATTTACATATCCAGCTCTATATTTATATTCTGGTTCTCTACTGGAATAAAAACTCCTTATTTATCTTCTACTGGTCCTTTATGCAGCCCCTCAGTTCAGCCTCTGTCTGAAACAGGAAGTTTTAGCTCCTGTCTCTTTAAGGCCCCGCCTCCTGATGAGCCCTGCTCTGTTCTGATTGGTCAGCTTTCAGGAAGCTTCCTCCGGCTCTGGAGGCTACGTAAACAAACTATAGTAGCAGGATTTCACTAATTTTTCCTCCTTCTTTACTCACAAATGTTCAACTTCCGAACAACAACACATGGAAACACCTTAGCAACCACCTTAGCAACCGCCTTAGCAACAAAAATTACAGAACAGATGGACGTTTGTGGGCATGTGCAAACAATCTGACGTCATGTTCAAAGCGTTGCACAAACGTTTCTGGTCTCACTGAGGAAGACTGACTCGTCTCGACTTTCACATAAAAGTGACTCAACAGACTTGAGACCAACATGTTAAACTGCCATCAGGCTAACGAAGAGGGCTGCAGGTCTGAAAGGGCCAAACAGCAAACAGTTGAATTGTGGGTAATGTAGGTTCTGAAGAATGTGTGGAATAAAAAAAAGACAATATCTCTGATCCTGCTGCATTGATCTCTGCAATATTTGTGAGAGCTTTCAATTACAGCAACTTTAATTTTGGTAAGCGATGTCATCGCAGCGTTCAGCAAGGATTCAGGCGCATCAAATCTCACCTGCCAACAAAGATGACGCCAAAAGACGAGCAAAACAATCCCAAATGTTCCCAAATGAGGTTTGATCCAATGAGTCAGCTGATGTTGTTCAGACAGCAAAGATGAACGTAACATAAAAAAACTCTTTATTTTAATGAATTTATTTAATAAAAGGTTATAACTAGAACTAAAGTACAGTATTTTGTTTTTATATACAGTTTGAGTCCTCAAGGTTCTCATGTTCAGGAAATACATTTAAAAATTAGCACTGAAATATTTGTTGTTTCTGTGATATGCAGTAAGCTTTTTATCCAAGGAAGTCATCACATGCAACTCTTCATTGTAGTAGTTGCATTATTTTGCTTGGAGTTTTTTTTTTCAGATTTCCACAATTTTCATGCAAAATCATAATTTAGTTTGTAATAATCACAAAAAACACCTAAACTCCTGCAGGGACTGATGTATTGATATATAACATTTAAACCATATCATTGATTAGTGTCCATATATGCAAAAATGTTAGCTCAATAAAATAAACTGATGTGTGATGTATTGGGACGGAGTCGGAGGCTCGGCTGTTATGACTCAGGTGTGTCCACATCTGAACAACACGCACCTGTGCGTTACGTGTGTGTGTGTGTTGCCGTGACAGCAGATGATGAATGGGCATTATTAGGAGAATAACAACAACGCTGGCCGGCCACAGACTGCCGTCCCTGGGCAAATGTGGCCGACACTGGAGCCAGATGTTACACCAGGACCTGCCTCTGAGTCTGTGTGTGTGTGTGTGGTGGCCGGTATGTTGAGGCCCGGGGCAGTTTGTCAGCTGCAGGGCTGAGAGGCAGATTGTGTTGGCAGAGGGCTGAGAGGAGGACAAAATCTACAACACACACACCTCATTTTTCAAGTCTGCTGCCCTGTCAGTTGTCACCACAGTGTGTGTGTGTGTGTGTGTTGACGATCCGGTGAACACACACCAGTACTCACCAAGGCTATAAATGAAAACAGGTCTTTATGTGAGTGATTGATGACTGAAGCCGCTGTCAGTGTTACTGAAGGGAAAGTCATGAGATTAATTATTCTTTATGATTCATAATCAAACTGCACCTCGAGTCGTGTGTTGTTCTTATTATGTTTATATGTTTCTCAGTGGTTCTTCATTCCTAAAAGTAACAGAAACTTCTTCATATGACATGTACTCGTTAATTTTGGAGCTTTAGCTTTTAATAAAAAGTGAGATGCTTAAATTGATGAATCTCACCTATGTTTGTTAAGCCTAGTTAAATAAATACACCTACTTCCAAAGCTCACTCATTAACATATTGTTTCTAGTTTGGTTTTAGGTGGAATAAAAGGAGCATTCAGACCAAAATCAGCTCTGTGTTAAAACATAACAAGGGTCAGCGGTAGTGGTAGTGGTGGTGGTGGTTGGTGGCGTGTTGATTGAGGAACTGGTGAGTCGGTGAAATACGATCCAGGCAGTCTAGTTGGAGCTACAGGTTTATGCATCAGAAACCAAAACAGGAAAACAAACAGGATTTTACTACTCTGGAAACTTATCAGTGACAAAAACTGATGGTTGAGGTGGTGCAGACAGACATCTAAACAGAAATAAACAGTCCAACAAAGACTGGAGAGGACTTAAATACTAACTGAACTAACGAGGGGATGAGGTGCAGGTGGGGAGATGGGGAGCTAATTGACTGGGGAAACACAGGCCTGACGAGTCTAGATGCAGGGCAGGTGTGGAGGAACACAGCAGGGAAACAGAGCAAACTGAAAACCAATACAAAACTCAATGCAACCTGCAACAAACTGTCTAAGAATAACCATGAATATAAACCCAAGTACAACAACGGTCCTCTAAACCAACCACCCAAATCATAACAAGTGAAACCATGTGAGCAGAAAGACTTGACAACAGAAAACCCCAAAGAACACAAAAACACAAACAGAAAGTCCAGGCAGGATGTGACAGTATCCATCCATCTGGGACTTAAGGTTCTGGTTTTAGTCTCTGTTCAGGCTCCGTGGTACCAAACCTGCTTCTTCACTGTGACGACTAGACTGTTGTTTAACAGATAGTTCCAGCACGAATCTCACCGTTAAACCACAAACTAGCGACGTGGCTCTATAAAAGACAATGTTGGTCAGTTGGTCCACCAGACTGAAAATATCTCAGCAGCTGTCAGATGGACATTCATGATCTCCAGAGGAGGAATTTCCAGACTTTTTCTCCAAACTATTGAAATAGTTGCTTTAAAATCAGTCATCCAGAGAGTCATATATAAATGTGCACAAACACATAATTTAATCTACAAGCTAAACAAAGTGTGAACAACATTTAATACTGAGGTGACAATGGAGACAATTTGTGTAAATAAAACTGTTCTAGATGTTTCTTAACAACAGTTTTATATTTCTAGCTGCTTACATACATTTCATATTTGATTATTTTGACCCAATTCAGTAAATCTCATGTTTGAAACTAATAATCAGCATATTAAAGGCTTCATATACAAACTTTAAGCAGTTGTTATGGCGACAGATTAAATGTAGTTTTGTCTTCTCAGTTTCGTCGTCACCAATGGCGACTCCTCCCGCAGCGGGACCCTCCACTTCACCATCGAACACGGCGATCGCATCCCGCCGACCCTCAACCTCAACGCCGGCCTCCGGCTGCAGGACGGCACCACGGAGACCATCGGCGCCGACCGGCTGCAGCTCACCGACCCCGACACTGCCACGGCTAACCTGAGCTACGTCATCACGCAGCCGCCGCGCTATGGCAGACTGCTGCTCGGAGGAGTCCCGCTGTCGCCGCCGCTGAGGTTCACCCAGACGGACGTGGACGACCTGAACCTGGCTTATCGGCACGACCTCGGCAGCCAGGCGGAGATCGACAGGTTCTACTTCCTGCCAACTGACGGAAACAACAGAGGATACCTGGAGTTTGGACAGCTGAGAGAGGAGCCGGCTGTCTTTAACATACAGGTGAAACACACACATGAAACACAATCATCAATAACAGACTAAAGTTTTGTTAATGTTTCCTTCAAGCTGCAGTGATTTATTTAGTCTGAGTCTTACTAGTAGTGCAGCTACATGCAGCTAAATCAGAACTACTCCAACTTTTATTTTATTTCTTGATCAAAAATCAACTTGTCACTGGAAACAACAATTATGGACAAATTTTCTAAGATTTCTGGTCACCATTTATCTTAATATTTGGAAAATATTTGGAGACTGGATGTTTTGATATGCAAAATATTCTTAAATGGACTTTTGGTAAAGACATAATTGGCTCATTGTATATGTATATGAGTGCAGGAACTCTCTCAGGAACACTGCGAGGGAATTTCTCCAAATTTGGTCCAAATGTCCACTTGGACTCAAGGATGAACTGATTAGATTTTGGTGTTCAAAGGTCAAAGATCAAAGGTCACTGTGACTTCACAAAACACATTTTTTGGCCATAACTCAATAATTCATAGGCTAATTAGGAGTTAAAGTTTCACATAAATGTTTAATAGGATGAAATGATGACATTTTATATCCAAAAGGCCAAAGGTCAACTTCATTGTGGCATAATAACGTTCAGCAAAAACACTTTTCATTATTCGTTATGTAACGCTATAACTCAGGAACAGAACGGCAGATTGTGACCATATTTCACATTTGGTCAGATACTAAACTGGTGATCTGTTTTATTAAATTCCTTCAGAGTCTTCATTGTAAATATTATATGAATCGGGACAGACAGTAAACTGCAGCTGGGCTGGTTGGCAGAGGCAACCATGAGGTGATGTTTCTAGCTGCTTTTTGTTTTTGGTCTGGGATGAGGTGGTGATGAAATGTGTGGACTGCATTATGTATAATATCTACAGTTTAATGAACTGGAAAAAAGTAGTGGGGCTAGAACATAAATGTAAATGTTTGTCCTCAGTTCATCTTCTGAGGAGCAGGAATAACTTTGATGGCAATCCTGGAATTAGCAAATTAGTTTTATCTTTAAATGAGAACTCAGATTTAACGTTACACTCCTATAACAGTGTCAGATTCATGATAGACCTCAAGATGTGTTTCCAGGTGTTCAGTGTGTAAAAAGTGGTATGCATTGTGGGTAATGTAGGCGGCAGGTTTTGACAAGGAATAAGAATGTGTGGAATAAAAAAAGATGGCATCTCTGTTTCTGCTGCATCGATAAACACTGAAGCTGCATTTTTTAATTTTAGCTCAGAAGCAAATAAATGTAGTGAAGTAGAAAGTTCAATGTTTCCCTCTGAAATGTAGAGGAAATACTCAAGTGTTTTTAGTTATTTTCCATCACTGTGACTAAGTTAGATTTTTCTATTTAAAGAGTTGAAGTGAGTTACACACAGAAGAAGAGGAAGCAGAACTGGTCTGCTGACATCCAGCCAGAATCCAGCAGTTGAAATCTGCATATTTAGAAGATCTCATGTTAGCGAGCGCTGCTTGTTCCCACCGAGGCTGCTGCTTGATGTTAGAGGTGAAGCTGCTGACTGAAGTACACTGATAAATATTTGAAGCAGAGAGCAGCAGGTGAGCCAAGACTGACCCCCCCACCCCCCTCCATCCATCGCATGCTACCTGCTCAAACACACACACACACACGGGCAGCCAGGTGGCTAACACGTTGGCCAGGCCGACTGTCCTGAGCCTCTGAGAGACTGGAGGCTGTTTCTGATAGGACGCTGTTTATGTTTATGTTTATTATATTTAAGAAGGGGACAATGCGCATGAATTAACATGAGTCCATCATGTAAATGTGCCAGATTTAACCATGAAAAAGCTCATTTTCATCTGCAGAGTCCCTGGCAGGTTGATGGAATATAAAAAACATTAAAAGAAAACACATAAGCACACACAGATGATGAATAGTACAACAGTGACATAACCACTACTCTGGATTGTGACAGCATGTTTGATTTTTCAGTAATGTTTTATAGATTTGGAGAAAGAACTGAGAGATGTGATGTTTCTTAGCGTTCCAGGTTTGTGCTGCTCGGCTACCCAAAGGTGCTTTTTCTATGTGCTGTTTACAATCCCTGCTGGTAGCTGACCTCTGAAAAGTGTGTGTGTTGGGTGTAAATGTGTACGACATGTACAGTAGGTGAGTGTTTTGCCTCGTGTGTGTGTGTGTGTGTGTGTGTGTGTGTGTGTGTATGTGTGTGTGTGTGTGTTCAAAGACTTCATGAATATTTCACCCTGAGGAGCAGAGGGATCCTCAGTTCATCTGTCCGAGGGTCAAACTCTTTTTTTTTTTTTTAAAGTCACTAAAAAGATTTTTTTGAGAAGATAAAAAATGAAATCCTGATATTTCTCATATTAACGACTGCAGGTGTCATGAAGTAAAACAAGAAAGCGCTCTGAAGAAATTAAACTGAAGTAAAAGTAAAAGTATCCTGTCTGAAAGAAAGATAAACCTGGAAGTAAATATATATGTTTAAATTGATTATAATTTGGCTTTAATTCAGAGGTGCAACAAATAAATGTTTTCATGATTGATAAATCTGTCCATTTTAATGATTGATCGATTAATCTTTTCAGTATGTCAGAAATCAGAATCATCATTTTTGTCCAATAAACAATACAAAACTAAATTTATAATTATATTAAAGCACCTTATAGTGAAAAAAGAGAAGTCACCGGTTAGTTAATTATCACAATAATTGTTGACTAATTTAATATTTTTTACTTATTGTTTCATCTAGGAACATTTTAATTAAATATTGTATGAACAAGTTAATTAATAAAAAAACAAAAGTTTCTGAAAAGTACACGAACAGTAATTGTAAAGAAGAAGAAACAGGTTTGACTGTGTGTGTGTGTGTGTGTGTGTGTGTTTGCGTTGCATACTGTGGACAGATCTGATCTGTCTCTGATCTGATTATTACACATGACAGGAGTGACATCCGGTGGCGAAAGAGCAGAACTGCATGTCAAAAAAATATTAATCTGGACTCACAACAGAAATTAACTTTTTGTTTCTTGACTTTTCATATAATTATGTGAAGATATTTGAGACGTGAACCACACCAAGGAGATTTTCAGTTTTCAGTCCAGCTTGTTTGGAGGACAAGAGAGAACAATACAGAGTGCACATCTGGTTTTTTTTTTATTATAACCTGCATGTTGTTAAAGCATTTTATTTTACCTGTCACTGGAAAATATTTTGTTCAATCCAACGTGGGGAATGTATGTAATGTCGTTTTTTAAAATTTTAAATCAGTATTATTAAGTTTCAAGTTCAAGTTTCTATGTTATTATTATTATATCTCATTACACCAGTAGAAGACAATGCAGTAACTGTGGATTAGTTTTCATACATGTGTTTGTTTAGCCACCATAACATAACATATATGTAACATCGCTGTCACATGCTTTTGTTGTACCTTCTTTGCTCTCCTGGAGACAAAGGGGAAGTCAACCTCTCGCTGACATCACCAGTGATGTCATAGGCTAGATAAGTATGGGGGATTATATGGTATTGAGTTAAAAGTGTGGTTTAGTATCTTATATGAATCTTGCTTATTTTGGCTTGTGACATTGTCTTACGCCAGTTGGTATAAAGGAACAACAACAAACAGACCTGTGAGAAATACAGTACAGTTCTTCCAAATCATAAATCTGTGACCTCTCAGGTCTTTGTCTTGTTTCGTCTGGAGATGGTCCGCATTCTGGCCTCGGTTCGCCTGTGAGGCTCCTGGTTATCAAAGCGTACAGTTTGACATTTCCAAGTTTGGTCAGTCATGGAAATATCTATAACACATTTGCTTTTGTATGTGTGTGTGTGTGTGTGTTACATCAGGTTGGCTTCAGGCCGACAGCGTCCATTATTATACTCGTTCCTCACAATTAGTAACCAATTAGTTCAAGATGTAAATGTAGAATGCAGAATACCAGAAAAAGCAGAAGAGAAAATAATGAAGTAAAGGATAAATTCATCAGATTCTCGCAGCTCTTCTGTTCTGTTCTTACAGGACTAAATGTTTTTATAAATGTCTCCTGCTGTCTTCAGGTGGATCGAGTGGACCGGACGCCTCCCAGTCTGACCACCAGGCGTAGTCCCAGCACGGTGGTGGATCTGGGCGGCGGACGCTTCGGCATCTTCATCACCTCCAAACACCTGCAGGCGTCCGACCCTGACAGCCCCACAGAGGAGCTGGAGTTCTCCATCAGCAGACCTCCACACTTTGGCTACCTGGAGAACGCTCTCACAGGTCCACTGTCTTGTCTGTTAGTCGTTGTTGTTGTAGTGTGAGCGGGTCTTTAGCTGGTTTGAGACTCTGTCCTCTCGTCCTGCCAGGCGCCTACATCAAAGGTCGTTTCACTCAGCGGGACTTGGATCAGCGAGCTGTGGTGTTCATCCTCCCGGCCGACATGGAGGTGACGGCAGACAGCTTCCAGTTCCGCCTCACGGACCCGGCAGGAAACACCATGCTGCCCGAAATGTAGGTTTGTCTAACCAAAGGATCAGAGACGGTGGGGGATCATTATGGATTTTAAAGAGGATATAATAAAACAACAGCCAAGAGCTCACATGAACAGTAAAACCTGTAATGATTCCTCCTGTTCATACTGACCATTAGAAGATCCTTCATAATGACCTTACAATGGAAGTGATGGAGGACTAAATCCACAGTCCCTGCAAAAAAAAATGTATTTAAAAGTTGATGTGAAGCTAATATGAAGCTTCAGCAGCTACTTTTAGGTAATTATTTAATCTAATATACTAATATATTGTTTGACACACAAAATTAAAACTTTTTTCTGTCAGTAAAAGAATCATCAAAAATGTATTTTATTAAGCCAAGTTAAAACTTCTTTCATTTTTTTCTTACATTTTGTATCAAATTGCACCAGCCTTCGTGTTAAATACCCTAAAAATGAACCGTTACATATCTGCAAATGACTTCCAGGAAATCAGTATAAAATGAGGGGACATTTAAAATGAAGTGTTACCAAACTTTAAATGCATTTTTTGCACTAAATGACTGGTCCCACTGTGGATTTTGGCCTCCATCACTTCACATTGAAAGCACATTCGAAGGAGATCTTTTAATATCCAGTATGAACAGGAGGATTGATTACAGTGAGGAAAACCTGACTGCTGGTTTATAAACACACTGGGAACACTGGGAACACGTCCTTTAAGGGAGGTGAATGAAAATTAGAAGGATGAAATAAAAATATTCAGCGTGTTGTGTTCAGTAAATGAAGCACTGAGCTGAGTGTCTCCTGCAGACTGGAGTTGTCCTGGTCTCGGGTGGAGTTGTCAGCGACCTGCTACAGAACCTGTGAGACGGCGGGAACGCTGCAGATCCAGATCCAACGCAGCGGGAGGAGCATCGACCCGGCTTACGTTGCTATCCAGGTCTGACTGCGACACCAAGAGTTTTTAAAAAGTTCTTCTCAATGAAGAAAACGATCATTATTAAGGCCATGAGCATCTGTTTTATTCTCTTGTTTCTGCAGGTGGAGGAAGGATCGGCTAAACCCGGCAGAGATTTCACTCACAGCACCGCCGGTCTGATCCAGTTTGATCCAGGTCTGACTCTACTGGACTCTATTCTGTTCTACTTTATTTAACATAGACAGTGTCAGAATCATTAAAACAAAAGTCAACTACAACTCCCAGAAAGCATTGCTGTTAGAAACATCCAATCGGAGAGCTTCAGATGGCAGGATGACATTAGAGGTTGATCTTTGTAAGAATATTAATGAATTAGCATATTATTATATTACTTATTATATTATATCACAGATTTTGGATGGATTTAACAGCTGTGGTTCAGTGTTTGAATGTGATGCAGTCCTGATGTTCTGCTGATGTTTTTGTTCCAGGAGTCAGTGTGAAAACCTGGAACATTTATCTGATAGACGACGGTCTGGAGGAAAACCACGAGATCTTCACCGTTACCCTGAAAAACCCAAAGAACGCCGTTCTGGGACAACGAAGCTCCGCTAGTGTGGAGATCATCGACCCCAGAGGAGGTGAGAAATGATCGATGATAACATATAATGATAACAATCAACAGCCAGGTGTGCACACATCTTTGTTGAAGTTTCAAGTCCTGTGTTTTAAATTCTGGTGTTAAGGCGTTCCATATTACTGGAAAAGATGGCTTATTTAGATCAGGCTGGTGGATGTAAGTATGAGTTCAGGTTAGGATGGTGTGGTTTTGCTCTTTAATTGCTCTTTATGATTTTAGCTCTCCTTTAATAAAACAAATATTGGCATAAACAAAAAACTGCGCCCTCTCCGCTGTCCATCAGGAAGATGCGACCCAGACGACCTGAGGGTGGAGGAGGATGAGAAGCGACTCCCACCACCACCTCCTCCTACTCCTCCACCTCCTCCCCAGCCGGAGGAGGAGGACCCCGTCACCGACATCGAGGCGGAGCTGCTGTGGGAGAACCAGCCTCACCCTCCCCGAGGTGACGTCCCAAACCGCAGGCCCTACCTGGACTACGGAGAGGGGGAACCGCAGGACCAGGCTGCTCCCAGCTACAGCCACATCCACTACCACAGCAGGCAGCTGCCAGGGAGAGGCACTGGGAGCACTGGGAGCACTGGGAGCACCGGACACAGGGTCAGACCTACAGGACCAAAGGTAAGTGGTTTTTTTCCCCAGTTTTAGAATTTACTTTTTCCTGCTTACTCACCAGGTTTCCATCCAAATGTTGCACATAATTTATGCATAAAAACTGGAGGATTGAAACGCATTTATAAGAGAATTAGAGTTATTATCATAGTCTTGTCAACACGTGTGATCCATTTAAACTGGACACAACGTCACTGTACATACAGTAGTAGTAAGTGGATGAATCTGTCTGGATAATTATTGAAACCTTTTTCCAGCTGGAAGAAGCTTCTTCTTTGTCATTATGTGTTGCACTGTGGGACAAAAATGTCCACTGAGTCCTCACTCACTATGTTAACAATTTAGTGTGCATGTTGAATTGTTTAAATATCATTAAATGTGTTATTGTAAATTCACTATATGCACAAAACAGTTGACATTGACATTGATGGAAGAAATATTAAGATTGTTTACTTAAGTGAAAATACTAATAGCACTGCATGAGTAATTATTATGCAGAAATATACATCTCAGTGTAATGATTATTAGTTTATTAGAATATTAGTATTGATGCATTAATGTGTATATCACTAATGTTGCAGCTGGTAAAGATGTTTTACTTTATGGCTGTTTTTTTGAATTTCAATCAAAAAAGTCTGTTCTTGTTTTTATCTACTGAATAATAATGCATCATAATTATATTTTCTATTATTAATCTCAATCAGCAATTAGTTGAGTATAAACTATTCTCCACTGAGATGTAGTGGAGTGGAAGTATAAAGTAGCATAAAGTTAAAATACTCAAGTACCTTCAGTACAGCTTGAGTAAATGTTCTCGGTTACTTGCCTCCACTGAGCATCGGTATATTTCTGTATGTGCAAAGTGTGTTTTTGTTCTGTAAAGTTTGTCTGAACCTTGTGTTGGTGTTCAGGTCCATCTGTCAGGAGAGAGGAGGCCTGAGGAGAAGGTCTGGACGGTAAGACTCACTCTGACTTTGTCAGCACACACACACACACACACTCTATGCTGAAGCCTGGTTCTCCTCGATCAGTTCCACAGTCTGACTCCTCTCCGGCTGGAAGAGCTGAAGCCTGGTGACATTGGGTGGAGCTGGTTGCCTCAAACTCGCCCCCTGCACGAGCTCCGAGTTGAAGATGCTCCTCAGATGGATCATCCAGCACCCAGACAGCAGCCGGAGCTGCGCCAGCGCAAGGTGCAAACACACACACATTTCTTCAGTTTGTTGTTTTGGTTTGAAGTCTGAACTACAATGATCATTCAAAACCCCTTATTTCACCACAAGCTTAAAGTTTTGTTCATGAGCTGCTGTACATTCTCTTGTTTTTGTCTTGTTTTGTCGTTTAAAAGTCAAGTTCAATCTTTCAACTGTGTCTTAAAACAACAATCAGGTGCTCATAGAAACACTGAAAGAGCACCTGACTGTTGTCACGTTGTGCTATAAATTTGTCTGTTCAGACGGGGAAGTCGGTCAGCAGCTCCTGTCCTGATGGTTGGACTCACTACAGGAGACGCTGTTACATCCTCAGCACGTCTGTGGCCAGCTGGGGCAGCGCTGAGCGGACCTGCTCACTGCTGTAAATAACACACACACACACACACACACACAAATATATACAGTAACAGTCAAGTTGTTACCGTATATATTCTATCTGGACACACCTACTCATCCAAGAGGTTTTTCCTTTACTTTTACTATTTTCTACATTGTAGAACAACACTGAAGACATAAAAACTAGGAAATAACACTTATGGAATAATGTAGTGAACAAAAAAGTGTTTAACAAACCAAGATATGTTTCATATTTTAGATTCCTCAGAGTAGTTACTGTTTGCCTTGATGGCAGCTTTACAGACTGTTGGAGATATCTGAAGCAGCTTCATGAGGTCGTCACCTGGACGGTTCTCAGTTAACAGGTGTCAAAAGTTAACTGATGGGATTTCTTCCCTTCTTAATGCATTTATGTTGTACCAAGGTAGTGTTTGTTTACAGCAAACAGCCCTGTTCCACTATCGTAGTAATCCATATTATGGCGAGAACCACCCAACTAAGTACAGAGAAACAACAGTCCATCATTACTTTTAGACATGGAGGTCTGTGCTTTGATGAAACTGTCTCATGAGGATCGGACCAGTAAAAGAAGACCAAGAGTTCCTCTGCTGCAGAGGAGAAGTTCATTACAGTCAGCAGCATCACAAATCACCATTTAATGGCATTCAATGACTCACCCTATAACTGACTGACGAGTTTAGTAGGTTTACTGTAGTTGTCTCTGTATGTGTGTAACATTTGTTTTTCTTACACTCTGTCAGCTTTAACAGCAGTCTGACCAGCGTGCGCTCCAGAAGAGACATGACTTGGTTGTGGAAGTTTGCAGGCAGGAAGCCATTTTGGATCGGTGAGTGACTGCGTTCATCTCAACATTGTGAACACCTGAGTGAAAAGTTTATGTCCTGATTTTAAAATACCGTCTGTTCGAGCTGGGAGTCGAACCTGGACCTGAACACGGATCAGTAAGTGTTGGCGTCTGATTCTTCTTCATGGTTCCAGGTCTGTCTGGAGGTCCGGGCCGCTGGATGTGGGCTGATGGTCGGTCGGTGTCCTTCTCCAGATTGAGAGGGGCTCCGCCGGGCCGTGGCGAGTCCGACGTCGGCTCGGACTGTGTGCTGGTTGAAAACCCAACGAGCTGGATCTCCACAAGCTGCTCCGCCGAAACTCAACACACATTCATCTGTTCGTCGCCGGCTCACACTCACTGAGAGATATTTACTGCTATCAGCCCCGTCATAACGACCTGTGTGAACGCTGTGTTTAAGTCATATTTAATGCAATGATGCTGCTCTGTACATTAGTTTTCATATTTTTGTCATAATAAAGATCGCTGCACAAATTGAAGCGTGTCTGTAAATGTAGATGAAAATTTACAGTTTAACTTTATACGTCAGGTTTAAATTTTCTCGACTACACACGTTTCTGTCTTGAGAAATATGTTTGTGTTAATGCGACACTCACAGGTTACTTTAGACAGTTGATTAGTTAGTGAAAGGTGCTGCAGAATTCACATGTAGATTTTCAACCTGTATATCATACTGCAATAATATAGTAAGTGGATAGTCTTGCCATAAAACACCATACTCATGTGGTAATGTGCTTGACTAAAAGAGATATTCCAGGTTCTTGGTTTACCATAACCAGACATGTTAGTGCTTGTTCTATACTTGGTCAAATACCTTACATTAATATTTTAATATCTGAGAATAAAATTTGATGTAGTTAAAAACAGCAAGTTTATCAGTTGAAAAACATTTTATTTAAATGTTAGGCTGTAAACAGTTTTAAAACACTTTTGTTCTATAAGAGAATTGATTGGGGTTTTTTAAGGTGCCAAACATTTGCTGATGCACTGAACCATGACTCAATAAAGGCAACAAGGTGAATTCCTAAAACCAAAAGGTAAGATCAGTGGTCTGGACTGTAAATATGTTCTGGTGGAGGTGGAAGGGGGACACAAAGTGGTGCAACACATGAGAATTAAGAAGAGAAGTTACTATTATACTTTCTGACTCTCTTATTCACTCCTGAGTGCAACCATTTTGAAGCTCTTCATTAAAGTTTCCTTATAACTAGAAAATGAATAGGAACACTGAAGCAGCTCACCTAAATTAAAGCTGCAAGCAGCATTGAACAGGCCCTCACGCCTCCGCACATGTCGGGCTACAAAGAGCTTCTGTCATGGGCACTCTAACATCTCAAAAACAGTAAATGATAGAAAAAACATGTAAATTCAAGATTTGTCGGTCAAAGTCTCATGACTCATTTAAAGTTTAAATGAAGTTTGTATCTAAAACTATGTGGAAGCAGTAAATGTTCAAAAAGTATTATATGAGTATTTTTCTGTGTCCAGCTGCAGCAACTTATTGTCTCTACACACCTGACAGTACACATCAATCACACTTTGACCAGGTCATGTGGGTCAAAAGTCTTTACTTTTCTAAAAATAGACTTGACGAAAATTAGGAAATTAAATTATTTTACATACAAACTCATCAAGAGTTTTCAATTTACTAATTGAAATTAAAGTGAAAAGGCCCAAAACTTATATCATTTTGATGCTACAGGTGTGAACAGACAGACATCCTGCAGAAAATTCTCATCTTCACACCGTTGAGATTTGATGTTTCACCATGACAGAGGAAGTTTATGTAGGACCTCCTAAATTAAGATAAAACATTAAAATGACTTATTTAGTTTAGGACATAAATACCTCCAAATACACAGGTTAGCACACAAAGCTGTTTTAAAGTGTCAAAGATTCTTAGTTCTACTGAGTCAAGGTTGCAATAAAATACTACTAACAACAATAAATACAACAAACAAAATATAATATTCTTTTGTATATTTTATTACTGTAAACAATGCATTTAGAGCTGACAAAAATATATTCTAATGTACATCTCTGAAATAACATCTAAAATGATAAAAACACGTTTCTCACAAAAGGAGAAGTCATTACGTAAACTCAAAAACAATGAATACAAGTGCTGAGTTCTAGATCAGTGGTTATCAAACTGTGGTTCAGAGAGCTACAGGACTCTTTGCGCTCTGTGATACTGAAGCAGGTGACTGGTCAATGTTTCACTGTCCCTGCTGTTAGCACTACAATTTACAGCACAACTGGAAAAACCTCTGAAAGCAACACAAAAAAAATCCCTGAATAAATTGTCTTAAAATTTACAAAGTTTACAAAAGCTGACATGGTACCAGAATATATAAACATATGAATATACACATACAGCAAGATTTCAGTAGAGGAATTGTGATGTTTTGTATGAATGTACAGGAATTGACTATAATATTTACATCTCCAATCTGTCATGCTCATCATTTGCAGTATTTAGTGTTTTAAATTTATTTCCAGTGAATCACTGGCTACCAAATGTGTTTTTTTCACATTCTTCAGTTTCTTGGCTCAGAGCTTCAGTTGCACATTTCTCTGTTCAGTCAAGCACTTTAGTTTTCATGCTGAATATCATATGCAAGGGGTCCATTAATTGCAAAACCAAGGTAGAAAGAAACCTTTTCTGTGCTGAAACCACTTCTTATTCCATCAATAAGAGCTGGGCGCACAGGGATTTTCAGTTTCCCATAATTTGCAAACAGCTCTCCTTGCTCAATGGTTCCACTGACTCGATGAAGGCGGCTGATGATTGCTTCTTCTTTAAATATGTCTCCATTCCACCAAAGTTGTGCCAAGGCATCACGAGGCATCTTAGGCAAGAAACTCTTATCCAGTTTAGGTTTAGAGATAAGCCTCTTGAGTCCTTCTTCTTTGCCCAAGTAGAGCTTGGCAACAGTGCTCCTCTTTCGAAACAACTTGGACAGATGTTTGCGGGATGAGTTTCGAATTGCTGTCACATATGTCCCAATTTCTGTGTTTTTCTGAGTTGGACTTGGCCAGAGTAACAGCAGAGCCAGGTAGTATGGGTCTGGGAAGGGATACCGAAGTCCTACATCTTGCAGAGTTTTCAAAAGGAGATCAGAAAGGTGGCTGTAACTCTTTACATGTTTAGATTTTGGTTTCAAATGGTAAAGGACTATGTTTGACAAAATGTAATTAATCGTCTCCTTTGTCTTTTGTTTTTTGTTGGCAAGTTGTTGTTGTTGCAAGAATGCATAGCATTCTGTGACTCTCTCAATCTCTGCAGCAGATTTGTCCAAATGCTGAAGGATCCCTGCGAATGTATCTGCTTGATTCCTCTCAAGACACAATCTCCGTTCTTCGATTTCAATTTTCAAATTGAGATTGGGATTGTTTTGTCGTTCTGTTTTGATTCCCTCTGGTGCACTGCAAAAAAGACTTACATACTTTTTAAAATAACCACAGACAGTCCAATGATTCTTTGAATCAAATTCTGAATTGTTCCCTTTTATATACGTGAAGTAACAGTCAAGAAGCTCAAACGTTTCTTTTACTTCAGTTTTCAAATTGAGGAGGAACGGCTCATGTTCTTTGATGATCTCCATGTATCTGTTGCTCATCTCATCGTCATCCTTATGGACGCTGGTGATTGGGATCGCTTTCTGCAGAAAACTCTGCAAGTATTTCTTCTTCATTGGATCACTTTCCTCAAAGAATGGTAATCTGCCCAAAATATCAAAGATCAGGAAAGCAATTTCCAGCACACCCACATAGCCATAAACATTATATGACTTTCTGGGATAGTCATCTGACTCATCATCAGCAGCTTCCTCCTCAGGTTCATCCTCTCTGCTTGCCAGCTCTTGAGCCCTTTTAAATGCTGTGATGGCATTATCTGCTATTTTAACGTTTGTGTTAAAATCTTCTGGGTTGTGTATTGTCTCCTGCTTTTCTCTGTGGATGTTGGTTTTTAAATTGCTTTTGTGCACCTGTCCAATTGTGTCAAATGTGTATGAGTTTTGCTTGATGTTCTTGGCCTTTTCTGCCCACTTCAGAGCCTCTGGGAAGTCACGCTCATTGATGTACAGATATCTTGCCAGTGCCTGGGGAATAGATGCACTTGTTTCAAACCTGGATGTTGCTTTCACAAATATTTCTTGGACAGTTTGCCTGCCTTGCTGGTTGTGGATTTTCACTATGAAGGGAGAAAATGGTTCTCTCTCATCTCCATCTTTCTTGCGCTGCCTTTCAATCAACATTCGTTGAATTGACTGCATGAATCTGTGTTTGACAACTCCGACACTGAAGAACAGATCACAGTGAAGAATCTCCATAGCAATACCACTTGCTTTTAAATGGCGTCTTCTCTCCAACTCTTTCAAACAGGCAGATGCTATGGTGTGATGAAGGATTCGGATGCCTTTGTATCCGCCCCACTCTTCATCTGTGTCTATGATGAGGAAGTTTGAATATGGCTTCATTCTGTCCAGTACACTGTCCTCCCTCCAGTGTATCATTTTCAACCCAAGAAAATCCTCACAAAGAGAGAGAGATATTTCGGATTCTGCCACAAAGGTATTCAGTAATGCTAGAAAAGCAAACAGTTGGGCCTCCTTTGTGCTGAAATTGAAGCTCTCAAGTGTGTTACGAGCAAGATCGTCTACGTAATCTGGGTCAAAATTGCTCTTCATGATCATGAAACTGTAAAAGTTTTCAGGCTTTTCGTGAGTTTCTTCAAGCTCTTTAAGTTTCTTTTCAAACTCCTTCTGTTCTTCTGATGTCAAAGAAGCAGTAATGTACTGACATTGTGTTGAATTCTCCTGTTTGTATTGCTCCTTCGGGCTATGTGAACGGACACAGTTAAGGATGATGACTTTGGAGTTTTGCATGTCATCCATATTCATGTTGGAGAAATCCTCTACAGCTTTACGAATGCAATTTACAAGATCATAAGGATTCTTAGTTTCATTTGAGTCATCAACTAACAGCAGAACTGGAGATGGTTTCTCACTTTCGAGCTTCATGAGTTTTCTAACTTGAACAGCGACTTCATCTTTTGGCAGCGTGTTGTCTTTCAGCACAGCACATCTGAACTCTTGACGGAGATCCCACATGACATGCATCGCTAAAGTGGTCCCACCACAGCCTGGATGGTGAAAAAGGTTGAGCAGTGCACATGCATTTTTTGATTCTCTCCACTGAGACCTTATCATCTTCTTCACATTTTCATGCTTGTCTCTCTTGATGAATGACTTTTCTGTGTCTTTGTCACAGAAGTAGAAGTTCCACCATTTGACTTTACCTCCTCTGTAGAATTCTTCCTCAACTTTGATTTTGAAGTCATGGAACTCTTGACTGTTTTCATCATAGGTGTTTTCACACTGATTTAGACACAAAATGTCCAAAGCGGTCATCAGATCTTCATCTTTCTGTTTCAGAACAACAGCACTGGAGTTTGAAGAGGGAAGCAGCCTTTCAGATGACTGACTCAAAGGCCCGAGTGCCATTACAGTCCCATTGACCTCACTGAGGGTCAGCTCATATATAGACAGTGGGTCAATGTCACAGTCACACTTGTCTTGTATCAGCTCCCTCCATTTCTCATAGGTGCTCTGAGAATCACAAATAGTGACGATGTTTTTCTCCTCAGTGTGTTTCAAGAAGGACTTATAGGTGTCATAGATTGGGTCTTTCTCAGAGTCCACAGGTGAAAGTAGGAGGAAGATGACGAGACTTCTTCCATGAAGGAGAACTTCAGGGTTGCAAATGAATGAAACCAACTGCTCTACATCTCTGCAAGATTTCCTCAGCCAGTTCTTATAATCTAACTCTCTGTTAGAGTCGCTGTCAAGGTCATGTCTGCCATTGCAGAAGACCCAACTGGTCTGTTTGTAGAGGTTAAGATTCTTTATCACTGATTCAGTCTGCCCTTGATATTGTGATGGGGTGTGCTGATTGGCCACTCTCAACTCTCTATATGAGTGACACAGTCCACCTTTAATAGCAGACTCAGGGTCAAAGTCTAACACACAGAATAATTTCAACTTACTTAGAAACTGGAGGTCCTGCACTTGTTCTGGACTGCTTTTGTTTGCAACAATAACAAATCTGTCATAGCTGTCCAGTGAGTTCCCACCACAGGTCAACAAATTCTTAAGTTTGTCACCCTGGTTAGCTTCTTTCTTCAAAACTTCTTTTGAAAGACACTGCTGCCTCAGTTGACCTGTAAGAACAGGAAAATAAGTACATTATTAAGTAGACAAACACACACAATGTCTCTCAAATTAACTTTTAGGTTAAGGTTGTTGTTGTTCTATATTGTTCTTACTGTCAGAAAATCCCAAGAAAAGAAATAAGTATGTGTTAGACCGTCTCTCAATACTTTCTGACTTCCACATCCTGCCTTAGTTGCCCTGCCTTCCTTCTGAAGACATCAATCTTTAATGGTTTAAAAATGTAAAGATACATTTTTAAAACAGGGTTCAGAAATGTCAGTGGTGGATGAATCCACATTTGGTGCTTTAGTGAGTATTTTTCTTGTGGGACGGTGGATTTGTGATTGAATAAAAGTCAAAATAAACTACAGTGTGTGTGTTCATGGTCATGAAGGAATGCGTCATCCAGTGCAGAGGTGTGGCTAAATGCTTTATATTATGTATCAGACTTTGCAGGTAATTCTTGTTAGAAGGATCAGTACATTGTTTCAGTGGGTTTGGTCTTTTCATGGGACTTGATGACAGTAAGAAAAATATGGAATATTTAACATCACAAACTAATGCAGATTATAAATTACAACTAAAGAACATTTAGGCCAAGTTTCAAACCTAATTATTTGAATACATTTTAACATTAGTTGTCTTACCCATGTTCTTTTCCAAAAGATTAGCAAGATCACACTGATGGATTTCTCTTAGAACGTCTATTGTGACCTTTATGGCCTCTTTGCTTCCATAGTGTTCAGTCATTATGATAGCAGTGTCCATGGTGTCTTTGCCCTCCAGTTTACCCCGAGGAACAGGTTTATGCTTGGATTTGGTGTATTCTTGTAAGTTGAAATGAAACCTTTTGAAATCATCCTTTAAAAGGTCGTCCAGGGTTTTCTGGATCTCCACAGTGATCTTGGGTATGTCAGGTAGGGTTCTGGTCTGCAGAAAGAAAGGAATGTACATTATTTAGTCTTAACATTACATAGAAATAACTGTAAAAGCTTTAATGGTTTGTTATGCCTTTATGTGCTCTAAACAACTACAAGTATTTTGTCTTTGTGATTTTACTGTATTGACTATAAACAACAGAAATTTTACCGCAACAGCTTCTTTCCTCTTGGCCCCCAAGTCCTGTGCCTTTGGTTGCTGAATTTCCTCTTTTTCTGAAGTTCTCTCAAATGGCAGATGAGCATTTTCAGACTTTTTTCCCACCATTTCATCAGTTTTTGATTCGATTTTGTTACATGACCCAGCTTGCTGGGTTTCTATTGCCTGAGCAAGACTTGGTTCAGGTTGAATAGGTTTTAGAGTTTCTTTTTGGTCTGTGCTGGTGTGAGGGATGGGTAGCAGTGTTGGCTCTGGTTTCTCGTTCAACTGACGTAGTTCTGCCAGAATCTTTACAGTAGGACCACTTTTCACATCCAGATCCAGGAAATCCTGCTTCTTAAAGCAAACAAGACAATCTCCAGAAACATCTTCCTCCTGGAGCCGTTCTGCATATTTGCTATATGTCTTCACATGCTGCTGTAACCACTGGTTCACCTGCTCCTTTGTCCAGTTTTCCACGTATGCTGGGAACTGTGACTCATGTTTTGATCCTTCTTTCAACCTTTCTAGATAAGATGTGATTTTGACTGCAGGACCATGTTTTATTCCCAAGTCTAATATGTCTGTCTTTTCAAAGACAACTAAAATATCTCCAGAGACTTCCTCTTCAATGAACCTGTCTGCACAAGGCTCATGAACTTTGACCTGTGTCATCAGCCATAGGTGGACATCTTCCTTCGTCCATTTTTCAATTTCAGGTGGCAGCTTTGTTGTTGAGCGTTTCATATTGGATCAACTGAAAATGAAACAGATGAGTCATATATCAAAATAATGAAAGGAACAGTAAGTCAACATATTGCATATATGATGCATATATTGCATATATAGACCGAAGATGTCAAAGTTAAAAAAATGTCAGAAATATCAGTGACCCAGATGTTTATTGGCTTTTCAGGAGAGTTAAAATATTCATGCGCAAAATTATGAATATATCAAATAAATGTAGCTAAAATGCAGTGCCAAGTTACAGTACACACAGAAATCATAGAAAATGTGGGTGAGCATTCCTATGGAAGCCCAGTATATATGCAAAATAATGGCTGGCATCAGTCAGCCACTAATTAGAAGTCCCTCTGGTATGAGAAATTTTGTTTTAATTTCTACATAGCAATGTATCGACAGAAAAAGTGAATCTACATTTTCATTAAGCAAACTGTCTTTCCCGGGAAGGATTTATTTTGATTCCTAAATCAACTTTACAAAGAACCAATCAGTAGCAAGTGAAGTGTCCCTCCTGCTGATATCATTTTCATTCTACAAGGAACGTTTTGGTAGAGGTTGTTAGTTTGCCATCTGGGTGTGGATGCAGTCTCAGAGATGTGACTGGTGTAAGAGTTTCAAAGAGGTTCAAGTCACACTGTGATGGTGTGCATTTGGCAAATTTTAAGATACTTATAATATTCACTATTGACCAGTCCACATAGAAAACATTTAGAGCGTTTATGACGTCTGTCACTGGTACATCTCACGGAACATATACGTTTCAGACACACTGGATCCGTTGAGGGACATCAAGTTAACAGATCCTATTCATTTTCTATGGAGAGCAGGAGATCCAGCTGTGCGGTGTATGGTGGATACAACATGGCGAGTTGACGAACCATTCCCTGAATCTGAATTTGCATTATCACAACTCAACTTTACATTTATGCAAATGAGTCCGTCCAGTGCAACACACCCGGGTCATGAACTCAGATCAAACTGTCAAACTAGGCAGTGCTGATCAAATATGAATTAAGAACCTGTTACTGCATGGCCTATTTCTCACCTCAAATGTTTTCAGAAACATATTTTGTTTCTGAAAACAAAATATGTTTCAAAAATATCTGTGCACAGCACTGTTCTGTACTGCCTGCTTGACCCAACTAATATTTGCTCATTCTCCAGCGCTGGCACACTTTGTGTGGTCTGGCTATGTGAGACTAATATTTGCTTAACCCTGTTTAATGCTGTTGTGTGTTTCATGTGTTATATGCTTCTTTGGCTACTGCTTCAATGTTGTCACATCAATAACATGAACATTCTTTAATTATCAATGTTTTGTCACGAGTTGCTGTTTGTACTGTATTTCAATAATTATGTTTTTATCTTTACCTTTTTTTTGTTCTCCCTTTTTTCACTTTTAGGGAGCAGATTGTAACATCTGTTCAGGGAGTACAGCTGAAAACTAGCCAACTACTTCAACTGCTGTGAGAGGGTTGACACCCCACTATTTCCATGCAACTCTACTGCTTAGGGAGAGTTTGACGAGTTGCATCACAGATCTTGGGACAATAACATATCATCATTCAGCTGTACCCATCCACATATGGCTCAGAGTCTCATCTGTAGGAACATGTATATGTTTTGTGAAATGACATGAACCTGCTGTCAGTCCAGTGAGATATGGTTCTTATGTCATTTCAGTTTGACTTGATGATGGAGCTTAACTCTAATAAAGTGAGACTCATTTGTTCAGCCTGCTGATCTTCAACTATTTTATTCCATGATCTGTTTACACAGTGCTACATCTAGAATTATGTTTTCTTTTTTTAGCCTTAGTGTTGTTATTATTTAAGAGAACAGTTTCTTCCTACCATAGTAAAGGCTCATCACTAGTTTTCTTTTCACTCCCTATGTGTGTAAATTCCGCCTAAAACATGAGACTAGTCGTGCACCAGGTCCTCACACAGCTGAACGTCTAAAAACTGAACAGTGTTTTAACTTAAATCTGACCATGTGTCCTTTCATGCCATTACTTTTTGGGGGTGAACTCCCTCATAAACCAAACTTATGAACTGAATCCTAAAGTTATGAACTTTTCATCAAACGAATTACAAACCGATTGTTAAACGTGAAAACAGTATAATAACCTACACTTCACCCACTCATACGACGAGCCATTTACTGCAAAACGAGAGAAAAAATAACCAAGAGAGCAGTGTCGAAGTTTCATACGAATGCTTCCACAACTGATGACACATCAAGCATGGTTGTTTTTCAAAATGCCAGAGTTAGAAGGATTCATTGTTCAGCTTTTACATGAAAAGTGAATTTCTCACCGCCGGAAGTCATTTGACTCACGCTGCTTTTCGTCTGCAGACCATTTCTCCTGGTAGACGAGGTTTGATGTTATTCTGAGGAGAAATCTATTTAATGGAGACTTTGCGGAGATGAATACTGCAATACTCCGTGAAAGATTCACGCAGTTATCGACCCTCTATCCGTGGAGTCCGCCCCCAGCCACATCATTTCCTGGAACAACAGTTTCACTATACACCCACCCACAGACCCTCGAGTTCAAGTTTAGGACGACAGGCAGTAAATACTGACATATATATGTACAACTTGTAATAGATTACGCTGTTAGAAACAAAAAAAAAAAAACCAAAACAAAACAATTAGACATTTATTAATAAACACAATACTAGATTACTGGACGGAGAGTTTTAGTTTTGTTCATTACTGTTATTACACTTTTTGAACTGATCGTCAATGAACTTTGATATGAACTTTCAGTGCATTTACCTCAGTAATAATGTCCACTCCTTGCTGCTGCCTCTCCACATTATGTTTATGTTTTTTTATTTGTCTTATCAGTCCATCTCCTTTTAGTTTTCCATGAATGTGTTTCATGCTTCCTTCGTAAAACTTACACGATAAAGATTATAATATCACACTTGTATTAGTAACATTTATACACCTAGGAGCTCTCCTTCTCTCAATGAATCCACTCTGAGGTCAGAACCAAATGCAGACCAGCAGCTGGCTGCGTCATGAGCCGCTGTTTCAGTAAAGCAGGTATTGAAGACACACAGATTGTGTAATTTAGGAAATTTCGAACTGCATACCTAAAACATCCCTTTTTACATCCGTTGAAGGGTGCGGTTTTAGTTTTCAGATCACTCTGGTCTAGATGGGAAGCAGCCAGCAGATGGCAGCAGAACTCCAAAGACTCTCTT
Organism: Euthynnus affinis; assembly: GCA_029490765.1. NCBI lineage: Eukaryota > Metazoa > Chordata > Actinopteri > Scombriformes > Scombridae > Euthynnus > Euthynnus affinis. The sequence goes on along the minus strand of CM055848.1, from coordinate 31,775,921 downwards.
GACAAAGATCCAATATATAGTCAGTACAATCACACAAGCACTGTTCCCTTACAGTTCCCCATAAGAAGCTCAAAGTTAAAGAAAAAAACCCACAACAAACAAACAAAAAAACCACACACACACAGTCTGACATCTAATCTGTATCAGCTTGTTCCAGCTCTACACCAAAGCTATATATTTAAAGAGAGCAAAATATTTAAATCAAGACAATTTAAAGAGTAATCAGCAGGATTTCCGTCTGCAAAAACATGTTCATGTAAAAAACTTCATTCACCTAAATGGAAAGAGTTGGAGATGCTTGGACTACTTCTATTTTTCTTTCACTTATGACTTAATGTACCTGCGAAAAGATCTTGTAACTATTATATTCTTCAAATTGGCAACTTTCCCACTAAGCTGTTTGAGGCTGCAGATCAAGCAGTAAGGTGTCTATGTTAAAAATAAAAAAAGCTTACTGTGTTTACATTATGTGTCTAAAATATACAGCAGACAGAACTGCAGTGAAGAACTACAGCTGTGTACATCACGTTCATTTACGTCTACGTTTATTTGTTGTATTGTGAAACGGTCAGCAGAGGGCAGCACAGCACCATTGATACTCCTGATGACTCCATAAATACTGCTCTGATTCCAGCAGGTCAATAAATCACTGGTTGAAACTAAATACAGCAGTACAAACAATTAATTATAACAATTATTCTACCATCGCAAATACCAACACTCTCAATTAGGGAAAGGGTGAAAATAAAGCACATAGGTGTCCCCATGATATAGTTTGCCTGGGCCCCCCGAATGATTAAATATAGCCCTCTTAAGAAATATGTTCACTATTTAATTTTAATGTACATTTAATGTTTGTACAGAGTTGTTTATTTTGTTATGCGTTATTCAAAGGCATCAGTTAACCTTGACAACATATATCCATATTTAATCAACATTTTATATCTTCTGCTGTCCCTTAAGTGGACTTTGTAGGTTAGTCCTGGGTCAGGGGCACACTTCCTATCGGGGTAAGTACCTTGGCATGTCACTGTACTCAGCTGGGTAAAGTTGTGTCAAGGGGCCGCTGCTTAATGATTTACTTCTGGATAAGGGTCCCCATGGCAATGAGCAATGAGATGTCAGGAGTGTAGGAGTCGCTGAGTGCATTGCCATGGCAACAGAAACAAACATGTCAACACCAGGGAACACTGGTGATAAAGTACAGTTTCATTGGTTTCAATGATAAAATAATCATTGAACTAAAGAAGGAAAAGAATAAAAAGAAACAATCAAAATACTTGTCTAAAATATGATATAAAACTAGGTTCAATAATCCGTTTAAAAGACTTTTTTGTAAAACATCATATAAATACTAATGGCTCACCTTTTGTGTGTTCAAAACAAGATGAGTCCAGATCTTCTCTCATTTTTTGAGAGGGACCTGTCTGCAGCAACATGGACAATCTGGTTTTAACCTGTTAGAGACACTGTTCCACCTGTGGGACACTTCAGCCATGGAGGCATTATTTTCAGGATCACTTATACTCATTCTGACTTTCTGGCTGAAGATTTACCTTTTCAAAAGTATTCAAAAGGTTTGAGGAACAGTAACCTTCTTATTTGGGGTTTATTATCGTCAGGTTTGTCTAAAAAGTTTTTCTTTTAAATTTTATTAACAAAAGTAATATTACAAGACAAATAACAGTACAGGCGGAATGTGCTCATGTTTTTGTGATCAGTTTATTTTATTTTATTTTTCCCCTGAAATGAAATTGTACAATGTAAAGGGTACATCATAAAGAAATGGATCAAGAAAAATAATTAAATATAAGTGAATAATAAATATTGCAAACCAGTTTAAATGATACTACAATGTTGTCCACAATGAGATGAGATTTCTTTAAAGCTTTTTTGTTTTTAGATTCTCTGCAGATAGAGTCATAGAAAATTTGTTTGGAAGAAACTGAAGAAATCTGACTTTGTGAATATGATGTTGAGTTTTACTGTTGTTAGACTCTTCATTCACAAATGAGACCATAGGCCACTTTCTGTTATAAGGACCACGGTGCAGGAAATTTGAGTTACTTTAGTGAGTATAAATTAAATGAGAAAAGGACTCAATCTCCTTCTTGCAGGAGGAAGTTATTGTAATAAAGGTGAATTCATTGAGATCTGTGTAAACTTTTTCTTTTAATTAAAAAAGGTTTTAAATTAAAATTCTGTTTTGTCAAATTTTCAATATTTTGAAAGAAATTAACATAACAGCCAACTGTGTAACTCCTAAATAAATAACAAACATGAACTGTCTTATCACAGATTAACCAGAGTTATAAAAAGAACTATAATCAATGAATTGGTACAGCTGTCTCGTCATCGTCTTTTGTTCTTAAATAAATACAGAGACAATAAAGAATCACTTCTACAGCATCTCGTCACATGACTTCCTGTTTATGGATGACCATTGTGGTTGACCTCCCGCGTGATCCCCGCCATGAAGTCCACTATGTTTCTGCAACCAGGTCTTTGTTGCATATTTTCAGTAAATGTTCTGATCTCATTCCTGCTGCTTCCTGCTGTTTTTCATTTTGGCACCTGATTTTGATTTAGATTTTGTAAAACGTTTTATAGTTTTATTCAACAAGTACTAAAGACATTTACATTTTCATGTCTTTTAAGAATTTTGCAGTTTTCAATTGTCACAGGTTTGGTTAAGTCTTGCCTCTGGTTGCTAATATTATATCAGACCCTCCTCTTTATCTGAAGAAGAGCTCAAAGAAGCCAAATTTCACTGCCATCCATGTTTCTAGCCTCTGTGCTTGTGACAATAAAACCTTTTGAAATCTTGAATAAAGTCTGCTGGCTAGTTTGCTTATGTGACAGGGCAGCGCTTACCAGCACCATCCCACATCTGTATGCAACTCAACATTTGAATCCCAGCTTGGTTTGCACCATTTGGATGAGACTGGATCTATTTACTTCATTCATGGTAAAACAAAACACAAAAATGTTATATTTATTCAGTACAAATTTACAAAAATTCAGATTGAATTAATGGACTTTACCATCATTTATGCACAATATGATCTTTGTCTACCCAGTTATTTTCACAAAAAATAGAATAATGAGTGAATTTGGGTCTTTGAAAGATATTTTTGAGTACAAGATTTATCAGTATCTGTGTGAACAGATACTGGGTTTAAACATGTTGGAGTCATTGCCTTTAAAATGCAATTTCAGTGTCACATTCAGGCTCATATACCGCATGAAATGATGGTACTTGGGCAGTCCACTCCTTTTTGTCAGATCCGGGCCACAAGCAAACCATTGCAATGCCACATGTAAACCAAAAACTGAACTAAACAAATAAACCACATCTGGACCACAGTTCATTTTTATTCTGGCCCTGATCGGGCCCACATTCCATATCCTCAAGCCTAGTTTGCTTGTGGCCTGGATCTGGCAAACAGGAGCAGACCGCCCAAGTGCCATCATTTCACACAGTATGAGGACCCAAAGAAAATATGGAACATGGGCCCATCAAAACTTCCAGTTCAACATTCAACCTCAGTGAAATGTGTCCACTGGATGGCACTGTATGCTAACATGGGATCTGGCTGTACAGAAGTCATACCAATGCAAAGAATTCAGTTCATTTTCATTGACGCAACAGGTTACATATTCTGTCTTATCTTATCAGTTACAGTGCTTATATAAGAGTTTTGCTCAAAACGAAACCCTTGAAGGCCCCTTTATGGAGCCTGGAGTTGGTCATCACGAATGTAATAAAGGTAATATATTAATGAGTAACCAGACCCACATACACATAAAAACCAAGTAGTAGAGCAAATGTCTTTGCTCTACTACACCACTAAAGGTGTACATTATTGATAACTGTGAAGCCTTGACGAAGGCCTCAAGTCAAAATGTGTCGGTCAAGTAATAAAGTTGGTATTCATATTACAATCAATCAGTCCTCCCACCTGTCCCTCCGGTGCAGTTTTTCATTTGGAATGTTACCTGAGAATCTGTGGAAAAGGTGGAAAAGGTGGTTTCTTTGTCTGTCACTCTCCCTCCTCTCCTCCTCTCTTCTCTCCTCCTTCTTTCTCTCCTTCTCCTCTCTTCTCTCCTTCTCCCTCCTCTCCTCCTCTTTTTTCTCCTTCTCTCTCCTCTCCTCCTCTCTTCTCTCCTTCTCCCTCTTTTTATCTATTCTCTCTCTTTCCCTCCTCTCCTCCCTTCTTCTCTCCCTCTCATCCTCTTTTCTCTCCCTCTCCCTACTCTCCTCCTCTCTTCTCTCCCAGTACTCCCTCTCCATGTTATTCCGTTTTTCATTCTCCATCTTTATTTGTGCACACTGCCACTCCAACACCAGCGCCTTCATTCTCCGCTCCCTATTAATCTCCAGCTCCCTTTCCATCTTTTCCAGATCCAACCTCTCCTTTTCCTTTTTCAAGTCATTCATTGCCTTATTCATCTTCTCTTGTTCCTTCTTTCTCTCCTCCTCTCTCTCTCTCTTCTCCTTCTCCCTGTCAGTCTGGAGTTGTTCAGTAATAATCTTGAGATTTTGGTCATATTCTGCTTTTACTTTCTTCTCCAGTTCCTCTTCCTTTTTACGTTCTTCCTCCTCCTTTTCTTTCAGGATGCGTTGTTGTTTTTCTTGAAAGGCTCTTTCTGCCTCTTGGAACATCTCATTGGTGTAGTGGCTTCCTCCGTTCTTCGCCACTATATCTCTGATCTTGTTAAACAGTTCTGTGACTTGAAGGTGATCCTTCAGCTTATTATTGAATACATGGTACTGATCATTACATCTGGTCACAAGTTCCTGCAGGTCTGTGTTGCCCTTCATGTACTCCTCGATAGTGGTGTTGTGCAGATTGTCGCCATGAGTAAAGAGAACCATGCTGTATTTGTCTGCAGCCTGGCCAAACATCTCTTGAATCACATCTACTGTCTGCTTTTCTTCTGGTGTGAATCTGCCCACCTTGATAACTATCAGGAAGATATGGGGTCCAGGAGAGGAAAAAGAGATGCACTGACTGATGTTTCTATTTGTTTTATCCTGGTCCCACCTGGTGTCAAACAGGCCTGGAGTGTCAATAATAGCAACCCTTTGTCCATTCATTTTACCTGTGACCTTAGAGCACTGGTCAGTTATAGATGCAGCACTGCACTTTGAGTCAAAGGAGCAACGCCCAAGAATGGTATTTCCTGTGGCACTCTTCCCAGTTCCACTCTTCCCCACCATCACAATCCTCAGCTCCTCCTTTTCTGTTTGAAAGGGATGAAAAATATGAAATAAGAATTTAAACCCTAATGGCCAATTCACATAGAAAGTGTTTTTAGATGCGTTTTAGATGTTTGACAGTTGTGCAAACAGATGTGCTTCCATTTTATTTATTGTACCAACTGACTGGACTCTCTCTCAGATGTACGTTGCTTTGAATCTAAATGAAATTGTAAATTGTAATTAATCAGCTCCCAGTCTGACAGTCAGCTGGTCTGCTTCACTACAGGTAGATTTCCATAACCACTACAGTGGGTGGGGAAAAAATGACAGAATTAATAAACACAAACACTGATTTCTCCTTGTGGAGCCGACATGTAAACTATTAAATATTAAAAGTTTTATAGGTAGAATTGTGAAGCAATTGATGTGTATTAATGGTTTTTATTGCCAATGAGTGAACAGGTTGCAATGTAGCATGAAAAATGAGACCCTCCCGGAGTTTCTATGTGATTTCTATGTGAAGGACCCAGGCCAGATTTTGTGTGAAAATCCAATGGAAGTGACATTTTTGTGTGCTCCTGAATGAATGTTAATGACTGCACGTCATTTAGCAGCCACATATGTCACTAATTAGAAAGAATATCTGATTCGTACATACAGAACCTTTAATAACTATGTTGTATTTCTGTAATGTCTGTAATTTCTGCATGTCTGTCTGTCCTGGGAGAGGGATCCTCCTCTGCCACTGTTCCTGAGGTTTGTAACATTTTTTCTACTTTAAATGTTTTTTGAGGAGCTTTTCTTTATTCTAAGGACAGAGGATGTTGTATTGCTGTACAAATTGTACAGACCTCCGAGGCAAATGTGTGATCTATGATATTTGGTTGTATAAAAAAATATTGACTTGACTTCACAAATACAAAGGACCATATGAACATGAATATAGTAGTGTCATGAGTCATGACTTACCACATTTTAAAGTGCTGGCCATGTTTTGGTTTAAGAGTGTAGAGTTGATGCTGCAGCTGAAGTGAAAGTCTTTCTGGTGCTAAGCCTCTTTATATGGAGGATCTGTGGATCAAAAACAGGAATTTATGACTGTAGGCAGACTAGAGAGAACCAGAAATCTTGATGGGTGATTAGTTAGTTTGTTTATTGTACAGTGCAGTTAAATAATAGTCAACCATTCAAATGTGAGCCAAACATATTTGCATGTATAGTGATAATAATTCAAGTCTGACATTTCAAGTTTCTTTATGGCATTTAATATATTTTAAAGATCCATGTGTGTGATTGGTGCAGAGTGGGAGGAGAGTGAATTTTTGGTAATGCTAAAAACCTTGCAATCTGGACAGGGAAAATGTGTAGTTGAAGAGAAGCACTGACTGGACGTTACAGTTGTAGTTGTCTTAAAAGTACAGATATGACATGGAGTTAACTGAAAGCTGTGTTACTTTCAATTTAAGTGTCAAATAATATTTTGTATTTACTTTTGGCTCAACAAATCACTGAATGCAGCTTTGGATGTATGTTCATGTGTAATTACAACACTGTCAGAGAGGAGGGTGTCAGCAGACAGTTATGATCATGTCTCAGTATTTATGAATCCTTTTAGTTTCCTTTTTAGTAAAGTTTCAGTCAACTTTAAAGCTTCATTTACAGGTGGAATAAACATCTTTCCGGTAAAAAGAAAAAGAAAAAGAGAAAGAACAGAGAATTTGTATCTACAGGACAGAAAATGGAGGACTCGGCAGAGCGCAAAGCGCGCAGCATGCAGTTCAAATATTCATCACAGCGCTCTCATACCACTGTATCTGAATCACCTTAACATGGTATAGTGCGGGTTTGCTTTAGAGCACTCACCTGCTGAGCTCTTCGCGTCTGGATTTCTGCTGCTGACCACCTCTCCTGGAACAATCTCTGTTGCGATTAATTCCGCATTACAGTCTCCACCCGCATGTTCGCTGACTATCAGAGAAAGTTTAGTCCGTCCCTTCCGTATCACACCCCGTCCAGTCAAACCCACCCACAGACCTTCTATGTTTAGACCTTTAAGTGTGTTTTTGGCTGCATTACCCTCAGTAATAATGTCCACATCAACACCATCTCCACCTGCTCCTCTCTCTCTCCACGTTGTATCCATGTCTTTGATTTGTCTTATTTTATCATTTCATCTCATTTTAATTTTCCATGAACGCGCTGGATCCTTATCAATACTTAGCCTATGATACATATGATAATCCACAGTTGTATGACTATAATAGTTTTTCTCAGGTAGAGTTCATGTTTTGTAATGAAGATCATAATCATCAATCATCAATATAATCATATAATCATTGATTTTACTGTACTTAAGTACACATTTGAGGTACATGTACTTTACTTGAGTATTTCCATGTGATGCTACTTTCTACAGGGAAATATTGTACTTTCTACTCCACTACATTTATTTGACAGCTTTAGTTATTTTTCAGATGATGATTTGACGTAAAATAATATGTTTTAATATTATAATTGTTGTTTACATTTTCTGCTTTTCTATTTTCTTTGAAAAAAAAAAGTTATAAACTTTGTGTGAAAGGTGTTATATAAGAAAAGTGTACTGCTGTAATTATTATTATTATTACATGATGCAGTACTATTATTAGTAATGTACCCAAAGTATCGAAAATTGGCTCCATATTCATGAACTACAACATAAAACTTACATGAATGTGTTAGAGATAAAAACAAACAATATAATATACTGTAAGTGTATGTTAAATCCCCAAAAATGTGTAGGGGATGAGGGAAGTAACACTGAAGGGGTACCCAGTAAGGAGGAAGAGAATTCATTATACAATATATGTGGACGTGAAAGAAGGAAAGAAAAAGGCACACAGCACCAGGGTTGTAACAGTATAACACTCTAAATAAGTCAGTCTGCATAATGAGTAATATTACTTTGGATACTTAAGGCACATTTTGCTGTGCAAAAGTACAAAGTATTTTTTTCTTAATTAACATTTTCAATTCAGGACTCAGGCCTTTTAGATCACAATATTTCTATGTTTGCCAGTGGTATGAATACACCAATGTTGAAATACTTTTCTACAAGTAAAAGTCGCACAAACGAGAGAGAGGAAGTGGGTAGGGAGAGGGTGTAGGGGCTACTTTGAATTGATGTTCCATCAATTCATGCATGGACCATGTCCCGGTTGGGTTACAATGGGACATGTGTTGGTGTATCTTGATGACATCATGGTCCTGGGGCAGCACATAAACCAAATGGTGGAGTGGCTCAGTCAGGTGTTCACTAAGCTAATGTTGAAACCTTGCAAATGCTGCTTGTTCCAGGAGCAAGTTTCCTACCTGGGGCACGTTATCTCTGCAAAAGTTGCAAAAAGTGGCTGAGTGGCCTACCCCCAGAACATATCAGAGGTGTGCCAGTTTGTGGCTTGACCTCCTACTACCAATGTTTTGTTGGTAGTTTGTTGGAGCCGAGTGCCAGAAGGCCTGTATTTATTTTAGTCCTTTACAGATATAGAATAGTGAACCTTGCCCCTCCACCTGTACGTGTCTCTTCAAATACTGACTGTGAAATGATCCTTTTTTGTAGATAAGGTCTCTGAGAATAGGTCATAAATATTCTCATACCACAGGTGTTGACTGTCAAGCTCATGCCTCATTATTGAGCCAGTTTATCCCAATAGCATTGGAAGATCTTTCTGCCATTGTCTCCAAAATGCACCCCTCTTCTTGCTCTCTTGATATTGTTCCAACCTCTCTTTTTAAAGATGTTTTTAGTTTTTTAGGACCATTTCTACTCTCAATTGTAAATAGCTCCCTTAGCTCTGGCTATGTACCTAATTTTTTTAAACATGCAATTGTTCAGACACTCTTGAAAAAACCAAGCCTCAACTCACTGCTGCCCAACAACCACAGACGGATATCAAAACTTCCTTCCATTTCCAAGGTATGGAAATGGAAGCAACAGCAGGAAGAGCCGGCGAAGGACAGAAGAGGATGCCAACATGTCAGCATGGTTTATGGGGCTTCCTATGGATAGGAAAGCACAAAGAACTCAGAGGAAGAAGTCATGTTAGTAACATGCATTAATAGTAAAGAATACATATAGATGGAAAGGAGGAGAGAGGAGCTCAGTGCATCATGGGAAGTTCCCCGGCAGTCTAGGCCTATAGCAGCATAATTAAGGGCTGATTCAAGGCAAGCCTGGTCAGACCTAACTATAAGCTTTATCAAAAAGGAAAGTTTTGAGCCTACTCTTAAATATAGAAAGGATGTCTGCCCCCCAGACTGAATCTGGGAGATGGTTCCACAAGAGAGGAGCCTGATAGCTGAAGGCTCTGCCTCCCGTTCTACTTTTAAGCTGTAGGAACCACCAGTAGACCTGCATTCTGTGAGCGCAGTGCTCTAGTGGGATAATATGGTACTATGAGTTCTTTCAGATATGATGGTGCCTGACCATTAAGGGCTTTGTAAGTGAGGAGGAGGATTTTAAATTCTCTACTTGATTTTGCTGTTTTAGTTAGTACATGATCAGCTGCATTCTTGACCAGATGGAGAGCCTTTATAGACTTGTTAGGGCAGCCTGATGATAATGAGTTGCCATAATCCAGCCTAGAAATAACAAATGCATGGACTATTTTTTCTGCATCTTGTTGAGACAGGATGTGTCTGATTTAGTGATATTAGGTAAGTGAAAAAAGGCAATCCTTGAAATTTGTTTTATGTGGGAGTTAAAGGACATATCCTCATCAAAGATAACTCTTTACGGTGGTGTTGGAGGTCAGGGTAATGCCAATCTAGATTAGTAAAATCATTAGATAATGTGTCTAAGTGTTTAGGGCCAAGCACAATAACTCCGGTATTGTCTGAGTTCAGTAGTAGAAAATTACAGGTCATTCAGATTTTTATTTCCTTTCAGGCATGCTTGGAGTCTAGATAACTGATTGGATTCATCAGGTTTCTTTGATAAATATATTTGGATATCATCTGCATAACAATGGAAATTTATGGAGTGCACCGCAGCGTGACGTCAGGTTGCGGTTTTCCAAAAGTTGTCTCCGGTCAACTTTTCCGGCAGCTGCACTACCCTCATTCAAATGAATGGGACGACTAGTGCTCTCACCCCACCACTAGAATAATAACAATAACAATAATAAGAATTCTTTTCATTTTATGATTTATTTTACAAGTGAGTTTATTCAGCTTCACTCACTTTCTGTTCTGTGTCATGTCATCAGCATCATCTTTCAGTTATTATTTGTACTTGCACCAGTCCCTGTTGATAGTTGGATTCACAATGATGGTTATTCTACTTGGCCATGAATGAATTAGATGACACAGATCGATGTTAAGACATTTATTTAATAAGAGCACTCAAGTCATCACTGTGCAGGCTTGTTAAGAGAATGACAGAGAAAGAAGATGCATGAGTCCACTTTACATATGCTTCAAGTAAACCTCTTGATTTCCACTCATATTCTTGCTCCATATGTTAATTTGACACACAGTCAAAACATATTTGAAAACAATCAGTCATAATTCCTACAAGATCCAAACAGGCAAAAAAAGTCAAGAGTTTACGATTAAGTGGCAAGTGAAAAGGAGCAATATCGTTTACTGTACACTATATTCTTATACGTCAGTAGAATCATTTTATTGTTCCGGCTTCTAATAAAAATAGATAGTTTATGACTCTAAACACATAATGATGATTTTTGCTGACTTCAGCTCAGAATAACATGAGATGATAACATGTGATGGAAATAAAAAATGAAACCTTCTGTTGTCTGTTATTAGAAAAATTATCCACACTCTGTTAATCGGCTCTTCTGGCCGTAAACACAACATTTCAGTCAGATAAACCTCATCAGTCAGTCTTTTCCTCTCTTTTTTCAGTTTTTGACATGTTCAGAATAGTTTCTTCATTATCCAACTAAAAAGCAAAAAAAAAAAAAAAAAAGGAAACTCACTAAACTCACTCTACTAAATTCATATATAATCATTCCCACATGCATTTTATTTTTCTTTGTTTTCTTTCTCTGTTGTATGATTATATTAACATTTCACTTTGTTGAATATCACTTTTTTTTCATAAACATAGCTTTTGTTACATTTTGGTCGGAAGACACTAAAGCCTGACTAGATTGTAGATTGTAGTTTGAAACTATTTAAAGAAGTTACCAAAAGAAACCCACAACCTTTTTAAGTATTCCTCCCTCTTTTTTCTCTTTCTCCTCTTGTCTCTCCTTTTCCCTCCTCTCCTCCTCTCTTCTTTCCTTTTCCTCCTCTTTTTTCATCATTTGTCTCCTTTCTTCCTCTCTTCTCCTCTCCTCCTCTTTTCTCTCCCTTTCCTTCCTCTCCTCCTCTCTTCTCCTCATCTCTTCCTCTCTTCTCTCCTTCTCCTCCTCTTTTCTCTTCCTCTCCTCCTCTTTTCTCTCCTTCTCCCTTCTGTCAGCCTCTTGTCTCTCCTGCTCCCTTCTCTCCTCCTCTTTTCTCTCCCTCTCCTCTCTTCTCTCCCTCTCCTCTTTTCTCTCATTCTCTCTTCTCTCCTCCTCTTTTCTCTCCCTCTCCTCTCTTCTTTGCCTCTCCATTACCTCCTCTCTTCTCTCCCTCTCCTCTCTTCTCTCCTTCTCCTCTTGTCTCTCCTTCTCTCTCCTCTCCTCCTCTTTTTTCTCCTTCTCTCTCCTCTCCTCCTCTCTTCTCTCTCTCTCCATCTTCTCCTCTCTTCTCTCATTTTCCTTCCTCTCCTCTTCTCTTCTCTCCCTCTCCTCCTCTTTTCTCTCCTTCTCCCTCCTCTCCTCCTCTCTTCTCTCCCTAAACTCCCTCTCCATGTTCACCCGTGTTTCATTCTCCATCCTCATTTGTTCACACTTCAATTCAAACATTCTCTCCATATTTTCCCTCTCCCTATTAATCTCCATCTCTCTCTCCTTTTCCTTATCCAACCTCTCCTTTTCCTTTTTCAAGTCATTCATTGCCGTATTCATTTCCTCTTGTTCCTTCTTTCTCTCCTCCTCTCTCTCTCTCTTCTCCTTCTCCCTGTCAGTCTGGAGTTGTTCAGTAATAATCTTGAGATTTTGGTCATATTCTGCTTTTACTGTTTCCTTCAGTTCCTCTTCCTTTTTACGTTCTTCCTCCTCCTTTTCTTTCAGGATGCATTGTTGTTTTTCTTGAAAGGCTCTTTCTGCCTCTTGGAACATCTCATTGGTGTAGTGGCTTCCTCCGTTCTTCGCCACTATATCTCTGATCTTGTTAAACAGCTCGGTGACTTGAAGTTTATCCTCATTATTAGGATTATTATCAAAGACATGGTACTGATCATTACATCTGGCCACAAGTTCCTGCAAGTCATCGCTGTCCTCCATGTACTCCTCAATAGTGGTGTTGTGCAGATTGTCACCATGAGTAAAGAGAACCATGCTGTATTTGTCTGCAGCCTGGCCAAACATCTCTTGAATTACCTCTACTGTCTGCATTTCTTCTGGTGTGAATCTGTCCACCTTGATAACTATCAGGAAGATATGGGGTCCAGGAGAGGAAAAAGAGATGCACTGACTGAGGTTTCTATTTGTTTTATCCTGGTCCCACCTGGTGTCAAACAGGCCTGGAGTGTCAATAACAGCAACCTTTTGTCCGTTAATTTTACCTGTGACCTTAGAGCACTGGTCAGTTATAGATGTAGCACTGCACCTTGAGTCAAAGGAGCGACGCCCAAGAATGGTATTTCCTGTGGCACTCTTCCCAGTTCCACTCTTCCCCACCATCACAATCCTCAGCTCCTCCTTTGCTGTGCGGAAGGGATGGAAATTGAAAAATATGAAATCAGAATTTCAATTCTGATGGTCAATCCACATAGAAAGTGTTTTTAGTACTTTTTAGACTACAATAGTTGCAAACAGATAGACTTTATTATTATTAATTGTACCAAACCACACTGACTCTGAGAGACGTGCACCACCCCAGGACCCCCCATGTTTGAGCTGTCAGCTCTCCTGCTTCACGACATGATGGGTGGGCAATTTCCCTGTGTAGAGCCTACATGAAAACTGTTAACTATTAATAACTACCTGGATATGTGCCGCCACCAAGCCTTACTGCCGGTTCTTCCCAGTGGCAGTGCGGTATTGTAACGAAGCGGTATTGTCCAGTAACGAAATACAAATACTTCGTTAAGTAGAAATTATGGTTATCTATACTTTACTGGAGTAATTATTTTTCAGACAACTTTCTCTTTACTCCTTACATTTTCAGGCAATTATCTGTACTTTCTACTCCTTACATTTTAAAAATAGCCTCTATTTTATTTCAGCTGGTTTTCACTCCCTTGTCATTGTTTAAACAACAAAAAAACCTATCTAGATTAATTGCGTCATCCGGATAGAGTGAATTTGATTGTGGTTGGATGAGAAGAATAAACATATACCATTCCGACACCCTATTGGTGGAGCAATGTTAATTCAACTGAATAGTTTGAGTCCAGTTCTAATAATACATCCATGATGCTAATGTGTGTGTAAATATTCAGAGTTCACAGTTACATAAGATGTTTCTCAGTAGTGATTTTAGTGCTTCATGCTGCATGTTGTTATGTTATCAATCCATATATAAGTTTATCCTGTTCTATGTTGTATTTCTGTAATTTTTCTGTCACAAGCCAGGGGTGCGGAGGAACCGGTGGACCCAAATGCAGAGAGCCGAAACATGATGCAGACCGTTTATTCTAACAACTAACATTCAAAACACAAGGGATAACAACAGGGAAAGCAACTGGGAAAACAACAGACGACTCGACAAGGACTGAACTGAAAACAGGACTATAAATACACAGGCAGTGATTACAAATGAAACACAGGTGAGGAGAACAAGACACAGGTGAGACACATGAACTAACGAAACACAGGAAGTAAAGTGAGCAGACACAAGGTAGCAGGGAATTTCAAACTAAACAGGAAAACAGAGGAACACAGGGGAAACAAAACCCAAAACAAAGCACACATCACACAGGGGAGGTAAAACAAAGAGACAAACTAACAAAAACCCAAAAGTCCTGATGGACCATGACATTTTCTTTCTTTTTCTGTCCTGTATACACAACATCTACTGATTGTCTGTCCGTCCTGGGAAAGGGATCCTCCTTTGCTGCTCTTCCTGACTTTTCTAACATTTTTCTACTTCAAAGTCATTGTTTTTGAGGAGTTTTTCTTTATTCTAAGAACAGAGGATGTTGTATTGCTGTACAGACCTGTGAGGCTGGTTTATGATTTGTGATATTGGGCTGTATAAATAAATACTGACTTGACTTCACAAACACAAAGAAAAAACATACTGAATTCAATTGAAGTCAAAGGACCATATGAACATGAATATATTAGTGTCCTGAGTCATCACTTACCACGTTTTAATTTGCTGGCCATGTTTGGGTTTAAGAGAGTAGAGCTGATGCTGCAACTGAAGTGAAAGGCTTTCTGGTGCTAAACCTCTTTATATGGAAGATCTGTGGATCAAAAACAGGAATTTATGACTGTAGGCAGACTAGAGAGAACCAGAGACCTTGATGGGTGATTAGTTAGTTTGTTTAATGTACAGTACAGTTTAATAACAGTCAACCATTCAAATGTGGGTGAAACGTATTTGCACGCATGGTTATAATAATTCAAAAAGTCTGACTTTTCAAGTTTCTTTATGACATTTTAAATGTTTTCAAGATCTCTCTGTGTGTGATTGGTGCAGAGTGGGAATGGAGCTGTTGTTAATGTTGCTGATTACAGACTGCAAATTATAGTCATTTGGTGTATATATAAATAAATACATACATACATATATATAATTCTCTATGTGTGTGTGTCTGGGTGTGTGTGTGATAGTGATAAAATAATTACTGGACACCCAAAATTAGAAAATTGTGTAAGTGCAGGGGAAGAAGACAAGTATGGAACACTAAAATTGATTTCTTGTAGAAAATATGTGTGATTGCTAAGTGTTTTGCTTGAAGAAGCTAACAGCTGAAATACTTTCCTGGTAAAGCTGAGAGTTGAACTGTAGTACTGTAAAAGGGATTGAAATGAATGATCTCAAATCGATTAAAAAAAGTTTCATCGGCAGCTTTCCGGTAAAAAAAAAAAGAGAAAGAACAGATAAATTGGATTTACAGGACAGAAAGTAGATGAAAATCACTGAATGCAGCTTTGAAAACTGTATGTATGTTCATTTGTAATTACAACACTTTCAGTTAAGATCATGACTCAGTATTTATGAATCCTTTTAGTTTCCTTTTTAGTAGAGTTTCAGTCAACTTTAAAGTTTCATTCAACAGCTGGAATAAGCAGCACCCGGTTAAAAAAAGAGAGAAAAAACACAGAGAAGTTGGATTTACAGGACAGAAAGTAGATGACTTGGCGGAGCGCAAAGCGCGCAGTTTGCAGTTCAAATATTCAGCAGAGCGCATTCATACCACTGTATCTGAGTCACCTTAACATGGTATAGTGCGGGTTTGCTTCAGAGCACTCACCTACTGAGCTCTTCGCGTCTTCGGGCTGGATTTCTGCTGCTGACCACCTCTCCTGGAACAAAGTGTGATGTGATTCTGACTTTATTTCCGTTGAGATTAATTCCGCATTACAGTCTCCACCCGCATGTTCGCTGACTATCAGAGAAAGATCAGTCCGTCCCTTCCGCATCATACCCCGTCCAGTCAAACCCACCCACAGACCTTTCATCTAAACCTTTAAGGGTGTTGGCCTGCATTACCCTCAGTAATAAAGTCCACATCAACACCACCTGCTCCTCTCTCTCCACCTTCTGTTTATGTCTGTGACTTGCTTTATTTTATCACTTCATCTCCTTTTATTTTTCCATGAATGTGTTGGATCCTTATTAATACTCATAGCCTATGATAAATATTATAATTTAACAATTGTCTGACTAATATTTGGAGTAAAAGCCCAGATGAACAGTATTTGAAGTTCTTGTACTTGACTTGAGTATTTCCAAGCGATGCTACTTTCTACATTTCAGAGGGAAATATTGTGCTTTCTACCCCACTACATGTATTTGACATCAAAGAATTGACATAAAATATCTTAATATTCTAATTGTTGTTTAAAATTGCTTTTTTATTTTCTTTGTAAAAAAAAACTCAAAGTACAAGTAGAACTTAGTTGCTTTCCACCGCTGACATTTACTCAAGTAAATGATCTGAATACTTCTTCCATCGCTGCCTTGAGGTCAGAACCATGACTGCATAACGAGCTGCTGTTTTAGGAAACCAGGAGCTGAATACAAGCAGGTTGTGGCTGCAATCAAAATGAAAAGTGCAGCAACTTTTTCTTAGTGAGTTTTTTTTACCTGGATGAGCAGAAAACTATAGAAATCCCTGAAAACTTGGAAGTTTTATTCTTATAATATTTTTTTAAATCCCAAACTTAAAGACTACACACATGTTCCCCATCTTTCATATTCCACCATACTTCCTCTTTACAGAGCAGCAAGGTAAGTTTATTCAGTACATTTACAAAATACACCATGAGACACTTACAACACATAAAGAAGATAGAAATTTTAGAGGAAAGTGAATAGATGAAAACAGAGAGCAGGATGTGAATACAGTGTGCAAGTGTCAAAGATTCCATTTTTTAAACCTGGTTTTAAAGATGATGAGCAATTAAGCTTAAACAGTGTGTTTCAGTTGTGTGTAGCATAATAATGATCCTGCTCCATGTTCTGTTTGGACTCTTGGAACAATTAACAGGATGTTTGATATTTATTGCACACCCAGAACAGGAAAGCCCTCTTACATCAGCTCATGCCACTGGGTTCAAAGTTTTAATTTTCAGATCACTCTGTCCTGAATGAGAAGAAGCCAGGAGATGGCAGCAGAACTCCAAAGATCCTCTTGACAATGGTCCAATATACAGTCAGTACAGTCAGGCCAAGTGACTGTGTATCCCTACAGTTCCCCATAAGTAGCTCAGACACATTTCTTTAGGTCTGAACCATTCCATCAATGGAACTAGAGATGGAGAGAAAAGAACCAGCATCCATTACAATGGACATCACATTTGGTGTTTTTTTTTCTCCTATTTTAATGTTATTTACATAACTGTGCCTGAAGACATTTAACCTGTTGTCCATTACAGTGGACACCAGATCTAAAGAGATGTAATCTGAGCAAGTTTATTTATATTATGGAAATTAAGTTTGGACATAAAAAATGAATTGGACCATATGCACAACAATGAATACAAATCAGAAGGCACCAGATGTAAGCAGCCAGACTGTATTGTGACAAGGTGCACCTGTGTTTTGTTCGTCACAGGAACTCTTTCAAGGCTGCTCACCAAAAGTAGAATGAGAAAATGAGCACATGACAGTTCTGTTACTGTGGTCAATGTTTCATTAGTTAGTCACTGTTAAAATGTTGCATCTCTTCAGTGTTTTCCAGTTCTTTTTAGGCAAAAAAAGACAAATATCAATAGAAATCTAGTTGTGAGGTTTCACAACTGTTTGGACCTGAAGTCCATTGCATTGGACATATAATAAAGCAAATAAAGAGTTGAATTTTGAATTTTTTGTTTGAGCCTCATTTCTACATGTAATATGAGTACGAAAAAAGATAGCTGTAAATAGGCCTCCCAACCACAGTTTGGAGCCACAAGACTGGATAGGTAACACTGGGGGCTCATCTGGGACTTACTCTGCAAGTAAGAGGGAAAAAGAAACCCCCTGTAATGTTAGCTTGGAGAGGTGCACTTTGGGGACCTGGGACAGGAGTACATAGTGTCTGGCACTGTGCAGCACCAACCTGGTGATTTGATCCTTTCGTTAGAATAATAACAATAACAATAATAAGAATTCTTTTCATTTTATGATTTATTTTACAAGTGAGTTTATTCAGCTTCACTCACTTTCTGTTCTGTGTCATGTCATCGGTATCATTTTTCAGTTATTATTTGTACTTGCACCAGTCCCTGTTGATAGTTGGTTTCACAATGATGGTTATTCTGCTTGGCTAAGAATGAATTAAATGACACAGATCAATATTCAAATATTTCTTTAATAAGAGTACTCAGGTCATCACTGTACAGGCTTGTAAAGACAATGACAAAGAAAGAAGTGGCACGAGTCCACTTTATATATGTTTCAACTGAACATCTGGATTTCACTCATATTCTTGCTCCATATGTTTTGTACATAGTCAAAACACATAATATCCACACTTTTAATCCACACTTTTAAACTACCTAAATTTACCTTTAAAATTAAAGAGAAAAACATTAAGTTCTTAGTATGGACATAAACCTTTATATAAAGAACTACATATTTAACTACAGATAATAATTGTAATTTTACATAAATTTGTATGTAATTTTAGAAAACAGAAAATATATTGTATAAATTATATAGTATTTTTCTTGTACAAAAATGAGAAATACATGTAATTTGCCATTATTGGCATAATACCTCAAATGAAAGTTGGGTTGTTAATTTACAGACAATGTCTGTAATTTTAGTTTTGCATACATTTAAAAGAAAAATAGAAAACTTCTCTAAAAAAAATTATTTTTTTTCCGTATATTTAGGATTATTTCGATTATTTCTACGGTGTATTCTATCAACTACTTTTACAACCTTCATCAATACTCCAGCTGTAGCTTCCTGTTGTCTCATTTCACTCTCCCTTAGCCTCATCTCCTCCTCTCTTCTTTCCTTCTCCTCCTCTCTTCTCTCCTTTTCCATCTTCTCTTCCGCTTGCCTCCTCTCCTCCCGTAATCTCTCTTTTTCTTTCCTCTCCTCCTCTCTTTCCTTCCTCTCCTCCTCTCTTCTCTCCTTCTCTTCCTCTCTTCTCTCCTTCTCCTCCTCTCTTCTCTCCTTCTCTCTCCTCTCCTCCTCTTGCCTCTCCTTCTCCTTCCTCTCCTCCTCTTTTCTCTCCTTCTCCTCTTTTCTCTCCTTCTCCTCTTTTCTCTCCTTCTCCCTTCTTTCCTCCTCTTTTCTCTCCTTCTCATCTTTTCTCTCCTGTTCCTCTTTTCTCTCTTTCTCCCTCCTCTCCTCTTCTTTTCTCTCCTTCTCCTCTTTTCTCTCCTTCTCCTCTTTTCTCTCCTTCTCTCTCCTCTCCTCCTCTTTTCTATCCCTCTCTCTCCTCTCCTCCTCTCTTCTCTCCTTCTCCCTCTTCTCCTCAATTCTTTCCATTTCCCTTCTCTCCTCCTCTCTTCTCTTCCTCTCATCCTTTCTTCTCTCCCTCTCCCTCCTCTCCTCCTCTTGTCTCTCCCAGTGCTCCCTCTCCATGTTCATTCGTGTTTCATTCTCCATCCTCATTTGTTCATACTTCAATTCAAACATTCTCTCCATATTTTCCCTCTCCCTATTAATCTCCATCTCTCTCTCCTTTTCCTTATCCAACCTCTCCTTTTCCTTTTTCAAGTCATTCATTGCCATATTCATTTCCTCTTGTTCCTTCTTTCTCTCCTCCTCTCTCTCTCTCTTCTCCTTCTCCCTGTCAGTCTGGAGTTGTTCAGTAATAATCTTGAGATTTTGGTCATATTCTGTTTTTACTGTTTCCTTCAGTTCCTCTTCCTTTTTACGTTCTTCCTCCTCCTTTTCTTTCAGGATGCGTTGTTGTTTTTCTTGAAAGGCTCTTTCTGCCTCTTGGAACATCTCATTGGTGTAGTGGCTTCCTCCGTTCTTCTCAACTATATTTCTGATCTTGTTAAACAGCTCTGTGACTTGAACGTTATCCTCATAATTAAGCTTATTATTGAAGACATGGTAGTGACCATTACATCTGGCCACAAGTTCCTGCAAGTCATCGCTGTCCTCCATGTACTCCTCGATAGTGGTGTTGTGCAGATTGTCACCATGAGTAAAGAGAACCATGCTGTATTTGTCTGCAGCCTGGCCAAACATCTCTTGAATTACCTCCACTGTCTGCATTTCTTCAGGTGTGAATCTGTCCACCTTGATAACTATCAGGAAGATATGGGGTCCAGGAGAGGAAAAAGAGATGCACTGACTGAGGTTTCTATTTGTTTTATCCTGGTCCCACCTGGTGTCAAACAGGCCTGGAGTGTCAGTAACAGCAACCTTTTGTCCGTTCATTTTACCTGTGCACTTAGAGCACTGTTCAGTCATAGATGCAGCACTACACTTTGAGTCAAAGGAGCGACACCCAAGAATGGTATTTCCTGAGGCACTCTTTCCAGTTCCACTCTTCCCCACCATCACAATCCTCAGCTCCTCCTTTTCTGTTTGGGAGGGATGGAAATTGAAAAATGAAATCAGAATTTAAACTTCAATGGCCGATCAGCATAGAAAGTGTTTTTCGAAGTTTTTTAGACTACAATAGTTGCAAACAGATACACGTCCATTTTATTAATTGTACCAAACCACACTGACTCTAAGAGACGTGCACCACCCCAGGACCCCCCATGTTTTTATGTTCTGAGTCTATTTCGTTCTCCTCTGTAGTATTTAGTGTAGCAAATCTGCATAGACAGCTGTTTAAGCTGTCAGCTCTCCTGCTTCACGACACGGTGGGTGGACAATTTCCCTGTGTAGAGCCTACATGAAAACTGTTAACTATTAATAACTACCTGGATATGTGCCGCCACCCAGCCTTACTGCCGGTTCTTCCCAGTGGCCACTTGCGGTATTGCAGTGAGACCACCATTATAAAATAGACATCTATAAAGCTGTTGACAGGACAGCTCGAATGGCAAAGTTCAATTATTACTCTTTGAATGCATCATCTCATCTCATCATCTCTGTAAAGTACAGAGCAGGAGAAACACTAATGTGCATATTCAGCAAAACCAAAAGCTACAATTATTATTATTCATTTATTGACTCATGTGCCAGGTGAGCAATTTTAATTCAACTGAATAGTTTGAGTTCACAGTTACATAAGATGTTTCTCAGTGGTGATTTCATAAATGCAGAGGCTTCATGCTGCATGTTGTTATATGTTATCAATCCATTTATAAGTTTATCCTGTTCCATGTTGTATTTCTGTAATTTTTCTTTCTTGTTCTGTCCTGTATACACAACATCTACTGCATGTCTGTCTGTCCTGGGAGATGGATCCTCCTCTGCTGCTCTTCTTGGGCTTTCTAACATTTTTATACTTTAAAGTCATTGTTTTTAAGTAGTTTTTCTTTATTCTAAGAACAGAGGATGTTGTATTGCTGTACAGACCTGTGAGGCTGGTTTATGATTTGTGATATTGGGCTGTATAAATAAATACTGACTTGACTTTGCAAATACAAAGAAAAAACATACTGAATACAATTGAAGTCAAAGGACCATATGACCATGAATATATTAGTGTCATGAGTCATGACTTACCACATTTTAATGTGCTGGCCATGTTTGGGTTTAAGAGTGTAGAGTTGACGCTGCAGCTGAAGTGAAAGGCTTTCTGGTGCTAAACCTCTTTATATGGAGGATCTGTGGATCAAAAACAGGAATTTATGACTGTAGGCAGACTAGAGAGAACCAGAGACCTTGATGGGTAATTAATTAGTCTGTTTAATGTACAATGCAGTTTAATAATAGTCAACCATTCAAATGTGGGCGAAACGTATTTGCATGCATAGCAACAATAATTCAAATAGTCTGACTTTTCAAGTTTCTTTATGACATTTTAAATGTTTTCGAGATCAAAATTAGAAACTTATGTAAGTGCAGGAGAAGAAGACAAGAATGGGACACAAAAATTAATTTCTTGTAGAAAATGTGTGTGATTGCTAAAAGCTGAAGTGTAATAACTGCAGAGTCAGAAGCTGAAGTGTTTTGCCTGAAGAAGCTAACAGCTGAAATACTTTCCAGGTAAATCTGAGAGTTGAACTGTTGTATTGTAAAATACAATTAATGTCATCAAATTGCTTCAAAAACGTTTCACACGAAAAGCTGGCTGGTGAAGCACTTTGCTAAAAACCTTGCAATCTAAAATGCTTTGCACACAGCTAAAATGTTTTTTTTATTGTAGGAAAAAAGTGGACAGGGAAAATGTGTAGTTGAAGTGAAGCACTGTCTGGACGTTACAGTTGTAGTTGGCTTAAAAGTACAGATATGACATGGAGTTAACTGAAAGCTGTTCAACTTTCACTTTAAATGTCAAATAATATTTTGTATTTACTTTTGCCCAAAAAATCACTTAATGCAGCTTTGAAAACTTGGATGTATGTTCATTTGTAATTACAACACTTTCAGTTAAGATCATGACTCAGTATTTATGAATCCTTTTAGTTTCCTTTTTAGTAGAGTTTCAGTCAACTTTAAAGTTTCATTCAACAGCTGGAATAAGCAGCACCCGGTTAAAAAAGAGAGAGAAAACACAGATAAGTTGGATTTACAGGACAGAAAGTAGATGACTTGGCGGAGCGCAAAGCGCGCAGTTTGCAGTTCAAATATTCAGCGAACGCATTCATACCACTGTATCTGAGTCACCTTAACATGGTATAGTGCGGGTTTGCTTCAGAGCACTCACCTACTGAGCTCTTCGCGTCTTCGGGCTGGATTTCTGCTGCTGACCACCTCTCCTGGAGCAGTGTGATGTGATTCTGACTTTATTTCCATTGAGATTAATTCTGCATTACAGTCTCCACCCGCCTGTTCGCTGACTATCAGAGAAAGATCAGTCCGTCCCTTCCGCATCACACCCCGTCCAGTCAAACCCACCCACAGACCTTTCATCTAAACCTTTAAGGGTGTTGGCCTGCATTACCCTCAGTAATAAAGTCCACATCAACACCACCTGCTCCTCTCTCTCCACCTTCTGTTTATGTCTGTGATTTGCTTTATTTTATCACTTCATCTCCTTTTATTTTTCCATGAACGTGTTGGATCCTTATTAATACTCATAGCCTATGATAAATATTATAATTTAACAGTTGTATGACTAATATTTGGAGTAAAAGCCCAGATTAACAGTATTTGAAGTTCTAGTACTTGACTTGAGTATTTCCAAGCGATGCTACTTTCTACATTTCAGAGGGAAATATTGTACTTTCTACCCCACTACATGTATTTGACATTAAAGAATTGACATAAAATATCTTAATATTCTAATTGTTGTTTAAATTGTTTGCTTTTTTATTTTCTTTGTAAAAAAAAATAATAATACTCAAAGTACAAGTATCTGAAAACAGTACCAGAACTTAGTTGCTTTCTACCGCTGACATTTACTCAAGTAAATGATCTGAATACTTTTTCCATCACTGCCTTGAGGTCAGTACCATGACTGCATAACGAGCTGCTGTTTTAGGAAACCAGGAGCTGAATACAAGCAGGTTGTGGCTGCAATCAAAATGAAAAGTGCAGCAACTTTTTCTTGGTGAGTTTTTTTACCCGGATGAGCAGAAAACTATAGAAATCCCTGAAAACTTGGAAGTTTTATTCTTATAATATTTTTTTAAATCCCAAACTTAAAGACTACACACATGTTCCCCACCTTTCATATTCCACCATACTTCTTCTTTACAGAGCAGCAAGGTAAGTTTATTCAGAACATTTACATACATCATGAGACATTTAAAACACATAAAGAAGATTTTCAAAAGCAATAGATCCAGATTGCAGAATTTTAGAGGAAAGTGAATAGATGAAAAAAGAGAGCAGGATGTCAATACAGTGTGGATGATAGTAAAAGTATCAAAGATTCCATTTTTTAAAAACTTGATTTTAAAGATGATGAGCAATAAAGCTTAAACAGTGTGTTTCAGCTGTGTGTAGCATAATAATGATTCTGCTCCATGTTCTGTTTGGACTCTTGGAACAATTAACAGGATGTTTGATGTTTATTGCACACCCAGAACAGGAATGTTCATTTTAGTTTTAGTTTTCAGATCATTCTGGCCTGGATGAGAAGAAGCCAGAAGATGGCAGCAGAACTCCAAAGATCCTCTTGACAATGGTCCAATATACAGTCAGTACAGTCAGGCCAAGTGACTGTGTATCCCTACAGTTCTCCATAAGTAGCTCAGAGTTAAAAAACAAACAAACAAAAAAAAAACAAAACAAAAAAAACAAAACAAAAACAAAAACAAAAACAAACAAACAAAAAACACACTGTCTGACATCTAATCTGTATCAGCTCTACACTGAAGCTTCATGTTTAAAGAGAGTAAAATATCTAAAACAAACACATTTCTTTAGGTCTGAACCATTCCATCAATGGAACTAGAGATGGAGAGAAAAGTTACCATCATTAGTTAACCCCTTCAGAACCAGCATCCATTACAATGGACATCACATTTGGTGTTTTTTTCTATGTTAATATGTTATTTACATAACTGTACCTGAAGACATTTAACCTGTTGTCCATTACAGTGGACACCAGATCTAAAGAGGTGTAATCTGAGCAAGCATATTTAGATTATAAAAATCATTTTTTGACATAAAAATGAATTGGACCACATGCCCAACCATGAATACAAATCAGAAGGCACCAGATGTAAGCAGCCAGACTGTATTGTGACAAGGTGCACCTGTGTTTTGTGCGTCACAGGAACTCTTTCAAGGCTGCTCACCAAAAGTAGAATGAGAAAATGAGCACATGACAGTTCTGTTACTGTGGTCAATGTTTCATTAGTTAGTCACTGTTAAAATGTTGCATCTCTTCATCTGGGATTTACTCTGCAAGTAAGAGGGGATTTACTCTGCAAGTAAGAGGGAAAAAGAAACCCACTGTAATATCAGCTTGGAGAGGTGCACTTTGGGGACCTGGGACAGGAGTACATAGTGTCTGGCACTGTGTGTCTACTTATAGGGTAAGTATTGTGTACTTACAGGGTAAGTATTGTGTACTTAGATAGTAAGACTGGGAGAACAGCACATATGTTGTGGTTTCTGTGTAATTAAAGAATAAAATAAATTTTCATAACTTCCTGTGTACCTTATTATTGTGTAATTAAGGATATACTATGTATATTGTTACATTACTGTATTGTTATTTTTCATCCTTGGATGACAATACAAACCTTCCATAGCTGTGCACTTGAGAGGCAAGTTTGAGGAAGTTACACCCTAAGTTCAACGAAGTTACACTTTAAATTCCTAATCGTTACTCCTTTGTTTCACGTTCTTTTCTTTTCTTCTGCTGTACCTACATTTAAGTACCAGCAAGAACTGGTTAGTATTTTATATGTAAGTTCCGGGAAATTATATGGTAAGTGATGGGAAGTTACCCCTCAAGTATTTCATATGTATGGATTCATATGAAGTGACAGGAAGTTACTCCGTAAAATGTGGGATATATTCTAAAGCCTTACCAATCATTGTACACTGTAAACATTTAAAGCCAAGGTAGCAATCACAGCTACTAGGAGTGAGAAGCCCTTTTCTTTTTGTAAATTAGGGGGAATCACAAAAACATTATTAGTAGGCAGGATGTAATTTCTCCTGTATTACAGGAGAAACCTCAAAATTTCTAGTCTGCACTTCCAAGGCATTGAGAAAGTGCATTGCAGTAAGTGAGGGGGCAATCTGGATCTCTTGCTTTTGAAATGTGAAGCATTTTGGATACATAAATTAAACACACAATCACCACATGGACTGAATGAAGAGCTGGACTAGAGGTGTTGCCTTAAAAGCTAAGTTTGACTGTTATTAGTTTTTACAGATGTATATTTGTTAGAAAATGATTATATAATATGAATTTAATTTAAAAATATAATTAAACAGTACAGCTGCTGTAGGTGAGGTGTCCACTCACAGAATTGATCCTTTCATTAAAAATATTAATTAACAATTATATTAATTTTATGATAGTTTGTTATTTTACATGTGAGTTTATTCAACTTCACTCACTTTCTGTTCTGTGTCATGTCATCAGCATCATCTTTCAGGTATTATTTGTACTTGCACTAGCCCCTGTCTGTCCCTGTCTAAGAATGAGTAAGATGACACAGATCAATATTCAAATATTTCTTTAATAAGAGCACTCAGGTCATCACTGTACAGGCTTGTAAAGACAATGACAAAGAAAGAAGTGACACAAGTCCACTTTATATATGTTTCAAGTGGACATCTGGATTTCACTCATATTCTTGCTCCATATGTTTTGTACATAGTCAAAACACATAATTTCCACACTTTTTTTCTGGCTTGCCTTTTAGGGCTTCCATATGATGTGGCATCTGAAATGAGTCACAAAGCCAGATAAGAGAGTTAGCATCAACCTTTGAGATGAACTCAAGTTTTCTGGTATCACAAAGCTGGTTCACTTTTACCAGGAATAAATCACCATTGTAACTTATGGTGAACAGCTAACCTGTTCCGGAGCAGGAAAACTTCTCACCAAAGGATCAAATCATAGTTCATTAACACCCCGACTACAGACCAACCAGATCACTGAAAACAATCAGTCATAATTCCTACAAGATCCAAACAGGCACAAAAGTCCAGAGTTTACGATAAAGTGACAAGTGAAAAAGAGCAATATAGTTTACTGTACACTATATTCTTATACGTCAGTAGAATCATTTTATTGTTCCAGGGTTTCATTTCCACTCTGTGTTTAAAACAGCTTCTAACAAACAGACAGATGGTTTGTGACTCTAAACACATAATGATGATTGTAGCTGACTGACTGGACAGTAGCTGTACTATAAATATTGAAAGACGCTAAAGTTTGACTAGATTGTAGATTGTGGCTCGAGACTATTCCACTACACTGTAAAAAAAAAAACTGTAAAAAAAGGTCAAATGACTGGCAGCAGTGGCTGCCAGTCGATTTTCACTGTTTCAATTAAAATGGAAACTTCAGAATACCAACTTTTACAACCGTCATCAGTGCTCCAGCTACAGCTTCCTGTTGTCTCATTTCTCTCTCCCTTTTCCTCATCTCCTCTCTTCTTTCCTCCTCCTCTCTTCTCTCCTTTTCCCTCTCTTCCTCTTGCCTCCTCTCCTCCTGTATTCTCTCTCTTTCCTTCTTCTCCTCCTCTCTTTCCTTCCTCTCCTCCTCTCTTCTCTCCTCCTCCTCCTCCTCCTGTCTTCTCTCCTCCTCCTCCTCTCTTCTCTCCCTCTCCTCCTCTCTTCTCTCCTTCTCCCTCCTATCCTCCTCTTGCCTCTCCTTCTCCCTCCTCTCCTTGTCTTTTCTCACCTTCTCCTCTTTTCTCTCCTTCTCTTTTCTCTCCTTCTCCCTTCTTTCCTCCTCTTTTCTCTTCTGATCCTCTTTTCTCTTTTTCTCCCTCCTCTCCTCTTCTTTTCTCTCCTTCTCCTCTTTTCTCTCCTTCTCCTCTTTTCTCTCCTTCTCTCTCCTCTCCTCCTCTTTTATCTCCCTCTCTCTCCTCTCCTCCTCTCTTCTCTCCTTCTCCCTCTTCTCCTCGATTCTTTCCATTTCCTTTCTCTCCTCCTCTCTTCTCTTCCTCTCATCCTTTCTTCTCTCCCTCTCCCTCCTCTCCTCCTCTTGTCTCTCCCAGTGCTCCCTCTCCATGTTCACCCGTGTTTCATTCTCCATCCTCATTTGTTCACACTTCAATTCAAACATTCTCTCCATATTTTGCCTCTCCCTATTAATCTCCATCTCTCTCTCCTTTTCCTTATCCAACCTCTCCTTTTCCTTCTTCAAGTCATTCATTGCCATATTCATTTCCTCTTGTTCCTTCTTTCTCTCCTCCTCTCTCTCTCTCTTCTCCTTCTCCCTGTCAGTCTGGAGTTGTTCAGTAATAATCTTGAGATTTTGGTCATATTCTGCTTTTACTGTTTCCTTCAGTTCCTCTTCCTTTTTACGTTCTTCCTCCTCCTTTTCTTTCAGGATGCGTTGTTGTTTTTCTTGAAAGGCTCTTTCTGCCTCTTGGAACATCTCATTGGTGTAGTGGCTTCCTCCGTTCTTCGCCACTATATTTCTGATCTTGTTAAACAGCTCGGTGACTTGAACGTTATCCTCATTATTAAGCTTATTATTGAAGACATGATACTGACCATTACATCTGGCCACAAGTTCCTGCAAGTCATCGCTGTCCTCCATGTACTCCTCGATAGTGGTGTTGTGCAGATTGTCGCCATGAGTAAAGAGAACCATGCTGTATTTGTCTGCAGCCTGGCCAAACATATCTTGGATTACATCTACTGTCTGCTTTTCTTCTTGTGTGAATCTGCCCACCTTGATAACTATCAGGAAGATATGGGGTCCAGGAGAGGAAAAAGAGATGCACTGACTGAGGTTTCTATTTGTTTTATCCTGGTCCCACCTGGTGTCAAAGAGGCCTGGAGTGTCAATAACAACAACCTTTTGTCCGTTCATTTTACCTGTGCACTTAGAGCACTGTTCAGTCATAGATGAAGCACTGCACTTTGAATCAAAGGAAAGATGTCCAAGAATGGTATTTCCTGTGGCACTCTTCCCAGTTCCACTCTTCCCCACCATCACAATCCTCAGCTCCTCCTTTTCTGTTCGGAAGGGATGAAAAATATGAAATTATTTAAACTTTATATGTCCAATCCACATATAAAGTGTTTTAAGAAGCTTTTTAAATGTTCAGCAATTGCAAACAGATATCCTTACCTTTTAGTAATTGTACCAAACCACATTGATTCCAAGAGACGTGCACCACCCCAGGACCCCCCATGTTTTTATGTTCTGAGTCTATTATGTTCTCCTCTGTCGTGATTAGCTGTTTAAATTACACAAAAATCCTCCTATATGTTTGTTTTGAATTTATTAACAGTATCTATATTGATTTATCGGTTCCCAGTCTGTCTGTCAGCTCACCTACTTCACTAAAGGTAGATTCCTTCCACCCGCTACGGTGGGTGGGAAAAAACATCAATGAATTAATAAACACAAACACTGTGGATTTCTCCCCATGGAGCCGACATGAAAACTATAAACTGCCATTTTTTCCCAATGGCCACTTGCAGTATTGCAGTGAGACCATCATTATAAAAGAGCTGTTTATAAAGCTGTTGACAGGACACCTCGAATGGCAAAGAAGTCAAACAAGGTACTCTTTGTGTGTTTGTGGTATAATCCCGATGTTAAGTCTAAGGAACAAGCAGAAACACTACTAAGCATATTCAGGTGGTGCTAGGTGAGCAATTTTAATTCAACTGAATAGTTTGAGTCCAGTTCTTATAATACACCCATGAGGCTAATGTGTGTGTAAATATTCAGAGTTCACAGTTAGATAAGATGTTTCTCAGTGGTGATTTCATAAATGCAGAGGCTTCATGCTGCATGTTGTTATATGTTATCAATCCAAGTTTAGCCTGTTCCATGTAGTATTTCTGTCATTTTTCTTTCTTGTTCTGTCCTGTATACACAACATCTACTGCATGTCTGTCCGTCCTGGGAGAGGGATCCTCCTCTGCTGCTCTTCCTGGGCTTTCTAACATTTTTATACTTTAAAGTTGTTGTTTTTGAGGAGTTTTTCTTTATTCTAAGGACAGAGGATGTTGTATTGCTGTGCAGACCTCTGGGGCAAATGCATGATTTGTGATATCAGGCTGTATAAATAAATATTTACTTGACTTTGCAAATACAAAGAAAAAACATACTGAATACAATTGAAGTCAAAGGACCATATGACCATGAATATAGTAGTATCATGTGTCATGACTTACCACATTTTAATTTGCTGGCCATGTTTGGGTTTAAGAGTGTAGAGTTTGACAGTTTCAAACTCAAAATGAAGAGGTTGGTTGTGCAGTCTCATATAAACCTGTCCTTGCGAACAACCTGCTGATCAAAGACAGCCGTCAGCGGGGTCTGAGGGACACTTGCCAGCCACCTTCACAATATAGCTCAGGTGATTTTTGTCGTTGATGTTCAGGTTACCTTATTAAGCAATCAAAAGTAAGAACAGATTCAATAAATGACTTGCAAAACAAAAATATGATTTTCCTATCTACATTAAAAACATTAAACTATTCCCTAAGTTCATCTGCAAAGTCATCAAATCTTAAAGAAAAAAAATGTTTTCAGTTTTTTTCTGTCTTTTCATTTTCCTCATTCCATCCTTTTATATAGTATCTTAGCCCTCTTAAAAGAAAAAGAAACACTGCAAAAATAATGACAGTAAACAACTGAAATGAATTGCCTCAATTGCTGACAGTATAAATGATCTCCATGAGCTGATTGGTGAAGTGCTTTGCTGATCATTTTGCAATCTAAAATGCTTTGCACACAGCTGAAATGTTTTACATTGCAGACGTAAAAAAAAAAAAAAAAAAAGTGAACAGGGAAAATAGTAGTAATCTTAAGTTTCAGTCAATTTCAAGGCTTCATTTAACAGTAGGAACAAGCAACTATCAGGTTAAAAGTAGAGAAGATGGACCTACAGGACAGAAAATGGAGGACTTGGCGGAATGCAGTCCAAATATTCAGCAGAGCGCTCTCATACCACTGAGTCACCTTAACATGGTATAGCGCGGGTTTGCTTCAGAGCACTCACCTACTGAGCTCATTAGACGCGTCTTCGGGCTGGATTTCTGCTGCTGACCACCTCTCCTGGAACAATCTCCGTTGAGATTAATTACAGTCTCCACCCGCATGTTCGCTGACTATCAGAGAAAGTTTAGTCCGTCCCTTCCGCATCACACCCCGTCCAGTCAAACCCACCCACAGACCTTTCGTTTACACATTTAAGTGTGTTTGGCTGCATTACCCTCAGTAATAAAATCCACATCAACACCACCTCGCCTTGCTGCTCCTCTCTCTCTCTACGCCTTCTGTTTATGTCTTAATTTATCACTTCATCTCCTTTTAGTTTTCTATAAACGCGTTGGATCCTTATTAATACTTATAGACTATGATAAATAATATAATATCACAGCTGTAAGACTAATATTTGGAGTGAAAGCCCAGAATAACAGTTTGACTTTCAGATACTTGTACTTTACTTGAGTATTCCCATGTGATTCTACTTTATACTTCCACTACACTACATTTATTTGATGTTGAAGATTTGACATAAAATATTTTAATATTCCAAAGTGATGAAAACAGAGAAGCAAAGGAGAATGCAGGATGTGAGCACAGTGTGAATAATAGTAAGAGTACCATAGATTTCATTGAAAGCAATGGAGAAAAAAACTGTTTTCAACCTGGTTTTAAAGGCGGTGACAGATTAAGTTTGTTTCAGCTGTGTGTAGTATAGTAACCATCCTACTCCATGTTCTGCTTGGACTCTTGGAGCAATTAACAAGGTGTTACCAGGTCAAAGTCCCCAATGACGACACAACGCTTACAAATATCACGACCACGGGGGACAAACACCAAAGAAACAGTTCTGGTAAAATGTTTGTATATCACATATAAATAAATTAGAACTGCAACGATTAGTCAACTAATGGATTAGTTGATCAAAAGAAAACAAATTGCCAACTAGCAAAAAATCTGAATATTCTCTGCTTCCAGTTTCTCAAATGTGGGAATTTGGTGTTATTCTTTGAATTTTTACTGAAAAAGATTTAATGAAACTGTTTTATTTTCTAACTGTAAATGGCATACTTTGGGGCTTTTCGGACTGTTTGTCTCACTAGGGCTTAAAATTAAATTTGAGTATTGATGGAATGGTTCAAACCAAAAAACATGTATTTGGTTTAAATGTTTGTCTCTCTTTAAATATGTAGTTTCAGTGTAGAGCTGCATCAAGCCCATACAGATTAGATGTCAGACAATATGATTTTCTTTCTTTAACTTTAAGTGACTTATGGGGAACTGTAGAGAAAAATACAGTCATTTGGTGTGACTGTACTGACTGTATCTGTCAAGAGGATCTTTGGAGTTCTGCTGCCATCTTCTGGCTGCTTCCCATCCAGGTCAGAGAGATCTGATAACTGAAACTGTGACATGAGCTGATGTAAAAAGGGAATGTTCTGTTCTGGGTGTACAATAGGTAAACTACATGTTTGACGTGATATTTGTAAGCGTTGTGTCTTCATTGGGGACTTTGTACAAAACAATGTTTTATGATCTGACAGCATTGTGATTACACTTGGTATGGGTGAGGGAGATCATAGTTTGGGTTAAAATGATTACTTACCATAATGGATGTATTAAGAGAACTGGATACAATGTCAGAGGTGGGGCCACGTTCATTCCAATAAAGGTTGCTCAGTGGAGCAGGAAGCTGAAAAAGTTTTACCTCTAGTTATAAAATTACCTGAATCTTATGTACAGCTTCTCCATCATGTATTAGTTAAAAATACATTTTCATTGAATCTTTACAGAAAATTATTTTAGAGGTAGGTTCGGGTGGAGTTATGTCAAATTGGCTTAAAAGTCTGGCGCACTTCCTGGGGGTTCCCTCCTCCTCCTCTTTCAATGAGCAAACAACAAAAATTGTGCAATACAGCCACCATATGGACAGGAGTAGGAAGGACTCCTGAATGTCTTTGGTGCTTGCAAACATTAAATTAAAGTTTAAACCAATCTTCTTGGCATTTTTTATTGAAAATCATTGTCACAAAATCATGAGCCTTATTCTACTATCCAGCTGCTGTTTTAAAGATGGTTATTTAAAGCACGATGAGACATTTAATTTGACATCCATGAAACAGGAAACATTTGGTTCTTCCTTCTTCTTCTGGCTACCCCTGGAAGAGGACGGTGAGTCTGACTTCACTGTGTCCTCTGTGTGCTTCTCATTAGCACAACACTTGTGATATGGCTTCACTTGACCTGAAAAAAATAAAGAAATGGATCGATTAATGAACAATCTGCTATGATAATATTCCATAAAATCCATGGCCAAGTTCTACCAGGTGAAATTGAATCTGTGGACTCTGATTTTGTTATATTTCTGAAAATTTACAGAATTCTGTTGGCCTCACTGCAGTAAAGAAGAATATATGCAGCTGTACATACTGTAAATTAGTGGTGGAAGAAGTGCTGAGATACTCAAGCAAAATTAATAAGTCATCAATTTAAAAATAATCTATTACAAGTAAAGTCCTGTATTTCAAATCTGACTCAAGTAAAAGTACCAAACTACTTACTAAATTCACTTAAAGAATTAAAAGTAAAAGAAAATAAAACATAACATTGAATGAACAGAACTTTCCCTCATTTCCTATTTTTCAATGAAAACAAACATAAAAATAGTGAAGTGTTACCGTAGTCGTCTCCTTTGTATTCTCCAGTGGCAGGTCTGTCTTCTGAGATTCTTTTTCTTGCCTTTTACGTATGAAGGACAGATGCAGCCTGGATGTCAGGCTTGTTTGACAGACGGGATTCAGCAATGGGTCTGGTTTATTTTTGAGTCGATCCAGCTCTTTCAGAATCTTTACAGTGGGACCACTTTTCAGCTGCAGGTCCAGAAAGTCCTGCTTCTTGAAGCAAACAAGACAATCTCCAGACACGTCTTCCTCCAGGAGTGGTTCTGCTTTTTTGACATCCACCTTCACATGCTACAGTAACCACTTGTACACCTGCTCCTTTGTCCAGTTTTCTACATACGCTGGAAACTATGACTCATGTTGTGATCCTTCCTTCAGCTTCTCTAGATAAGATGTGATTTTGACAGCAGGGCCGTGTTTTATTCCCAATTCTAATATATCTTTTTTTCAAAGTCATCTATATATTCTGGCACTTCCTCTTCAACGAACCTGTCAACACAAGTCTGATGAACTTTGACCACGGTCATCAGCCACTGGTGGACATCTTCTTTGGTCCAGTTTTCAATCTCAGGTGGTGGCTCAGCTGCTTCTTCAGTCCAGGTTTCAGTCTCAGGTGGTGGCTCAGCTGTTGACTCGCTCATTTTGGATAAACTAGAATGAAACAAAGAAACCAAAAATATAATATAAGAGCAAAAATGCTGTATTTTACAGGCCTTGGATTTCATACAAATTTAATGAGAATGTTCTGGGTGAGTGCAGGTAACAAGAAATTTTTTAGGGTATTTTATAGAAAGGATGGTGTAATTTGGTACAAAGTATAAGAAAAAAAGTGATTTGTTTAGACAGGACCTGCCCCTGGGGTTCATACTGGGTAGTTAATTTTCTCCCAACACTTTGATTATTAACATCCACACAAAACATGACGATCTTGAACCATCAAAAGCATAAAAGGGGCTGCAGAAGGAGGAAAACTACTCTAATTTAGTTAAAGATGAACCCAATGAAAACCGGACAGGTTATATAAAGCTAATAAACACAACAGACACCAGTGTAAAGACACTTCGGACCAAAGTTTATGATAATAACTTTAGCCATGTGAATTTATGAACAAATTGACAAATTGAAATTGATCTTTATTCTCTGGAGACTGTCAAAACTAAGCGATTGTCTTTCTTTGTAGAAATCATTTCAGGAAATGTGGACATGCTGTCATTCAAGTCTACAAATCTTCAGATAAGATATTTGAGTTCACAAATTCCTATATTGTTTTGGTGGAGAATGTGGGTAATCTTTAAACTGATTTGCAATCACAACATTCTAAATATTCTTAAACACTTATTACTGTGCTGCTGCTTAAAGTATGTTACTGTGCTGCTGCATAAAATGAGAATTATCTCAGAGTCAAGTCAGAAACAGGCCTGGATTGGATCCCATACAAGGGGAAAGCAGACCCTTGTCTGACAGCCAATAATGAAAAGGACACATAGAGGATAAGTAACTGTAGTTGTTATGTTTCACAGACAATAAGGTTGTCTGTCAGTAAGGTGTATATGAGGACAGATTCGGGCAAGTTTCCCCATATATTATGTCCCAGGGCCCTTTTTTTGTCAGACAGCTTGAATGTATACTAAGAGTCTCTAGTTCATTGCAAGACTGTGCTATATGCTCCCTTTGAGCTCTGTACTAGCTCGGGAAAAGAAAAGGCGAGAAAGGAAAGCATAGAACACATGCAGAAATTGTGTAATGCTGTGGCTAGAAATTAGCCTTAGTTGGGAGTTTGAGTTCCTCTGATCCGCCGCAATCAGGAGTGACAATTTGTTCAATGCATGAATTGGTGAATGAGTGTACGCTCATTTTGTTACCAAATACACATACAAAAACATATGTTTTGCTTCTGTTGGCACATATTTCATCCAATTTTCACCAAACTTGGTATATACCATATTTAGTGGGCACCGAAACATATCACTTACAATTTTTCTGTTATTGGCTAGCAACCTTTTGGAGGCATGGCCTGACACTTAATGGTTGATAACTGTTTAATAATTTTGTAATGTTGTACTCAAGGTGACCATACAGAAGTGTGTAAGATTTCATAAAATTCTGTCCAAAGGGGGCGTTAAAGCAACCTTATAACATGATATTTCAGCAATTTTGTGGTTTTTAACGGAATGAAGCTTGGTACACAGGTTTTCCATGAAAATCTGCACGACATACTGGATCATGGCACCAATAGCTCCACCTTGTGGTCATGAATAAAACACTACAATACTCCTTATTATCTACCAACTCTTTTAAATGAAACATGCCATGGTAATCACATTCTATAGTACAGATGGAGATCCTGAGCAAGTATTCAGTATTTTCAGCAATGCCTTGCAATTCATTCCATTTTTCAGTATTCACATGGGTTTTCCGCAGGAAATGCATTTCTAATGTGTCATGTTATGTTATATCATGTAAATAAGTCAAGTATATTGTGTCATGTTATGCTATTATATGTTACATATTATTGTGACATATATAAGTAAGAAAGAATGTTGTGTCATGTTATACTATGATAGGTTACATATGTCATATCATGTAAGTAAGACAAAGTATGTTGTGTCATGTTATGCTATGATATGTTACATATTGTTATGTCATATCATGTAAGTAAGACAAACTATGTTGTGTCATATTATGCTATGATATGCAACATATAGTTATGTCATATCATGTAAGTAAGACAAACTATGTTGTGTCATATTATGCTATGATATGCAACATATAGTTATGTCATATCATGTAGGTAAGACAAAGTATATTGTGTCATGTTACGTTGTGATATCTATTGTTATATTATTTAAGTAAGAAAAGTATATTGAGTCATGTTATGCCATGATATGTTATGTATTATGTCCTATCATGTACGTAAGACAAAGTATATGTGTCATATAATACTATGATATGCAACATATGGTTATGTCATATCATGTAAGTAAGACAAAGTATATTGTGTCATTTTATGTTATGATATGCAATATATGATTATGTCATATCATGTAAGTAAAACAAAGTATGTTGTGTGATGTTATGCTATGATATGCAACATATGGTTATGTCATATCATGTAAGTAAGACAAAGTATGTTGTGTCATATTATGCTATGATATGCAACATATAGTTATGTCATATCATGTAAGTAAGAAAAGTATATTGAGTCATGTTATGCCATGATATGTTATGTATTATTATGCCATATCATGTAAGTAAGACAAAGTATGTTGTGTCATATTATGCTATGATATGCAACATATGGTTATGTCATATCATGTAAGTAAGACAAAGTATATTATGTCATTTTATGTTATGATGTGCAACATATGGTTATGTCATATCATGTAAGTAAAACAAAGTATGTTGTGTCATATTATACTATGATATGCAACATATGGTTATGTCATATCATGTAGGTAAGACAAAGTATATGTGTCATTTTATGTTATGATATGCAACATATGGTTATGTCATATCATGTAAGTAAGACAAAGTATATGTGTCATGTTATGCTATGATATGCAACATAAGGTTATGTCATATCATGTAGGTAAGACAAAGTATGTTGTGTCATATTATGCTATGATGTGCAACATATGGTTATGTCATATCATGTAAGTAAGACAAAGTATATGTGTCATGTTATGCTATGATATGTAACATGGTTATGTCATATCATGTAAGTAAGACAAAGTATATGTGTCATGTTATGTTATGATATGCAACATATGGTTATGTCATATCATGTAGGTAAGACAAAGTATGTTGTGTCATATTATGCTATGATGTGCAACATATGGTTATGTCATATCATGTAAGTAAGACAAAGTATATGTGTCATGTTATGCTATG
Organism: Euthynnus affinis; assembly: GCA_029490765.1. Lineage (NCBI taxonomy): Eukaryota > Metazoa > Chordata > Actinopteri > Scombriformes > Scombridae > Euthynnus > Euthynnus affinis. The sequence goes on along the minus strand of CM055848.1, from coordinate 31,738,762 downwards.
ATATGTAACATGGTTATGTCATATCATGTAAGTAAGACAAAGTATATGTGTCATTTTATGTTATGATATGCAACATATGGTTATGTCATATCATGTAGGTAAGACAAACTATGTTGTGTCATATTATGCTATGATATGCAACATATGGTTATGTCATATCATGTAAGTAAGACAAAGTATATTATGTAATTTTATGTTATGATATGCAACATATGGTTATGTCATATCATGTAAGTAAGACAAAGTATATGTGTCATGTTATGCTATGATATGCAACATATGGTTATGTCATATCATGTAAGTAAGACAAAGTATATGTGTCATGTTATGCTATGATATGCAACATATGGTTATGTCATATCATGTAGGTAAGACAAAGTATGTTGTGTCATATTATGCTATGATGTGCAACATATGGTTATGTCATATCATGTAAGTAAGACAAAGTATATGTGTCATGTTATGCTATGATATGTAACATATGGTTATGTCATATCATGTAAGTAAGACAAAGTATATGTGTCATGTTATGTTATGATATGCAACATATGGTTATGTCATATCATGTAAGTAAGACAAACTATGTTGTGTCATATTATGCTATGATATGCAACATATGGTTATGTCATATCATGTAAGTAAGACAGAGTATGTTGTGTCATATTATGCTATGATATGCAACATATGGTCATGTAAGTAAGACAAAGTATATGTGTCATGTTATGCTATGATATGCAACATATGGTTATGTCATATCATGTAGGTAAGACAAAGTATATTGTCATTTTATGTTATGATATGCAACATATGGTTATGTCATATCATGTAGGTAAGACAAAGTATATTGTCATTTTATGTTATGATATGCAACATATGGTTATGTCATATCATGTAGGTAAGACAAAGTATATTATGTCATTTCATGTTATGATATGCAACATATGGTTATGTCATATCATGTAAGTAAAACAAAGTATGTTGTGTCATGTTATGCTATGATATGCAACATATGGTTATGTCATATCATGTAAGTAAGACAGAGTATGTTGTGTCATATTATGCTATGATATGCAACATATGGTTATGTCATATCATGTAAGTAAGACAAAGTATATGTGTCATGTTATGCTATGATATGCAACATATGGTTATGTCATATCATGTAAGTAAGACAAAGTATATGTGTCATGTTATGCTATGATATGCAACATATGGTTATGTCATATGATGTAAGTAAGACAAAGTATATTGAGCCATGTTATGCCATGATATGTTATGTATTATGTCCTATCATGTAGGTAAGACAAAGTATATTATGTCATTTTATGTTATGATATGCAACATATGGTTATGTCATATCATGTAAGTAAAACAAAGTATGTTGTGTCATGTTATGCTATGATATGCAACATATGGTTATGTCATATCATGTAAGTAAGACAGAGTATGTTGTGTCATATTATGCTATGATATGCAACATATGGTCATGTAAGTAAGACAAAGTATATGTGTCATGTTATGCTATGATATGCAACATATGGTTATGTCATATCATGTAAGTAAGACAAAGTATATTATGTCATGTTATGCTATGATATGCAACATATGGTTATGTCATATCATGTAGGTAAGACAAAGTATATTGTCATTTTATGTTATGATATGCAACATATGGTTATGTCATATCATGTAGGTAAGACAAAGTATATTGTCAATTTATGTTATGATATGCAACATATGGTTATGTCATATCATGTAAGTAAGACAAAGTATATTGAGCCATGTTATGCCATGATATGTTATGTATTATGTCCTATCATGTAGGTAAGACAAAGTATATTATGTCATTTTATGTTATGATATGCAACATATGGTTATGTCATATCATGTAAGTAAAACAAAGTATGTTGTGTCATGTTATGCTATGATATGCAACATATGGTTATGTCATATCATGTAAGTAAGACAGAGTATGTTGTGTCATATTATGCTATGATATGCAACATATGGTTATGTCATATCATGTAAGTAAAACAAAGTATATGTGTCATGTTATGCTATGATATGCAACATATGGTTATGTCATATCATGTAAGTAAGACAAAGTATATGTGTCATGTTATGCTATGATATGCAACATATGGTTATGTCATATGATGTAAGTAAGACAAAGTATATTGAGCCATGTTATGCCATGATATGTTATGTATTATGTCCTATCATGTAGGTAAGACAAAGTATATTATGTCATTTTATGTTATGATATGCAACATATGGTTATGTCATATCATGTAAGTAAAACAAAGTATGTTGTGTCATGTTATGCTATGATATGCAACATATGGTTATGTCATATCATGTAAGTAAGACAGAGTATGTTGTGTCATATTATGCTATGATATGCAACATATGGTCATGTAAGTAAGACAAAGTATATGTGTCATGTTATGCTATGATATGCAACATATGGTTATGTCATATCATGTAAGTAAGACAAAGTATATTATGTCATGTTATGCTATGATATGCAACATATGGTTATGTCATATCATGTAGGTAAGACAAAGTAAATTGTCATTTTATGTTATGATATGCAACATATGGTTATGTCATATCATGTAGGAAAGACAAAGTATATTGTCATTTTATGTTATGATATGCAACATATGGTTATGTCATATCATGTAAGTACGACAAAGTATATTGAGCCATGTTATGCCATGATATGTTATGTATTATGTCCTATCATGTAGGTAAGACAAAGTATATTATGTCATTTTATGTTATGATATGCAACATATGGTTATGTCATATCATGTAGATAAAACAAAGTATGTTGTGTCATGTTATGCTATGATATGCAACATATGGTTATGTCATATCATGTAAGTAAGACAGAGTATGTTGTGTCATATTATGCTATGATATGCAACATATGGTTATGTCATATCATGTAAGTAAGACAAAGTATATGTGTCATGTTATGCTATGATATGCAACATATGGTTATGTCATATCATGTAAGTAAGACAAAGTATATGTGTCATGTTATGCTATGATATGCAACATATGGTTATGTCATATGATGTAAGTAAGACAAAGTATATTGATCCATTTTATGCCATGATATGTTATGTATTATGTCCTATCATGTAGGTAAGACAAAGTATATTATGTCATTTTATGTTATGATATGCAACATATGGTTATGTCATATGATGTAAGTAAAACAAAGTATGTTGTGTCATGTTATGCTATGATATGCAACATATGGTTATGTCATATCATGTAAGTAAGACAGAGTATGTTGTGTCATATTATGCTATGATATGCAACATATGGTTATGTCATATCATGTAAGTAAGACAGAGTATGTTGTGTCATATTATGCTATGATATGCAACATATGGTCATGTAAGTAAGACAAAGTATATGTGTCATGTTATGCTATGATATGCAACATATGGTTATGTCATATGATGTAAGTAAGACAAAGTATGTTGTGTCATGTTATGCTATGATATGCAACATATGGTTATGTCATATCATGTAGGTAAGACAAAGTATATTGTCATTTTATGTTATGATATGCAACATATGGTTATGTCATATCATGTAGGTAAGACAAAGTATATTGTCATTTTATGTTATGATATGCAACATACGGTTATGTCATATCATGTAGGTAAGACAAAGTATATTGTCATTTTATGTTATGATATGCAACATATGGTTATGTCATATCATGTAAGTAAGACAAAGTATATTGAGCCATGTTATGCCATGATATGTTATGTATTATGTCCTATCATGTAGGTAAGACAAAGTATATTATGTCATTTTATGCTATGATATGCAACATATGGTTATGTCATATCATGTAAGTAAGACAGAGTATGTTGTGTCATATTATGCTATGATATGCAACATATGGTTATGTCATATCATGTAAGTAAGACAAAGTATATGTGTCATGTTATGCTATGATATGCAACATATGGTTATGTCATATCATGTAAGTAAGACAAAGTATATGTGTCATGTTATGCTATGATATGCAACATATGGTTATGTCATATGATGTAAGTAAGACAAAGTATATTGATCCATTTTATGCCATGATATGTTATGTATTATGTCCTATCATGTAGGTAAGACAAAGTATATTATGTCATTTTATGTTATGATATGCAACATATGGTTATGTCATATGATGTAAGTAAAACAAAGTATGTTGTGTCATGTTATGCTATGATATGCAACATATGGTTATGTCATATCATGTAAGTAAGACAGAGTATGTTGTGTCATATTATGCTATGATATGCAACATATGGTTATGTCATATCATGTAAGTAAGACAGAGTATGTTGTGTCATATTATGCTATGATATGCAACATATGGTCATGTAAGTAAGACAAAGTATATGTGTCATGTTATGCTATGATATGCAACATATGGTTATGTCATATGATGTAAGTAAGACAAAGTATGTTGTGTCATGTTATGCTATGATATGCAACATATGGTTATGTCATATCATGTAGGTAAGACAAAGTATATTGTCATTTTATGTTATGATATGCAACATATGGTTATGTCATATCATGTAGGTAAGACAAAGTATATTGTCATTTTATGTTATGATATGCAACATACGGTTATGTCATATCATGTAGGTAAGACAAAGTATATTGTCATTTTATGTTATGATATGCAACATATGGTTATGTCATATCATGTAAGTAAGACAAAGTATATTGAGCCATGTTATGCCATGATATGTTATGTATTATGTCCTATCATGTAGGTAAGACAAAGTATATTATGTCATTTTATGTTATGATATGCAACATATGGTTATGTCATATCATGTAAGTAAAACAAAGTATGTTGTGTCATGTTATGCTATGATATGCAACATATGGTTATGTCATATCATGTAAGTAAGACAGAGTATGTTGTGTCATATTATGCTATAATATGCAACATATGGTTATGTCATATCATGTAAGTAAGACAAAGTATATGTGTCATGTTATGCAACATATGGTTATGTCATATCATGTAAGTAAGACAAAGTATGTTGTGTCATATTATACTATGATATGCAACATATGGTTATGTCATATCATGTAAGTAAGACAAAGTATATATGTCATATTATGTTATGATATGCAACATATGGTTATGTCATATGATGTAAGTAAGACAAAGTATATTGAGCCATGTTATGCCATGATATGTTATGTATTATGTCCTATCATGTAAGTAAGACAAAGGATATGTCTCATATTATACTATGATATGCAACATATGGTTATGTCATATCATGTAAGTAAGACAAAGTATATTATGTCATTTTATGTTATGATATGCAACATATGGTTATGTCATATCATGTAAGTAAGACAAAGTATGTTGTGTAAAATTGTTTGAAACATTTGGGGTAATTTAAGTACACAGCTCAACAACATGTATAACATAGGCCTAGTTCTTTTAAGACATTTTAATGTAGAACATAGCTTCACCGTAGATCACAAGGTTGTGTGTTCAAAACCTGCTCACTGCAATGCTTCTCTTGTACAAAGTTGCTTTACATCTTTATCATGTACCATGATTCCATCACACTACCTTACTTTAATATTATTGCCCAAATAGTACATTGATATGACTGTTAAACATAGTTTCCCACTACATGAAGCATGCCTGTGTAGTCCAGTGGTTTAAACTCATGTTGTTCCTGAAGGGCTTTTAGACCAAAAGACTGAGTTTGAATCCCTCTCAGGACACAACTCAGTACAGTTTAAAATGTAGGAGTCCACATGTGATCTCAATCATCTTAATCACACTACTAATGACAAAGTAGTAGTGTGGCATTGCTGTGTCACATTGTGAATAGCGTGTCTGTCTCACAATCATCAAAATGCAGGTTCAATTCAACCCGTTGCTCATCTTAACCTTTCTAGATTTTTCAATAGTGTTCAGTTCCCATTAATGCAATCGAAATATGCTTTCAGCAATCACATGCAATTTCTACAGAAATCGGATTTTCTAGTTTCAGTTGGTAATTTGGAACTAAGCTGTGGGACCATTGATTTGACCTGCTGCCTCTCAGGTAACAGTCATTTCATCTGTTTATCAGGTTTCTCATTCCAACGACACAATAGACAGCCATGGCCTCATGTACCAGTTTCCCTTTCCCTCTTGTGTCTTGTTTGTAGAATGTTGTAGTGTTAAGTACTTGTAGCTGAAGTTTTAGTAATAAATGTGTGTGTAATTAATGTGAACTTGTTTGTGTTTTCTTGTGCTTGCATCTCAGTCACTTATCCTTAAAAGACCTATACCCTTGCAAAATCATAATTACGATTAATAACAATCACAATTCTAATGAACCTCAGTATCAGAGTATTTTTTTACATTAAAATCTCTGTCTTTTCTCTTCCTGTAAGACTTTCAAATGATTGATGACTAATCCTGCACTTATGGGCATTTACAAAAGTCAACCAAATAAATGTGAGTTTGGCCAAGTAGCAGTCATACAAAACCACACTTCACTATTTGTGGGTCGTAGCAGCAAACAGAGCAATATGGAGAGAGACAAGAAGAGGGTTAGGGATCGTTTGGATATCAGCGGTGAAAAAAACTTTATTTTCATTTACAAAACAATGTAGCTGCTGAGGTCTAATTGTGTGGAGCCAACAGTCCTCCGTAGCTCCGTATCATGCTAAACTCTAAGTCCTCAAGTCCAATCAAAGGCAAAGGATTTAATTTATATTCATTTTGTAACTGTACACCACTCAAATATTCTGTATCAGTGGGAAATACATCACAGTACAGTTGCTTTAGATGCTTCCATTTGATGCAGCCTTTAAGGAGCAGGGCAGTACGTAATGTGTGTAGTTGAGTGGCAGTTAAGTGACGGTGAATGTTAGCGTAGCAGTGGAAAAAGTTAGTAGTAAGTTGTCAGTCTGGCAGTAAATGTACAGTATAGACTGCAGTGTGTCAGTTAATAAATTCTGCAGCTTCTCAAGACCAAGAAAAATCTCATTTGCCGTTTCCGCTAATGCTGGAAAAGTGAAGGGAACCTATCCTGACCTGAATGTGTATAAAGTCAGATCAAAATAATTGTAAAACATGAACAAATGAGATGAGATGGAATATGATAGGTGTGTACAATTTAACATACTGTATCAGAAGTCCTTTTAACATTTATTAATTTACTCATTATTTAAAGGCAGAATAAACAAACAAAAACCATTTAATAATATTTTTTAATCGTCATTAAAACACAAATTTAGTTAAAAGTCTAATTGTTGAGGTGGCACACTTCAGCCTCCGTACACTACCACAGTACATTCTGAGTTAAAACACGTCACAGTTTTGTATCACTGGCCACCACATCCTTTAAGAGTCTATACATCAACTTCTTCATGTACATCAACCATTAACAAAATATTACAATATGAACATGTATATGTAAACTCAAATGTAACATGTTGTGAAATGTTTTTTTTTTTTGTTTTCAGTGATACTGGCTGAAGTGACATGAAAATCATAGCTGTGTTCTTCTTCTCGTCTTTCACAACAGATTTAATTTTAAACCAGAGCCCTGAGTCGTCACGCTGCATTCACTTCACTGGGGAGGAAAAAACCCCCCAAAATAAACCAAAAATTCAGCTAATCATTTAAAAACATTAAGATGTCATGGTTGCTTCTCTTTAGCTTTTTCACAGTGACAGATATTATTCCTTACATTCTTCCTCTGTGTTGCAAGACTTTGAAACAATCTCAAATTTCCAGGTGTCATATTCTGTGTATCATCATTTCTTTTACAATAGTGAAAATGGTTAATCAATAAGGGACCGTATTTATCCAGCGTCTAAGAGCAAGAAATCAGCCCTAACTGTCCAAAAATTCTCACAAATATACTTCAAGAACTAGAACTAAAATCTTTTCATCAACTTTCCTAACTTGTGAAATCTGTGCTGATGTTTAGGAGAGCTGCAGTGGTTTTGACACTGTGTGAGATGCAAAGGAGAACATGCTTTTTTCTATGCTTTCAAAACAATGATTATTTCTGTCATGACTAATCATTTCTGCAGTAGTAGATCATACAACTCCTCAGATTATGCACAGATTAATTCTTTCACCTACCAAACTATTTATTGATTATTTACTTATTTGTTTAAAACTAGTAATGGTGGAGCTTTCTTTAAAGAGGACATATTTTTCACATTCCCAGCTTTATATTTATATTGTGGGGCTCTACTGGAATATTTTCGCATGATTTCCAGTTAAAAACTCCTTATTTATCTTCTACTGGTCCTTTATGCAGCCCCTCAGTTCAGCCTCTGTGTGAAACAGGCTGTTTTAGCTCCTGTCTCTTTAAGATCCTGCCTCCTGATGAGCGTGCTCTGCTCCGATTGGTCAGCTTTCAGGAAGCTTCCTCCGGCTCCGGAGGTTACGTAAACAAACTACAGTAGCAGGATTTCACTTCTTTTTCTCCTTCTTTACTCACAAATGGAAACTTCTCAGATACATCCAAACATGTTGGAGCTGAATCACATCTGAAATGCGAGAGTGCACAACGTGAACATCACATGGAGACACCTTAGCAACCACCCTAGCAACCAAGGCTACAGAATGGACGGGTGTTTGTGGGCATGTGCGAACAATCTGATGTCATCTCGATGAGGAAGTTGAGGTAACTTTGCATTTTTACTTACGTTCACGTCAGGTTTTGGAACTTTGACCATGTTTAACATCCGACTTCAGAACAAGATATAAATAACAGAAAAATCACAAAAACATGATATATCCCTTTTATGTGTTCATGTTGTTTCAGTGGAAGGAAATAAATGAGATGTTTTTAACAGAAATGTGCTCACATCATCACTGTAAGTGCAAAATGTAGAGCTGCAACAATTGATCGACCAAGAGAATATTAATCTGCAGCAATTCTGGTAAATGCATAATTGTCTTTTTTTTTTTTTTTTTTAAATATTGCTATTGTATTTTTACCTTTTTCATTTCAGGAGAATTTGTCTGCATGTGGTTGTTTCTTTGTAAAGCACTTCATAATCTCTGGTTTTGATAAGTTCAATATACATAAACTTTATTATTATTATTATTATCTTTTTTTTAATAATAATGGAATATGATTATTATCTTTTTTTTTTGCTCTCATGAATCTCTGCATGAACTCCTAAATACAGACACAGATGAGTTGTTTCCTAAATTAAGAAAGATAATCAATTTTTTTTTTTTTTACTCCTAATCCCAAAAGAAGTTTTGTCGAGTTAGAAGTGACTTCCTGCTCTGAGAAGTTTGATAAAAATGTCCCCGGATCTGAACTTTTCCCACAGGATGTGAATGCAGCACTATTACAACCACTCACATGAAAGAAAATAACTTACAAATGCAAAAACACTCTGAGATGTTTCTCAGTTTCTGTCCGTCCTATCAGTGTCCTCTTTGATCAAACAGTGCGATTATCGATACTAGCTGTTGCCATGGTTACTTTATTATCTCTGCCGTAGGGGGAGAGAGAGAGAGAGTGAAGAGGTTCGTGGTTCAGTTCCCAGTGAGAGCGACCTAGCTGAGGATTTTGTGGTAGGGGTGCAGAGGGAGGGAGGAGGTGAATGCCCGGATGTCTGTGATGAGCGCGGCGTCTTGGAGCGCCGGCGAGGAGGCCGGCAGGAAGGTCAGCTCGCTCACTTCGCCGTAGGCCGAGGAGGGAGGGTTGTCGGGGCTGTCAGAGGCGCAGGAGGTGCTCTGCTCTGAGGGGTCGTTCTCCTCCAAACCAAAACC
>CM055848.1:30966448-31123948 GCA_029490765.1 Euthynnus affinis | reverse complement strand
TCCAGGGAGGAGGTGAACGATAAGCTCAGAGACATGCCTGACGGGACTTTCCTGGTTCGGGACGCCTCCACGAAGATGCAGGGCGACTACACGCTGACGCTGAGGTAACTTACAGGGCGCTTACGGCTAGATTACTTCTCACGCTCTACTTTGGTGCAGCCGTTCCTCTTTGAGGGGAAGTCATGTGTTGAGAAGCAGAGTTTTTTTTTTTGTCCACTCAGCATCCTGGTAAATTGGAGCAAATCGCTCGCTGCGCTGGAAATAAAGCGCTTGAGTGCTCGGAGGGGAAACTGAGCCCTGAACTCCAGGTCGTTAAAATATTACAGAGAATAAACTGTGAGAGTTTAACTGTGTGTGTGTGTGTGTGTGTGTGTGTGTGTGTGTGTGTGTGTGTGTGTGTGTGCAGGAAAGGAGGCAACAACAAGCTGATAAAGATCTACCACCGAGACGGGAAGTACGGCTTCTCCGACCCGCTGACGTTCGGCTCGGTGGTGGAGCTCATCAGCCACTACAGACACGAGTCTCTGGCTCAGTACAACACCAAACTGGACGTCAAGCTCATGTACCCCATCTCCCGCTTCCAGCAGGTCAGCACACACACACACACACACACACACACACACACACACCGCGGACGCTCACACCTTCCTCTTCTTCGTGCTTTTATTTTAACAGACCAGTTGCCAGGAGGCTTTTATTTTGAAGTAAAACATCCGCACACACACTGCTCTGATAGCTCCAAGCACGTTTAATACAGCGACGTTTCAGTCTAACAGATTGTCTCTGAATTAAAGGGCAAAAACAGAAAAAAACATAATAAATATAAAGCAAGAATCACCCGAAGAAGAAACGGTTATATGAAGGCAAACTCTTTGTCATTGTGAAGCAGCCAAAGGAAGCTGAGGAGCTTTATTAGAGGAGCTTTATTTAATAAAAGAAACAGGATGTGAACTGTGCTATTTGGTTCGAGGGGTCATGGTTTTAGCAGGAGTAGAAGAAGAAGAAGAAACCTCAGTGAGTGAGGTTGCATGGCAGAGCTGCTGTAGGTCAGGTCGCTCTGTTTTGACACACCTTTCCTCTCCCCTCCCTCCTCTCTGTACCTCGTGGCTCTCGCTGGGTGTTTCCACTCTGTAAAGTGCAGCGGCAGCAGGATCTCTCTCTCTCTCTCTCTCTCTCTCTGTGAACGCCACGCTCCCCTTTAAATAATTGCACACATCCGCGGTGTCAAAGGGCCCGCCGTTGCATTTATTCCCCTCGTTCGCCAGGCGAGTCATTACTCAAGAGCGCTGCAATATCCGCGAGCACCTTCCCAACAACACCTGGGGCATTGTGGGTGGGTTTTTATTAACGAGCCTGTTCAGGGAGTCACCTCTCAGTAAAGGACCAAAACACAAACGGCTCGTCCTCTAACGCTCCTCCTCTTCCTCTTCCTCCTCTGCAGGACCAGCTGGTGAAGGAGGACAACATCGACGCTGTGGGGAAGAAGCTGCAGGAATACCACAATCAGTACCAGGAGAAGAGCAAAGAGTACGACAGACTGTACGAAGAATACACAAAGACGTCGCAGGTACGCTCCCCCCTCACCTCCCCCTGCTTCCTGACTGCTGTGTAGATGTTTCTCCTGCTTCTGACACTCACCTCCTGCTTCCTCCTCTTCCTCCCAGGAGATCCAGATGAAGCGGACGGCCATCGAGGCCTTCAACGAGACCATCAAGATCTTCGAGGAGCAGTGCCACACGCAGGAGCGCTACAGCAAGGACTACATCGAGCGCTTCCGCCGCGAGGGCAACGACAAGGAGATCGAGCGGATCATGATGAACTACGAGAAGCTCAAGTCTCGGCTCGGGGAGATCCACGACAGCAAGGTGCGGCTGGAGCAGGACCTGAAGACGCAAGCCATGGACAACCGCGAGACGGACAAGAAGATGAACAGCCTGAAGCCCGACCTCATACAGCTCCGCAAGATCAGGGACCAGTATCTAGTGTAAGTAAAGGAAGTGGGGAGGATACGGGAGGAGGTCTTGCAAAACCACGGAGTATCTTGTAACTAAATGACGCAGGAGTTTCTCTGGAAGCAGCAGAATGAAGTTAGCTGGACCAGACTAATTCCTGGAACGCGGACTAGAGAGGAAATAAGAGCTGTTCTGGTTCCCAGAGCCTTGTTGTGTGTGACATGATCACACTGTTTGGCAGCAGAAACACGCTCTAGTTCAACTCTAGTGATTAAATTTGTTTCATTTTTATTAATGGATTCATCATTTTTTTGTTTCTATAATCGGAAAATAATGAAAACTATTCATCCCAAAAAAAGTTAAATCAAATATTCAAGTTGCGATGATGTAAAACAGAAGAAAAGCTGCAGAAGCTGGAAAAAGTTTTTTTTTTTTATTAAATGATTTAATCAATCATTAAGTTTTCCGATCATGTGACGTCTGTTTCTCAGTTAAACTCTTTTTTTTTTTTTACTTTTTAACGCACTAAAAGGTTTTTAAACATCACAAACAAACAGTTGGGTTCAGCTCAGGTTTGTTTAATGCATGCTGACCCGTTTAAAGGAGCAGTACGGAGGGTTTTTAGCGGCGTGTAGCAGTGAGGTTGTAGACTGGAAATACCCCGAGAACCACAACAAGACTCACAGAAACATGGCGGCCTCTGTGGACGAGGATCCGCTCCTTCTGTGAATATAAAAGTATTCTTATTTTCAGGAGGTTATACACTAATTAAAAGTTTAAATTCTGCACCCTGCTCCTTTTTTTTTTAGATTTTTAAATAATAACTCTGCTGCAGTAGACGTCTGTTAGAAAAGCAAAAATGAGAGAAGTTTGAATGAATAAACTTTTATTTTTATCATCTTGTGACTCCTGGAGGTCATGACCCCGCGGCTGAGAAGCACTGATACGTTATATCACATTGTTAATTAAAAAAAAAAAATCAATTAAGAGCCAACGAATGACTGTTTTTAGCCGACAAATCAAGGCGCTGCGTGGTGGCATCACATAGATATTAAAGGCGTATATTATTACTGCTCAGTAAGGAACTTGTGTTTTCTGTTCGCCTGGTTCAGCTGCACATTTCCCGCTCTTTTTATTTCTGGGAAGGAATCGGAGCGGTGTGTCGGTCGGCGGCGGCGGCGGCAGCGCTGGCCTCCGAGTCTCATGCTGCTTGTTCTCTGCACTCCTTTTATTCTTTTTTAAAACAATGCTGCAAAGTGAAAGGACTCTTTTTTTAAAGTGACTCCTAGTAGTAATGATCCTCTCTCTCTCTCTCTCTCTCTCTCTCTCTCTCCACAGCTGGCTAAATCACAAAGGAGTTCGTCAGAAACGAATTAACGACTGGCTGGGAATCAAGAACGAGAACACTGACGAGTGAGTTTTTTTTTTTTTTTTCTTCCTTTTCTTCTTCTGCCAAATGAGAAAAATGAGTTTTACTGCTGTTCCTTGTCTCACACACACACATATACACACACACACACACACACACACACACACACACACTGAGAGAGAGCAACTGCTGTTATTAAGTCAGATCATTTTTCTCCCGTGTGATTAAAGTCTGTCTTGTTATGCGACTGTGTGCGGGAGCAGAGGCTACTTTGTGAGCGAGGAGGACGAGAACCTGCCTCACTACGACGAGAAGAGCTGGTTCGTCGGGGACCTGAACAGGACGCAGGCGGAGGAGCTGCTCCTCGGGAAGCCGGACGGAGCCTTCCTCATCCGGGAAAGCAGCAAGAAGGGCTGCTACGCCTGCTCCGTCATGTGAGTAGAGGAGAAAACATTCATAACGGAGACGGTTTTTCTACTTAAATCCTCTTTAAAATGACGTTTTTTTTTACTTAAAAGCTCCTGAAATCACTGTTAAGAAAATAAAAGCCCTTAAAAGACCTTTTTTTTTTAAATGTAAGTAAACGTTTCATTCATTCATTCAGATGAGAGGCCAGTAACGACGGCTCCCTCTCTTTCCTGGAAGTTATTACTCAAGTCGAGAGGACACAAAGTGGTGACCCACATAATCTGAAAAAGATCTTTTTTATTTTCTTATTGTTGTGTCACAGAAAATGGTAACACTTCATCATCATCATCATCATTTCTGAATACTTTCCCGGGACGTTTCCAGGAAAATTCAGCGTGTAATTTTAGGACCAATCACAGAGACATTAGAGGAAATGTTCTGATACGCTCACTTAGAGCAGCGCCAGAGTCGTTTCCCCTTCAAACGAGCTTCATTATTGGAAACATCAGCCTCCATATTAGTTAAAAGTTGAGCTGACGGTGCCACTAAAAGGCAGATATTTACCTCTCCTGTCTCTCTCTTCTCCTCTCTCTCTCCAGTGTGGAAGGCGAGGTGAAGCACTGCGTCATCTACAGCACGCCGCGCGGCTTCGGCTTCGCGGAGCCCTACAACCTGTACAGCAGCCTGAAGGACCTGGTGCTCCACTACCACCAGACCTCCCTGGTGCAGCACAACGACTCGCTCAACGTGCGCCTCGCCTACCCCGTCTACGCACAGATGCCCTCCGGACGCAGATGAACCCCACCAGGACACCCCTCCCCCCCCCTTTTTTTCAGCCACGCCACCCTTTTCTCTTTCTCCTTCCTCCCCACACACACACACACATATATATATATATAGACAACAAACCAAGGAGGAAGAGGAGGATGAAGAGGAGGAGGAGGAGACCCCCCCCCCCCCCCCCCCAACACCAGACCCCCCCGTAAAGATAGATAGATAGAAGATTTAAACACTTGCTGCAACACACACACGTCAGCCACCTTGAAGTTATATATATTTTTACATGAACAATTTTTTCGGAGGGCATTCTTTCTAAAGACTGCTTGATTTGCACAAGGAAGTTTTAAATGTTTGTGAATGTGAAGAGAAAAAAAAACAACAAAAAAAAAACAACAATAATAATAATAATAATAATGAAGAAGAAGAAGAAAAAAAATTAATAAATAAAACGACCGACAGGAAGGAAAACGGGAGGAAGAGGAAGAGACGTCACAGAGTTTCAGGTTGACCCCCGCTGCTACCTAAACTCCAGCTCAGACTTTTTTTTTTTTTTTTTTTTTTGTACCAGAAACTCAAAAAAAAAAAGAAAAAAAACAATACGAATGACGACGAAGACGACGACATTCCCATTTTAAACCTTTTTTTTTTTGTTCCCACTTCCTCAGATGATTATATTACAACTTCTTTTTTTTTGTTCCTGAAGTCGTTTTCATGCAGATGTTTCCTTTTTTTTTTTTTTTTTTTTTGTTTGTGGTAAAAATGCAAGAGGAGATGATGATGATGATGATGATGATGGTGATGATGATGATGTCAAGTGTCTGTTCTGTCCCTCTTCGTACGAAAAAGCAAAAATAATGTAGCATAACGAGACAACGGACGCTGAACTCTTGTTGAGTGTTCCTCCATGTAGACTGCTGCTGAAGGGGTTTAAAGGGGGGGGAGGGATGAGGGAGGGAGAGGGGGAGGGAGGGGTGAGGGAGGGGTGAGGGAGGGGGGGGACACAAAACAGTTTTTTGTAGTCTTTAAAGAAGGACAAAAGGCTTGCTTTTATACTAACTGTAGAGTTATTATTTGCTTTGCTGGAACATAGTTTTTTTGTTTGTTTGTTTGTTTTTTTTTGCCAATGTGTAAAAACGTCACCGATCAGAACCAGAGACCAAAGTTGAGAGGGAGGTAAAAGGGGGGAGGGAGGGAGGGAGGGGGAGGGAGAGGGGAAAGAGTTCGCCAGTGTGCGTTTTCTTAGTTTCTTTTTCTTTTCTTTTGCGAAGAGAAGCGAACGGTGTGTTTGAAACCACACATAAAACTGAGTTTTGGGCCTTTTTTTTTTAAAAGAAAATTGTTGTTTATTTTATGGGAGGGGCGGGGATTGGTACAAAAGGCCGAGAAAGAAGCACTTAAACCAGCCTGGTGTGTGACCTCAGCGCTCTTTATGTTAACTCCTGTCTGCCTGGTGCGATGAAATGTTTGCTCAAGACGAAACAGAACTCTTAAAATCCCAATATTTGCATAAACTGTTGCATCCACTCAGCTCTTCTTCTTCTTCTTCGCTGGACGTATGTTGAGACTGTGGGAACGTTTTTTTTATCACACCAGGCAGACAGACATGTGACTGAGTGACAGAGTTATAAATCTTAAAGAGCGCTGAGGTGACAAACCAGGCTTTCAAATGGTCAGCGTCACCAAAATCATCCTGATAGGAAAGTTTAAAAAAGTCTGAAACCCATTTTATGTGTGGTTTTAAAAGAAAGAAAGAAAAAAAAAAGGAAAGAAGAAGAAGAAAGAGAGCGTGATACTTGCATATATGCTAACGACTGTGAGTTGAAAAACTGGGACTGTTTGTGTGTTTGTTACAAAAAAAAAAAAAAAAAAACCTTCAGAAATAATAAGCTTTGATTTTAAAAGAGAAGAAAAATATGTGTAACACAGAACGCAGGTAGACGGAGGCGACGTCCCGAGCTGAAGACGCAGGCTTTAGAAGAAGAAGAAGAAGAAGAAGAAGGAGGAAAAAAAAAAAAATACTGAAAACTTGAAAGAACGTGCAATCTAGCGTTGTGTTAATGTAGTTCAGCAGTCAAAGCAGAGAGAGATGCACTAAAAGGTCCAAGAGATAATCAAAGTGCACAGTGAAGCTTTTGGAGTTTTTTTTTTTGTTTGTTTGTTTTTTGTTAAAGTTGTTATTTTTTTAAAAACCCAGAATTTCTTGCCCGGTGCTTGACTTTATAACCAGTGGAAACTTTTTTTTTTTTTTTTTTTCTGTCAAAGACTTTAAAAGAAGAGAGAAGAAGAAAAAAAAAAGCATCAAACAATAAAAAATATCTTCAAAAACTGAAGAGAAAAACAAAAACAAGTTGTTCTATTCTTCATGGGAATTTTAAAAAAAAAACAATCTGATTGGCTGTTTTTTTTTTTGTTTGTTTGTCGTCCAATCAAATCGCTTGCCTTGTCTGTCAACTATTGTAAGTTCCTGTTGGAGGGAAGGAGGGAGGGGGATGATGATGATTTGTTGACCCCCAGTTTGTGGCGAATGAAGGCAGCTGTTCTCTATTAGCCGCCGCCGCCGCTGCTGCCGCCACTTCCTCTTTTTCTTTTAAAAAAAAACAAACTGATTTTATAGGATGAGATTTGTGAGGTCGTCTACCTGGAAAAAAGACGAGACGACGCTGGTTACAAAGTCAGACAAAGCACCCCCCCCCCCTCCCTTCTTCCTCCTCCTTCTTCTTCTTCTTCTTCTTTGTCGTCTGCGGTGTCTTTTACAGTACAATAAGCCAGCATCACACACACACACACACACACACACACACTGTGGTACGTCTGAAGAGGAGTGTGTCAGGTTTTTTAAGGAAGAGAGGGCCATTGTTTGGGAAGCTGCAGAGGAGTCATTGTGAGTGAATGATACAACCTTGGTTGTAGCCCACCATGTGTTTATCTACACCCGTCTCAGTGTCTCTCCTCAACACCCATCTCCCCGACGGTATCACCGTTATCTACCCCCACCAACCACCCACCGCCACCGCCACCCCCCTCGCCCTCGCCCTCGCCCTCGATTAGACGGTCTGCTCTGATAAGGTAGTTGAGGAGTTTAGGGGGGGAGGAAGGGAGGGAGGGGAGGTTAGTGGAGCTGAAAGCCATTGATAGGAAGTGGTCTTTGTTTTTTTTTTTTTGTTTGTTTTTTTTGGAGACTGAATCAGTTTTGTGCGTCTTAAAAGTCGGCAGCGCTAAATCAAATTTGTCCTGTTGTTGCTCTTTGCTGCTGGTCCACGACTACAATAAGTTATTATTCTTTAAAAGAGAACAAAACAAGAACATTTAAAGATTAAAAGAGCAGCGTTTTTTTTTTTTTGTTTGTTTTTTGGCATTTAGAGAATTAAAATTGATGAAAAAACTTTAAAAAATCTTTTCAAAATAATAGCATTTCCATTTAAAGTGGAAAAACATGATGCTCACTGTGACCTTTAATGTTGTCGTCATTCGTCCTCCGTACAGTCAGACTGGAGATGACCTGCAGGCTTCCTAAAGAGGGGGGGGGGACAAAAAAAGTAAAGTTACACAATAAATTTAACTGTATAAATTAACTGCTGATACACAACTTCCAATTGATCATATTGTAAAAGATTTATGGAAGTTCAAGGACGACCAGCAGCTTGCTTTTTTTTTTTTAAATGGTGACAACATGTTAAATTTGATTTAGCTCGAAGTTTTACTGCCAGTTTACTGAAGTCCCTTCTTTATAATCCCAGTTTTTAAAAAAAAAAGCAGCGAAGAAGAAAATCCAAGAGACAGAATCAACACAGCTGGATGTGAACAGACGCTACAAACAGGAAGTTGAACCGAATCCGTTATTTCCAACAGACAGCAGGTGTTTTATCGACTTTGTATTGTCGGTTGCTTCCAACATTTTACAGTTAAAACTGCAAATTCGGCGTCTGCAGCTACTTTTCTTCACGACGGGTCGCACAAATCGTGGCTACGTGATGTTTCGAGTCAGATTTTAAGCTTTTATTGAGTCTCTGATGTCTGATTTAGTGTTTTTTTTTTTTTTGTGTCTACTATCGGACCCAAACTTGACGCTGTTCTGGTCACTCGAACTTTAAAAACCTTTAAAGTCTTTGTGAGATTTGTTTCCATCCAGCTGTGTTTTGTTTTTTTTCTCTCTCGGACTGAGATTCAGGAAGGTTTTTTTTTTAGTTTTTCGGGGGAACACAAAGACGCGGTTTGTCGATATAATCCTGAATGTAACACACACAAAAAAAAAAAAAACACGGATCAGACTGGATCCAAAGCAGTTTTTCCTCCTTTTTCCTTTTTCTTTTATTATTAAAAAGCACCACATTAACATTAATCTGTTAACCCAAAAAAGAAAATAACTCTCCAGGTGCTATCGGAAAAAAAAAACAAAAAACAGCAGGGCCTGTTGGATTGGGCGGACTTTTAACGTCTCCGTCATGACCGGTCATTTAACCCTCAGGTGTTTCCAGTTTACCGTAGAAACTAACCAGCGATTTGAAAAACTGAAATAAATAAATAAATAAAGATCAGGGTTTTTTCTGCATTGATAACTTCAATCACTCTCAGTCGATTAAGCTAGATCCCCACAACTTTGACTTTTTTTTTTTGTTTTTGTCCCTCACGGCTTCCTGTAGCTTAGATATACATAAACGTCATCGTCTTTTCCTCCTCCCCCCTTCCTCCCCGCCACTTCCATCATCACACAGTCTGAAGGTTTTTTTTTATTTTTTATTATTATTATTAGCTGATTTTTGTGTTTTGTTTTTTTTTTCTCAAATAGGGAACTCAAAAAAATCCCTGACTCTTATTACTTGAACTATATTGCATTGCTCACTGTTGAATGTCTTTATATGAAAAAAAAAATATACATTTATTAAAAAAGAAAACAAAAAACAAGAGTTCCCTTTTTTTTTTTTTTTTTTTTTTAGTTTCATGGTGAGCAGGGCTGAGGTTTTTCTTTTCTTTTTAATTTTAAGAGTTTTATGACAGATGTACAGTATTGGTTACAGGCAAACGTAGAGCTACTTTTAGGAGGGAAAAGGAGGCGCGCTTTTATTTTGGAAACTTCTTCTCAGAGATATGTTCGGATCTTTTCCTTCACAGAGGGCTTTGTCTGAAAAATTGCACACATTTATCATCTTAACGAGAGACTTTTGTTCATATTTTACCTGTGATGTCTGCGTATGCATCCTGAGTCACATTTACACAGAGATGTCGTATCTATCATATATATATATACTATATATATATAAATATATATATCTATATAAAGCTAAGAGAAATGACAGTTTGAAGGCTTGTTTTTGAGTCATAGTCGCTGTTTTTTTGACTGTTTTCATCCCCCCCAGCCCCTCCCCTCCCCCACCACCCCAAAACATTTAAACCAAAGATTTCAGTTCTCGTTAATGTTTCAGTTGTAAAAAAAAAAAAAAGACGTTTCAGTGATGGTTTATTTCATTTCCATTGCCTTGCCAAGAGAAGATAAAACCATGTATGTTGTGTGAATGAGTGTCCCGTACAGCTAGCCAGGATTGTTGGGGGTTGATCTGTTCATTTGTGTGTTTAAAAAAAAACAAAACAAAAAAAAGACAAAAAAAAGCTCAAACAGCTACTTCAGGAAGGATCCGTCTTTATAAAAACTCTTATCAATGATGTCCCGAACGGCAAAATCAATCAGATCTGCACTCGTCGGTGTGTTTTGTCGTTAAAATAATCTGTTGAGTTTTTTTTTTTTAAACTATATTACCAAAAGGAACAGGCTCACAGCTTTTTCTCGCTCATATTAACTCATATATTTTGCACATGACGACCGTAGCTGGAGTTTAGTTCGGCTTGCAGTTGGAAACGTTTCTCTTTCTGTTGTTGAAAGTGTCCTGCAGAGATTTCTGGAACAAAAATCTACGTTTTTTTTTACTTAAATTTAAAAGTGTTTCACCACAGGAGACTTTAAGGAGAGTTTAATATGTTCTGTCTCATCTCCTTGAGTGGAAACTGTAAAAACATTTCATTTTAATTTGAACATATTGACATATTTCTGCAGGACGTCCCCCCCTCCCCCCTCCCCCCTCGTGTCTCGCTACGCCACAACACGCAATATTCCCTTTTTTCTGTCAGCCAGTCGGGGGGGGGGGGGGTTTTCGACTTTACTTCAGTCGTGGTAGGGCGGGAAAAAAAAGTTGAGAAAGGTTTATGGGGACAAAACCAAAATAAATCCGTTCTTGTCAAGTTTACTTTTACAGACTGTTTAGTTGAGTTTTCGCTTTCTGAAAACTCGGATATCTCTCCAGGAAGCAGGTTTAAGATTCACCTCTCAGAATAAAAAAAACAAAAACAAAAGTACACTTTGATCCAAACACAAAAAGGTGCAGTCTGAGTGTTTCTACTCACCACCAACCCCAGGACTGTTAAAAATAGCAACTGTCTGTTGTTCCTCTGCTACTACTACTATTATTATTATTAATATTATTATTATTATTACTACAGATACTACTACTACTCGCCCTCAAGCAGTTCTGCAAAGTTTTATTTGCAGCCGGGTTTGAATATGTTTGTGATTCTCACCGAGGAGTCGTGTTGTGTTCTTACCACTGCTTATCTGATCACAGTACCCAGCACAGCTTTGAGGAGTAACAGCTTCATATATATATATATATATGTATGTGTATATATATGTATATGAAAATAAAGAACTTTAAAAAAACAAAAAACTTCAAAAAAAAAAAAAAAGATTTTTAAAAAAAAGTGTATATGACACCCTTTCTTCCCCCCTTTCCTCCCTTTTACCCCCTTTTTGACATACGTACAGATCCAGCATGCATATTTGGTACTCTTGACTGTTGTTTTTTGTGTATAAAAGTTTAAAAAAAAAAATTAAAAAAAATGTTTAAAAAAAAAAAAAAAAGAAAAGAAAAAAAAGATGTCTTTGAAAAAAAAAAAACAACTGTTATTTGTCTGTTTATGGTGTTTATTCAGATCTGAATTTAATAGCAAAAGTTTAACATCACTGCTTACAGCTGAAACCAGTTCCAGTCTTTTCCTGTGTCAGTTGTTCGATGCTATAAAAAAAAAAAAAAAGACGTAAAACTGAGAAAGAGAAACGATCCACGAAGAAATTAGACAATACTGAAACGTCCAAGGATGTTTGGACTTTTAGTATTTTCTCCTCCCCTTTCATTTCACAGATTATTATTCTTCGTAAGCTCTTTTTTAATTTCGTTTTAATCACAGTTTTTATGTGGTTAACGTTGCTCTTCAGGTGCGCCACCGCAGAAGAGCTTTAAATAATAAAATAAGCAGAAACAAAGTGTTAAAACATTTTTCTATCAGCCGGCGGCACAAATCTGCATGTCTAGATCCCCCAAAATTCGACCTTGACGCACAAACTTCATGCACATTTGGTGAAAATCGAATCACAGCCGCCGGTGTGAACAGATCCGAACACTTGGACTGTCTCAGATACGGAAGACAAAACGCGGACAGTAAGATCTGATCAAACAAACTCACTTCCTGTCTGTTCATGTCGGTCTCTTTCTCAGGGTTACCTTCTGCCATACCTGCTCCCGGCTTCTCTCTCTCTCTGTTTGAGACGGTTTTTTTATGGCCAATCACAACAAAACACTTTTACTTTTCTCGTATCGGTTGCAATAGTTTGTTGGTTGTAGATTCTCCATTTTGTTTATGAGCTGAACTCATGTACGTTTTTTTTTTTTGTTTGTTTTGTTTTGTTTTTTCAGTGGAGCTCCACCATATTCAGTTCTCTTGCAGAATAAAGAAAATATTTTGTTGAAATACAAAACTTTTGAGTGTCTTTATTTCATTTTTGGTAAAAATGAACAACATATGCAGCCGAAAGCTCTGAAAAAAGGTAATAAGTGGACCTTGAGTGAAGAATATTGAGTCAAACTACTATTTCAAGATGAATTAACTGCAGAAGGAAACATATCTGTTCAGTGTTTTTATTTTTTTTTTTAGAGCTGAATCATAATTAATCAGTTGATCAACAGAACTATTTTGTTGATGGATTAATCACCAATCAATTGATTTTCAAGCAAGAATACCAAACAAACAGTTTCAGCTTCTCAAATATAAATATTTGCAGTTTTTATTTGTAATTTATAATAAATTATTATAATCAACAAGATGAAATAAGACATTTAATGACATTATTTGGGCTCTGGGATTAATTTTTAAACATTTTATTTTTAAAAAAAAAAGGATTAATTAAGAAGATAATTGTCAGATTAATAAATTAAATGATCAATAGTTTTATGTGCATCAGTATTTTTTTGGTAAACAGCAGAAACAGACCTGTATGTTCAAATATGATCAGCTGAGAAACAAAAATGTTGAATTATCAGCTTTTCAAATATGATTATTCATTTATTTATTATAGTTAATTTAATCAATAACTGCGTCTTTAAGACAGAGAAGTTTGTTTTAACCCTCGGTGGGAAATAAAAGCACATTTTGTATTTACATTTTTTTTTATAATAGTTTGTACTCATTATCCACATTTCAGAGAGAAATACAGTATTTTACTTTTTACTCCTCCTCATTTTATTAAAGTTTAATCATAATTATTGATTATAAAATATGTTGTACTGTTCATAAAACTACCCAACAGCATATAAAGTAGTTAAAATGAACTACAGTGAAATGCCGCTATTCTAAATGTAATTATGATCCAATAATATGACATACAGTATATTTAACACACTTTTGATACTTTAAGCACATTTTACTGATAATACTTATGTAGTTTATTACTGAAGTTTGAAAGCAGCAATTATATTATATCTTATATATCAGCTACCAGAGTTTTAACTTCAAATATTATTTGGCCAACAAGTAAAAAAACTAACATGAAATGCAGTTTATTTTATGTTTACGTTGCTACTTTAACCGCTCGATAAGCATCTTAAATCACACGTTATGTAGATTTCTTCTGCTTTAAACAGTTATTTCTTCTTAATAAAAACACTTTTCTACTCGTCATGTGGAATAGATTAACTCAGATTTCTTACTGGTGGATGAGCAGAGTGGTTTTCGGTACAAAAAAAAAGGACGTGTATGAACCGTATTTGTATTATATCATCAGTGTGGTGAGAGCAAAAAGTACAAGAAGGGGAAAATACAACACATTCGCTTGTTTTGCTGATTTCAAGAAAACCTTTGACTGGATCAACGGTGACCTTTTAGAGGATAAAATATTAATGTTCTGGTATAAATGGTTAATTTTTATAATGCCATCAAATCCTTGTATAAAACCTCAGTTTCATGTCTACAGTTAAACAATTTTCGGACTGGCTGGTTTTCCCCCATTTGGAGCGAAATAAGTACTTTCCCCTTCACTGTTTGGAAAATGGAAATAAAACCAGGCCGATCCAGGTTTAGTGATTGTTAATATGCATTTAAGTGTTTTATTATATGCTGATGATGTTGTGTTGGTTGCAGAGACGGAGATTAAGAGTTTAAGTCGTAGTAAACGGAGACAAACGCTAGTTCTTATACATATCCTGGTTTGGTTTTTAATGAAAAATATGTGCTGGCAGAATCAGCAGGATAGCGCCGGAGTCTGTAATAAATCAAACGACAACTTCGACTTTCACTAAACTTTACGAGTCGACGGTCGGGCCCGGTTTCATTTCATGCTGCAGGGGTGTGGTGACGGTTTTAAAAGATGCTCCCGACGGTAAACGCCAATCGCATAAATTCACTGCTAAGCGAGGCGTTGAAGGTTAAACGGGGATAACGGGAGTCTTGTCTTGTAAAGCGGAGAGGTGATGAAGTTGTCTGGGATCGAAGCTCGTGGTTATCCTCGGGACTCGCTTAAATACAGTCAAATATCCTACACATATAAAGGTTCCTTAAATGCAACGTTCATGTGTTTATTTATCATCTCGGCGTTGTTAAGGAGGAACTCCATTTTGTATTTCATTGCCGTTTTTTTTTATTTTTTTTTATTTTGTACAGCGACTTGTTTGTTTAAAAAGATCCAATCGAAAAAATCCTGATTTGTTCTGGTTGTCTGAAGCTGATATGTTGAGTTTTGGCTTTTTAATATGGAGATTTTTGTTCTAGCGGAGATTTATAGGGAGAGGTTTGGCCGCTGAGACAGAGAACACTGTATCCTTTATAACAGGACATTTCTTCCATGAAAACTAAATGTTCTGAAATGTTCTCTTTTCTGAATCTGGGGAACCGTACATCATAATCTGTCATGTGGCTGTCCTGGTTATTATTATTGTCTAGTGTCTACAGTCTCCTCAAAGCACCAACAGTACAGTATCCCGCTTCAGATATCCTTATTGATCATTTAAAACCATTTTTACATTCTTGTCAGCGTCGTTCGTTCTGTATTTTATGTTTCTCGTTGAAAAGTCTTTTTTTTTTTTTCCCCCCCAGAAACCAAAGAATGGCTGAAAAGTGAAAGTGATTTTATTTGGAAACACAAGTTAAACAGAATTAAATGTTTTACTTGTGCTTTTGTGTGTGTGTGTGTGTGTCGGTGGGTGAAATCAATAGAGTGTGTGAGCCTACACTTATTAAAACATTATTTCTCCCAACAAGAACCCACATTATTATTATTCGGCTCTATATAAAGCTTCGTTTTTTAAAATAAAATGGAGGCCGCGGCCCCCTCTGTGGACTCACAGCACACAAACCTTGAAACACGGGGCGGGCGCGGGCGGGCGGGGCGAGGAGAAACCCCCACGGGAAGCCAACTCTTTAAAAGTACGGTCTTCTCTCGTATTTGATCTCCCCCGCTTCTTCTTCTTCTTCCCTCCACTCTTGCACTTTGAATTACAAATTCTGTTCAATTAATTTTACATTTTTGCTCCATTTCCCTTTTTTTTTGGGTGGGTGGGTAGGGGGGAGGCGTGTTAATTAAAAGCGTGAGAGCGAGATACAGAGCGGCTGTAATTAGATCTCGGCGAGACATGAAACAAGAGCAGCAGGTCGTGGAATCATGGCGCGTTCGTTTCGGCGTTTCCGCTTCACGCTGACGGCTGTGTGTGACATGTGCCAATCAAATCGTAGAATAGCACACTCAGGCGCACATAAAATGCAGCGACAGTCATATTACTTTCATGTAAATATACAAGTATTCATCTAAAAACATCTTTGCTGAATCACACTTACAATGACACACACACACATTTACTACCTGATGATTGACAGTCAGGTGTTCATATGAGCAGTGAAAGAGGTTTTCCTCGCTGTAATCATTCCTCCTGTTCTTACTGGCGACTAAAATCCATTTTAAGTGATGGGAGAAAATCTGCAGTGTCCACTGAATGCTAACTAAAACCTGCGTTCTCTCTAACGGCCAACAGGGGGCGACGCCATCGGCTGCGAAGTTCTATGAAAGTTCATGAAACCAAAAAAAATTTGACTTCTGCGTGTGAAATTACCCAGATCTCCCAGGATCATCGGACCCATAGAACGAGCGCACTTGTGACTTTCACCAGCTGAGTCCGCTACTTCCTGTTTAGCCCTCCGGCTAACTTGAACGGGGATAAAATAATTCAATCGTGCCGCTCTTTTAGGCTTTCGAAATGTGATCGCGGGTTGTGATGCTCAAAAAAATGTATCCGCTGATTACAGACGTCTCTTTCACAATGTAAGTCTGTGGGAAAAAGTCTTTTTGGGCCCAACACATAAACGTCACGTCAAATTGGTTTCACAGCTCGGTGCTGTTCCTGGGGGATTGTACGGAAGTCTACAAGAAAATGAGCCTACTTTTCTGTTGATTTATTAGCTCAGTAAACTGTTTCCCGATGAGTTTATGGTCTCAGTCGCTAGTTTCAGGTCTTCTTTAAGTAGTAAATTATGACCCTATTTAGAGTAAAATAGATGATAAAGCAGTGAATGCTTTAGGACTTGGCTACGTTGTGATTGACAAGTCGCTAAAGTTAGCTAAAATTGCAGCCACCTAATTAAAAAAAAAAAAGTCTTGTTCAGTGTTTTGGTTTTAATAAAAGACCAATCAATAAATTGAGAGTAAATAAGAGTTTTTGTAGTTGTATTTGTTTATTTCAGAGGTTGTATTTTAAGGTTTTAGTCCAACAACTACTGGATGGATTGGCGTTAAGTTTATAATAACTTTGGCGTTCATCTGTCTTAACACCACCTGCAAACCTCTTCAGACTGCTTCCCTTTGTCGTTAGCGTTTTCATTTCGTTAGCATTTTCATTTCGTTAGCGCAGCTGCAGACTTGTTCAGTTTCCGTTAACGTCTAAATTGTTAATATTGTCAGCTGTAAACATATCCGTCCCTCCTATGAAGTCATCCGCTGTTATTTCATATTTATACATACAGTATCTAAAACACAAGCAGAGTCGAGAAGCTGTATTTAGTTCCTGGTCTACAGAAGTCTGCTCATAAGAGTCTGTGCATGTGTTAACAAGTACATACTATATATATATTTATATATATACAGTGGGAAATCAGCTTCAAATCAACTTGTTCTGTTGACTTAATAAACTGAGGAACAGTAGCACGGAGAGCAAACAGAGACGGCAGCAAACAGCAGAGTGCAAACAGGGACAGACAGCTTTATGTACACAGTCATATTCTGGATTCAGAAACTAATACGCTATCTAATATAAGCTTTTTATAGATCTGGTTCATGGTGCACAGAGATTAAATCAAAGACATTAAATTGTCTTTTTAGATATGACATGTATATTTGTTGTACATTTGTTTTGCTGCAAATTAGGTCTCAAAGTGACTTAAATGATAGTTTAACTGCTTTGCCCTGTGACTCAGCAGTTTTTATTTCTTACATCATCATGTCAGTGTGATGAGTAATGAGTACTAGTCATTGCAAGTACAGTCAAGTGTTTTTTATTTAACATAATTTATGCCAGTGTCTGTAACGCGCCAATAAATAATATTTTTTTTGACAACAACAACAGATGAATGATGAGACTCAACACATCTGCTGTTGGGAGCATGTAGGGACAATTTATTGTGTCTAGTTCACATTTTTGTTAAATAATGTAATCGGACTCCAGCAGGAGTTTTTATTTTCTGCTGTTTTTATGTCTCTCTGAACAAACTGGACTCAAACAACAGACCAAAGCGACGACCTTCTTACTGTTTGGCAAATGCGGCGTCATGATAGCAATCCGCCAAAGCGCACCTGGCTCTTAAAGGGAACGGGAGATTATACTGAACCGTGCCATTTTTCTGCTGTTAAAATAGCTAAAAAGTGGATTTGGACACAAAATAAATGCAATTGCACTCCAGATCCTGCCCTTTAGATCTTTAAAATAGGGCCCTAACTGTTAAAATCACGAAGGTTTGTCAGAAGAACGAATGTGAGAAACGCCGTTACAGAAGCTAGTTAAAGTGAGAGGCTAGACAGGAAGTGAGGTCATGACTTTGGCTCTCTATAAACACCCAGAACATCATATCCAGAAGTCAAATAGAGAAGCAGACACTTCATCAATAACACACACACACACACACTCTCAGTCTTTTGTTCCATCCCAGAAAATTAATTGCCTCGTACCGGCTCATCCCGCATTGATCACACAGACGCCACGATACACATCCAATTAGCATGTCAATTAACGGGGCTTTATCAGGGCTTCAGAGGGATCCCCGAGCCCGCCAACACCGCCGCCGCCACTTCATCTGCGGCACCGTGAGAATGAAGATATCCGCAGATATGTTGTTTGACGAAATTAACGACTTTAATCCGCGGATCTGAACCGACGGGGACACCTGGCAGGGAACAATAGAGCTTCATGTAAAGAGGACCGCGGCGGCTTCACGTATGGATGAGCAAGACGGGAGACGTGCAGGGATTACTATCCAACCCTCCATCTGTGTACTCATGATCTCTGTCATATATAAACTCAAGACGAAAATACACAAATACACGCCGCGGGATTTACACGGCAAACAGCAATCTCATTATTTTAGTGATGTTCATACAACAGATTTGATCAAATGATTGATGTCTGATGGTTTTGCCGTTAATTATTTTACGTCTGCAGCCGTCATGAGGGAGCAACGTTGGACTGGAAGCTGCAGTCAGATGACTTTGGTGGAGGATACTTTCAGTTTTCAGTGACTTTCTGTGCGTCTTTGTGCTCGTTATAATTATACAAGACAAAGCGTGTTAGCAGGAGTTGGAATAATTAGCACTGAAAACAAAGTAGAGCTGAAACTGAAGGGGATGTTGCAGATTATTGGTCATAAACCAAAGTATTTAACCAGTTATAGTGCAATATACCATCCCTTACTCACTGGAAATTACTAAAATATCATTAGTTTGATAAACCAGGAATCAATCCTGACGTGTTGTAGAGTTGTGAAGTGAAAGAAGGCTTTTCAAGATTTATTTTATTGTAAAAGTTTAATGCACAATCAAGCAATTTGGTGTATAAAAAGTTACAGAAAATAAATGTACCAAAGGTTAAGTGATCGTAAGTAATTAATAAAATAGAAATTGATGATAGAAAATATGTTAAATATATTCTGAAAAGGTGAAAAGAGCTGCAGGGACTTAAAATAAGGAGAAAGGAATCCACAGTATAAACAATAACTATATTAATTATGTCATCGTTATCACGATTAAACACACAACATATAATTTCAGCCGCTAGGGGTCTCTCAATACAATTTAAAGCTGTTTAACCTAAAAAAATCAGTGTTTCTCCACTTCCTGGAGGGGCTGTTAGCCGAGCTGCTGCTAACGTTTGCCCAGTTTATTTCTCTGATAACTTAAAATCCAGACGTCCAATGACTAAAATCCTTCTTGCGGCTAAAAGATCAAGTTAAAAACCAGCTAAATTTATCATGAAAATGTGGCTTCAAACTGAATAAAAGTCCATTTCTAACCGTTTGTGTGGAACAAGCACAACAAAGCCCATGTATTATCTTGTATGTGTGTAAGTTACTCTTTGCTAGACGCCATTGTAGCGGACATAAGTGGTGAATTCTCTGCTGCCAACTGAAAACTATTAATCAGATCCAGCTCTCTCAGATGGGAGGGGTTGGACTTCAGAGCTGAGGCCAGAGAAGCACAGCTGATCTCTGACAAACTGCAGTTAATCAATCTGAATAAAGAATAAATGATGTAGATAAAAATCCATTTATAATCCAATCAGATGTGTCAGTTGACGTTGTGTTGTTGTGGCTCTTTGGTAGAGGAGGTATGACGCCATTGACAGGCGACCGAATGAAACGGTCCGTTACTTTGATTAAAATGACAGATTTCACTGGGTTTGAAAACTGTTGGAAACATTTGGGATAATGTAAGTACACAACTCAACAACATATAGAACATATAGCTGAAATAATCTAAAACTGACCCATAAATAAAGTTAAAAACTGCTTTTTTATTTTTATTTTATCCGTTTTTCTTGACTTAAGCTGTTTTCTGATTGGATGTTTGCTTTCTGAAAGCTGTGCTGTGCATCATAGTTGACTTTTCCTTGTTTTTTTTTTTTTTTTATTTTTTTTTTTATGTAGTCTTGTACTTTTGTTTTGTTTTTTTATTAAAAAGGGAGCAGAGTGTTTCAAACATAGCGGTTCATCTTTTGTACTAATGATTCAACCAGGAGAGTTTCCACATCAGTCTTGGAAGTCGATGCAGAAAATAAATGGGACTTTTTTTTTACTTCCAAAAGCCTGGATGCCTGAAATAAGTCCACCAACTTAGCTGCTCTATTTAGCCTGAATGATCCTCTTCACCCTTAATAAAAGTTTCCAGCTGCTCCAGTTGAAGTGGACGTTTTCTCCCGTTGACTCTCATTCGAGTGATGTTTTCTCTGAATTTCCTTTACAAACTCGTCTCTTCTTCTTTTTAGCTGTTGATCTCAGTCAATTAAGAGTTCTTCCCACTTTTGAGACGCTCCAACGCAGCGCTCTCAGCTCTAGTTTTGTCAGTTTTCAACCTTTCATGTCTCATGCTAACGACGGCTCGGCTTTTTGTCTGTCGTGAGCTGAGATTTTACCTCTTGGGGTGACTGCAGAGTGTAAGTAAGTTAACTTTATTTATAAAGTGCCTTTCAAAACCGAGGAGTTACAAGGTGCTGTACAATGCACATAAAACAAGAGAGAAATAAAATACAATAAAGTTAAAAGGTAAAATAAATAACGTCAAAATAAAAGCAAAATAAATAAAAACAAGTCGGATAAAACAGTAAAAACAGTGAGAGCAATGCAGAGACTAATCAGATATTATTCAATCAAGTGCTTCTGAAAAAGGTGAGTTTTTAAGAGCATTTTTAATTATTAAAGGAAGGCGGTTCCAGGGAGGCCACAACCACGAAAGTCACCCTTGGTCTTAAGTCTGGATTTGGGCACAGCCAGAAGGCTGATCAGAGGACCTCTGTGATCTCACGGTAGTCAGGAGACGCAGTAATTCAGAGATGTAGGTTGGGGCTAGTCTGTTTAGTGCCTTAAAAGGTAATTAAAATAATTTAAAAATCAATCCTGCTGTTGGTAGTAAGTGTAGGTTGGCGAGCACTGGCGTGGTGTTACTCTACACCGTGTGTTAAGGCCTTTACACACTGGAATAAACAACGCGAAATTGCGAAATAATCGTCTGGAAATAGTTTGCATCAAAACTATTCACACCGGCAGCGACAGCTCATTCTGCTGTCAGTCAGCCTGCTGAGGGCAGTTTGTCCAGCGGCTGCTTCTGTGAACAGAATCACTGAACGCAAGTCGGAGCCTGTTTGTGTATTGAACAGATATAGCGCTCTCCTCTTCTTTCGTCGAATGAGGAGAAGAAGGACAAGATCATCGTCACTGGAGGATCTCCGACCTGCATTCAGCTGCAGAGCTGAGAGGACAAACTGTCTTCAACAAGCTGACAAATAGCAGGAAGTTACTGAAGCAGTTTGCATGTCAGCTCCACGGGAAGGAATCCACAGTGTTTGTGTTCATAAATACATGGTGATGATACATGATATATCCATGTATTGATTCATTGGCCTTATTTAGATCGCGCTTTGTGATTGGTTGATGCTTTGTGAAAACTCGGAGATCTTGATAGGATAATATAGCTTTGAGCTTGGAGATGTTTCTAAGGTGGAAGAAACAGGATTGGTCGACTTTCAAAGTTCATGTGATGTTCAAAGAGGTCTCCCAAGTTTTGTGCGGCTTGTTTGACATGTGTTACCAAAGGAGCGAAACACTGCTGTACTGTTTCTGTGATGCTCTCAGAGCCAATAATTAGGACCTCTGTTTTGTCTGGGTTAAGCTGGAGGAAGTGTCAGAACGAGCTTAAATGTTTGTGTTTAAAGGAGCTGCTAATTAGCCACCACTCACATCCTAATGGGACTCTTAATTAGTGTTTTGCACTTTGCACTGAAAAGCCCGACTAGTTAATATATAATGTATATGAATATCATTAAAAAGGAGGGTAGAGATGTGGTTCTCAAATTAGGGAATGCACTCTTCTGCATTTACACACATTAAAGCAACAATTAACTGAAATATTATGTAAATAAGTGTGTTATTAATGCGGGTTTCATTTGTAAGTAATGTTGTATTTGTGTGTCATCTTTTTAGGAAAATATTAAGCAAAAAATCAAAATAAGGATTTATTTATTTTCCTTTTTTTTTTAAACTAAAATGATGAAGAGGTGGCGCAGATGTTCTCTGGCTGCATACGACCACAACAAGCTGTACCAAACAGAGAGTAAACGGACCAGACGTACGATCCAGGACCAAAAAAAAAGCTCATAAAGAAGTCCAGCTGCTTGTAAAGCTTCTCGCTGTGAGGACAGGAAATAACTGAAGGCTACCTCGATAAGCATATCAATATTTCTGTTCAGTCACAGCTCCCGTGCTTTGGATTCTGGCGGCTGGACGGTCCGAGGACATCTCAGCGAGTAAATCAAACTGATACTCGGGAGCCGCCGTGGCCAGAATATTACAAATACTGAGGTCAGGAACCAACACGCCCTCCAACTGAATTAACTGTCTCAGATCTTAATACCCTACTACTGGATCGTTTTTTCCAGTAAACTTCCCAGGGAATTAAAGAGCAGTTAAAATAAAGCGTTACTGTTTTATTTCACAACATGAAGTTGGAAATCCTGTTTTCAAAGCCTCCCAAAACGCTGCCATGGACACAATATTAACAGAAAAGTCCAACTGTTGGATGTAAAAAAAAAAAAAACCCAAATTCAAAGAAACAAGAGACTCCAGTCATACAGAAAGCTGCATATTATCACTGTATAGTTGATTTAGTCCACATTAGTGACAGGAAATATATGTGTGGCGGGTTAATTTTCATTATGTTTCATCTGGTGACCGAGTTTATTAATATTTGATGAGTTCACACAGACGTTTGGCTGCCAGAAAAAAAGAGAAAACACATCACAATCATAAAAACTGTGATATATAATTACAGGGCGACATATTCACAACAACATAAGCATGTCTCATGTCCTGTTTAACTGCCTGAACTTGTAATTAACCTCATTTTCTCTCTGTGACTCTGAGCTCATGGCCATTTTTACTATAATTTCCCATCATCATCATCATCATCATCATCATCCCCGGGCCGCTCCCTGGAGGCGGAAGGCGGAGACAGATGTGCGCTACCTGTTGATTGACAGCTGTACAGTAATGAAGTGTACAAGCAGAGACAGACGCCGTATTCTGAGCGCGTTCACCAGCACCAGCAGAAGCTCTATAATTCAAACACAGCCAGACCTGCTGATTTATCTACACAACCGGCTCTCAGGGTCACTGCCTGCAGCGGCGGAGTCGACCCCCCTCCCCCTTTTTTCCCTCCCAAATCAGCATCACCGTAATGAGCTCCTGCTCCACCTCCATCTCCATCCATCCCTCCACACATCCACATTCTCCCCAATAACCACAATTTTCCCTCCATCACTCCCTCAGTCTTTCCCACTCCATCTCATCTTCCCACAAACTCAGCTTTTCAGCAGGAGGAGGGAGGAGGGAGGTGGGAGGAGGAGGTCCGGGCACACATGCTCTCGAGGCACAGCAGGCAGGCACCGAGCACCGTGGCGGCGGCAGCAGGGGAATAAATTAGAGGCAGACACAGAGAATAATAAAGTGATAATGAGTTTTCAGCTGGCCGCCGTGCCAACCCCGGGCACAGCCCAGCGAATATTTACCACCCTGCTAATAAGTTGTGGTGAGGACTGAATCAGCGGACATGCCAGGGAGGGCTGGCTGAAAGACTGATGAGAGGAGTAGGAGAACAGGGAGGAGGAGGCTGCACAGTAAGCAGAATATATGCAAACACACCCGAGGGAGTTCATATAATGTATATACACATGATATACATATATGATGCATATATGTGAGAGGGGGAGATTTTAATAGTGTCAACCTCTGGGAATTATTACCCCGAGGAAATACTTGGATTTAACCCTCCTAACGTTAGAAAAGGGTTTCCATCTTTAGTGTTCGTGGGTCAAATTTGACCCGTGTTTGAATTCATTGATAAGCACTGAAAAAACACTAATTATCATCCAGATATTTTATGTACCTTCTTCAACCACACTTAACTTACAATGTACAAACCGTTTTTTTAGTTTGAAACGGGCACAATTTATCTATTTTATTTCTTCTTCTGATGATGAACATCACAGGCAAATAAGGCCACGAACTGATCTGATAAACAAAATAATTCCCATAATAACTTGTTTATATTTTCTTACATGTCATGAGATTGTTGTAATTTTTGTTATTCATGATGGTTTGGCAAAATTTACCATGCATTTCTCTGCATAAAAAACCCATAATTACTACCGGGTCAAATTTGACCCGTAAAACAACAAATTTACTTCTTTTTTTTTGATAGACATAAAAATAAAAAAACATATGTCAAATATGTGTTATATTGTATTTGATAGGTCATTGTAGAGGATGTAATGAAACCTTCTTTTGATCAGAAAAAATTAAACTAATTAAAACTTGAAAATGGGTCAAATTTGACCCGAACACATTACAAGGGTTAAAACACTTTGGGACCTTAAAAAAAAAAAGAAGAAAGAGTAAAGGAACACAGGCCGACCATATCTGACTGAGCAATAATTTCATTTATCAATATATAGATTTAAAATGACAGGCGATCTGTATTTAAAAACCACTGCGCACACACATCCAGCTGAGCAAAGAGATGGCACAAAACACAGAAATAAAGAGGAAAAAACAATAATAATAATTATACAGGACAATGAAACACATGTTGTATAAAAAATAACTTTCAACTAAACTACCAATAAACTGAAAATGAGACCAAATATAACTGAACAATAAATAGGACCACATGAACTGGGCCACCGACTTCAAATAAACTTTGAGAAAGAAACTAAATAAATGAAAGTGTAACCAGTTGATTCCACTTAAAACCAAACAGTCAGTCAGATTTGCCGTTCTATACACAGCAGTCTATGTATCAGGGACACCCACTCGGTTGGCACGGCTCTCCTCAGCTTATAAATACTGGCTGTGACGTTACCTTAGCGCCGGTAAGAGAGGATAGAGCACATGGTGGGTCACTCAATGCACAGCACTGCACTGAAAATGTGAAAATCATGCAATGTAATAACAGCTAAAGTGATATAATGCTCAAGAAGGCGGCAAATACATCTGAATGAGTTAAATTGGTTGTGTTTTGTTATTACACAATAGTTAGCAACTTAGCTCAAATGCTAAGCTAACATCTTTTCCACAAAGCTGTGCAGAGCGACTGCTGAATGTGACCGTCCAGTGTGTGTTTCCTCGCTGTTTTTTACAGACAATAAAGTGCGTTCAGATACATAAGAGAGTGTCGGCCTTCATCCAAAATATCACAACACAACGCAGACAGTGGTTACAAAAGCACACACTGCTTAGTGTCCTACACGAGGCGCTTCAGATCACTCCTGACTGAACCGACGGAGCCACACGACCGAAAAAAAAAACCCGGTAAGAAGTAAAAACTAGTCGATACACAGCTGAGACAGAACAGCTGACGTAAAAACGTAGGAACAGCCCAGCAGAGACAAAACAAAACCAGCTGTTGTAGAAAATGTAGATGTATAGAGACAGCTGATGTAGTGATGTAAACACAGACCAGCAGAGGTTCAGGGAGTGTGTGTGTGTGTGTGTGTGTGTGTGTGAAGCCTGGCTTGAAAAATACCCGCAAAGTGCGCTAAACAACAAATCCGAGAGCTACACCTGAGTTAAAAGTAAAGCAAACTGACGTGAACACACCAAACCGCAGCTCAATCATTTATCACAGCTGATAAAGAAGACCAAAAAAGAAGAAAAAGGTCAGCTGGAGGTCAGATAAAAGCCGCCTCGAGTTAGCAAAGTAAAATGAATCCGGTTGACTTTGACACACAAACGAAGCCGCGTTAAGCAAAGCGACTTTACTCTGCAAAGCAAGCAGCACAAGTAGATTTAAAGCCAATAGCAGAGGCTGTGAACGTCAACGAACTGTAAAAATGCACTCCTCGCAATCGCTGGGAGGACAGATCATGAGGAAACATGGCGGACTGTGCACCAGCCAGCAAAGAAACCAGGAAGAGGCAGAAATGTCCATCTGAGGAGCGGCTAGCTGTCAACATTTAGAGCTGAGAGCAACACCGCCACACTGAATCCAACCAGGAGACGATTTAGTGGGCTGGAAGAAAGGAGCACAGATAGTTTTACACACTACTTCTAAGAAGAAGAAGAAGAAGACAGAAGAGGAGGAGAAGAAAAGAAAGAAGAAGGTGAAGAAGAAAAAGAATAAGGAGAAAATGGAGAAGTAGGAGAAGAGGAAAAAGAAGGAGTAGAAGAGGAAGAGTAGGCTCTTATTCATCCAGGTCATAGTTAACAATTGATTCGAAGGTTATTGAGACGTTTCACCTCTTATCCAAGCGGCTTCTTCAGTCCGTAATGCATCCGTCTGACTAGTCCTCACCAGTGGAGACAGAACCAGGTATTTAACCTCGTCTCCTAAGACAACAGTTCGTTAGTGAAGCTTCATCCGACCATCCCGGACAGTCGTTCTGTTCGTTAGAGTCACTTGCGTTTGGTTTCAGGCAGCTTTTATTCTCCATTCTCCTGGGAATGGCTGAAAATGCAGCATTGTAATTAGGAGATAAATGGTGTCTCAAACCCTCTCCCCCCTTGTTGAGGGATGGTTCTTCAACTTTAACATAGATGGCTTCTTTTACAACTCATTCAAACCATCTGGTCGGTTGTAGTGTAGCGTGCCAGAAGAAAGGAGAAAACCTCATGTGAAGACAGTAATGTCAGAATTTTGGACAGAGAAGACAGGTGGTTTGAACGAGGAGTTAAAGAAGCCATCTATGTGAAAGTCGAAAAAACTATCCCTAAACAGGAGGTGGCGGTTTGAGACACCATCTAACTCCTATTTACAATGCTTAAGAATAAAAGCTGCCCGAAACCAACAAGTGACTGTTAACGGACAGAACGACTGTCGTTCAAACGCACATCAGGCCTAACGACTGTAATCTGCGAGCAGCCCCATTCACTCCTAACGACTGTAATCTGCCAGCGGCCCCATTCACCCCTAACGACTGTAATCTGCCAGCAGCCCCATTCACTCCTAACGACTGTCGTTCACTAGGACGACTCACAGGTGAAACTCCACTAACGAACTACTGGGCGGTCGCTTTCCCAGAGATAAATACCTGCGTCTGTCTCCACAGGTGAGGACTAGTGAGACCGATGCGTTACGAACTGATGAAGGCGCTTGGATAAAAGGCAAAACAAAAGCCCAGTTTCCTCCTTCTTCTCCCTCTTCTCCTACATCATCTTCTTCTCCTCCTCCATATTTTCCTCCTCCTCTGTCTTCTTCTTCTTAGAAGTAGTGTGTAAAACTAAATAAGACAAATGCAATGAATCATTGTTGCCTAGAAACAACTATGACCTGGACAAATGAGAATATACATAGACTCATGTGCAACGTATACTTTTTACGTAATATTTCTAAGAAGAAGAAGACGATGGAAGAGGAGAAGAAATAGAAAGAAGAAGAAGAGGAGGAGAAATGGTGGTGTACCTGCAGATCTGCACACTAAGCAGAAAACACACACACAAATAAATTTAAAGGAATGCACACAAACACACCTGGGGGAGTTAAGATATGATGATGAAGATGATAAGTATATACACAGCATGGGCTCACACATACACACTCAGCAGACTGTGTGTGTGTGTGTCTGGTCTGCATACTGTGCATTTCTCTACTCTATATTTACATTACATTAGCATATATGTATTGAACATGCATGTCTGACTCCTCTGATACGGCGAACCCGAACATCTGCATACGTCTGCATCATCACTGTCTGATTTATGTCTCCTCCATATGTATCAAGGCATCACTATTCAAATATATTAACAGTTCAAGTCGTTCACACGTTAAAAAAAAAAGATGTTCAGTCACATGAAAGTGTCTCTATGAATTATAATTCTACCTGAAAAGCAGCTTCAGTGATGCTAAATTATCTTTTATCTTTAACTAAATACATATTCTTAATTGTTTTCCAGCATTTTGTTAAATATAGTAAACATGGTAAAGATCATTAACTTGCTTGTGTTGTATCTTTACATGATTTCCAGTTAAAAACTCCTTATTTATCTTCTACTGGTCCTTTATGCAGCCCCTCAGTTCAGCTTCTGTCTGAAACCGGAAGTTTTAGCTCCTGTCTCTTTAAGGCCCCGCCTCCTGATGAGCCCACTCTGTTCTGATTGGTCAGCTTTCAGGAAGCTGCATCACGGTTGACCTCTGGAGGCAACGTAAACAAACCGTAAAACAAACAGTAGTTGTACTTTGAAATGGAAACTTCTCAACTACATCTAGACTCTTTTCATCTGTACACAACAGTATAAAAAAATCACAAAATGCTGATGTGTCCCCTTTAAAAGTGTTTCTATAACATTATTACTCACAATGGACAGTTTTTTTTAAAAGGATAAAAATAAATGTTGTTGAATATCACTCAAAATCTGGCACCTACATTACCCACAATGCAACTCGACCACTGACAGTTCAGTTTGGAGATTGTGGCGTGTGTTATGCTAGTGTGCTAATGTAGCCTGGAGTTACAAACCTCACATCTTTCTTGAAACTGACTTTGACTCACGTGACATCACTTGAGGCAGTTTATCAGATTTGACACAGCTCCCTCTGGAGACACAAAAGGCTTTGTTTTTTTCTAGTTTTTACAGAGGACACCTGGAAACACACACCGAGGTGGAAAATCAGTTTCTAGAATAGAACAAACGTGTGCAAATATTTACCAGAAGCCAACACACACTTATTAGTCATAGACATACATCTGCCACAGCTGCACCACCTGACGATGTTCATACACTGAAGCATCATCCAAAATCTTACAGTCTAGGCATTAAAAGTGGGGAAAAATAATGACAAAGCTGTTGTTTCTTCAATTGTTCAGTGGTTCTTGAACAGGTGTAAAGACAGAAACATAGCAGCAGTTAGCATTGAAGCTAACTCTTTAAATTCTTTATCTTTGGAGTCACTTTTAATGGAGTTAAAGGTGAAAACACAGCCTGGACCTCACTGAGATTCAACCAATTCCTATTTTCCACAAGGAAAAAAAAAAGCTAACATGTTCTTTAAGTCTAAATTTGCATGCAGATCTGACAAATCGGAGGATCTGAGCAGTGTTTCCAGCACCGAGCAATGACGTGTTTCATCTGGACAGCACGTGCCCGAGAGCAGTGAAGGCAGCTCTGTCTGCTTCTCTCTGAGGTGGGCTCCTCGCTGAAGCTCCGTGACTTTCAAAGGCTAAAAATCACAGGTGTTCCTCCTCACATGCCAGCCGCTCGCTCCAGACGAAGGCCAGCCTTTTTAAACTCTGCTTCCAGTACGTCCTAACACACACACACACACATATAACGTACGAACACACTGCCCCGTAGCTGCCCCATAACAGCTCCATTCACAGCGCCCAAAAATAACAACACAGTAGGCTGGCAGGGCCGGGTCCACCTCCATCCCCCTAGATCCTTTACTCCTTTCCTTTCATATTCAGTTTTCTTTAACGCTCAATAAATGTTGACTTTATTTTGGTTCTGCTGAATTCCTTAATGAGGCCCTCGGCTTCCACGGAGCAGACCAGGCGATTCCAGCTGCCTTATAAGGTCAGAGAGAAAGAAAAAGTCTTTTTTTACATACCTTCAACACACCCATCTTCTGTCTCTTCCTCACTTTATCCGTCTTCTCTTCCTCTACAAGCTTAAAAACGTCCGTAAATCTCCTTGTTAAAGTCTACTTAATTAATTTTGCTCATTAAAGCTCTAATTTGTAATTATTCCTCATTAAAATGTGTAAAAACAACTAGACCTATGTTCTATATGTTGTTGAGTTGTGTACTTACATTATCCCAAATGTTTCCAAGTTTTCAAACCCAGAGAAATCTGTCATTTTAATCAAAGTAACGGACCGTTTCATTTGGTCGCCTGTCAATGGCATCATACCTCCTCTACCAAAGAGCCACAACAACACAACATCAACTGACACATCTGATTGGATTATAAATGGATTTTTATCTACATCATTTAATCTTTATTCAGATTGATAAACTGAAGTTTGTCAGCTGTGCTTCTCTGGCCTCAGCTCTGAAGTCCAACCCCTCCCATCTGAGAGAGCTGCATCTGATTAATAGTTTTCAGTTGGCAGCAGAGAATTCACCACTTTAAAGCTTTTTTTTGTCCAGATTAAACAAACGAGATGTAACATGTTAATCAGTGCAGGCTAGCTGTTTCCCTTTGTTTCCAGTCTTTATGCTAAGCTAAACTAACTGTCTGCTGTCTGTGAGTGAAGAATCCGTCTAAACAACAAGAAGATTTCACAACATTACTACAACAGAACTATTATTTTATTATTCCTCATTAAAATGTGTAAAAACAACTAGACCTATGTTCTATATGTTGGTGAGTTGTGTACTTACATTATCAAACCCAGAGAAATCTGTCATTTTAATCAAAGTAACGGACCGTTTCATTTGGTGGCCTGTCAATGGCGTCATACCTCCTCTACCAAAGAGTATAGTGCACAAGATGCATGCGTCGGCGCCATGTTTGTCCGCTACAATGGCGTCTAGCAAAGAGTAACTTACACACATACAAGATAATACATGGGCTTTGTTGTGCTTGTTCCACACAAACTGTTAGAAATGGACTTTTATTCAGTTTGAAGCCACATTTTCATGATAAATTTAGCTGGTTTTTAACTTGATCTTTTAGCCGCAAGAAGGATTTTAGTCATTGGACGTCTGGATCTTAAGTTATCAGAGAAATAAACTGGGCAAACGTTAGCAGCAGCTCGGCTAACAGCCCCTCCAGGAGATCCGCTGCTCGCCCAACATTGCCAGAGTAATATTGATTTTTTTAGGTGAAACAGCTTTAAATTGTATTTTTAACGATTTCAAACAAACCGGACGAACGTCTGGATGTAAAGTTATAAGAGAAATTAACCAAACAAATGTTAGCAGCAGCTCAGCTAACAGCCTGTATCTGACGTCCGTGGATCACCGTACATCGTCGGAGAAACACTGATCTTTTAGGTGAAACTGCTTTATTCAGTGTTTTTACCTGTAATCAGCGGGTCTGTTTGTTCTGGAGAGGAGGAGACCTCTGCGGGTGAAAACATCCTGAACCATCAACACTGGAGTAATCCTATCCGTGATGAAGCTGATTATTTGCCAGAAGTATGTGGACACCCTTGTTAATGCACAAACCCGGCTCCCATAAAGAAAAATGTTTTTTCCCCCAATGTGGTATGGAAGAAATTGACTCAACAAGTCCTTAAAAAACTGAATGACAACTATCAACATCATTTTTCATTGCCTTCCAGAACTTCTTAAAACCACAGTTGGAAAAATAAATATGTTTTATGATGTGACAATACTATGGTTGAAGATTTGGTTTAGGGGGAACAATCATGGTTTTGGCTTAAATGACCGTCTTTGTTAAGGTCGGGTTAAATTTACCACTTCCTCACAAGTTAGGAGAGACGTTTGTTGTCATGGTTACAGTAATAACCACGTGATTGTCATGGTCATGGCTTTTTAAAAAACAAACAAAAAAAACAGTGTTAACTCAGCAGTTGTAAATGGGAAACAGACTGATGTTTTATTAAACCATCATTCTACGATAACGTCACCTTTTTCGCTCCCGTCCTCTAGAGGGCTTCTGTCATTTTGAGATATCGGTCTGATAACCCAACATCAGCGTTAGACCTCAATAAAACCAACCCTGTCTACTAGAATTTACAGTTATTTACATTGTGCTTCAAACTCAGACTTTTCTTTTCTGTATTAAAACCAAGACCATGATCTTCCTCCAAACCTTAACCCAATGAGTCTAAACAAAACCATGAACAGTTGCATAATGCTGTACCACTTTCTAGCGGCGGATGTTGTTCTGCAAGATCAAGATATTTTGGTCCAGAAGAAACAAAAAACCCCAAAAGAAAATAACTAGATTGCCTCACTCATACATTTAGTATCAATATTTCCTCATATGTTGGAAGATAACGTCATTCAGGCTGCATTCACACCAGATCGCCACGCGTTTGTGGGCGTGTGACCGCGTGGGCCATTTGTGTGGCATCACGTTGTAAACTGCTAATAATCTGCTAACCCTCCCAGTCCAGAAGGTATGAAATTAGTTGAAAGTATGAAAGTAGTTTGCCAACCGCCATCAAACTACAAAAGAGAAGAAGAAGAAGAAGCAGTCATATAAGGTTGTACAGCTTCTGGGAAATTAGTCTCTCCTCCATCATCTTCATAATAAAGTAATATCAATCAATCAATTAATCATCTTCGGTCGAAAGCAGAACGCTGAAATGCTACAACGCTACATGCTAAATAAACAACGTTCCTCTTCTGGTCTAATCGCAGAGCTACATGATTGGCCACCGCAGCGGATTTGGCGTGAATGCAGCGTTACCTATCTAGTAAAATGTATTTGCTGTTAAACTTTAGTTGTATATGTATATTTAGGAGCGGCGGCGGCTGTTAAAGCAGCAGATTAATGCTCCTTCGTCCTCCGGAAACCGTTAA
This sequence comes from Euthynnus affinis, assembly GCA_029490765.1. Lineage (NCBI taxonomy): Eukaryota > Metazoa > Chordata > Actinopteri > Scombriformes > Scombridae > Euthynnus > Euthynnus affinis. Next base: position 31,091,387 of record CM055848.1, on the reverse strand, counting down.
CGCTCGCCGTAACTTTCACGTGAATCTGTCCCGACGTCGTTAAGATATCTTCATCTGTACCGAAGCGTTGGACAGACTGAACCATCGCGCCACGAGCAAGGACACAAAGTGTTTATCTTCAGTTTAAATGTTCTCCTAACATGTTTGCAGCCAAACTGCTGACTCAGCTCTGACTCACATGTGACCACCACCCTCCTCCTCCTCCCCTTCGTCCCCGTCTCAAGGCTCGCTGCTTACTCTGCACACCCAGACTGATAACACTAACCATCAGTGATATCTTGAACATATGAATGTCTGCACTCCTGTGTGTGTGTGTGTGTGAGAGAGAGAGACAGAGTGTCCTATCTCTGCAAGGTCTTCGCAGCGGGCACTGGGACGGACAGCCTTCAGACGGAGGAGGTCCTGACACAGATGAGGCAGGAGGGAGAGAGAGCTGGAACAGAGACGGCGCGCTGACTGGTTGGTATGAGTCAGTTTGACTGGTCGAGCTGCAACAGGTGGCTTAAAAATGTGACGTTCTTATAAAATGTAGGACGTTTATTCAGCTCGTGTGACCTTTGTTTGATCCGTGAGTCACAGCGAAACAGACATCTGATCGTCCGTGACGGCTGGCGTGAAACTCCGCGCAGCGTTTGGATGCAACGGACACTTTCTAAAAGAATATTAAACACAAATGAAAACTCAGTTCAGGTGAAATAATACTTAAATGCAGCGGCTGAGAAGCATCGACACACTTATGTGACATAAGAAAACAAGCAAGCAGAGGGAAAGACCTTCAGAATAAAAGCACATGTGCAGCATGAGGAGATGTGATGTAAGAACAGGAAAAAAAAAATGGAAATCAGTTACGAAACAACAGCTTAAAAACCGATGAACACGCCAAGACATTACCACTGATGGTCTAAAGGTCGATCTTACTGTGACAACAAGACTTCAGGAAGCTGCACTGCTCTCACTGTTGATCACCAGTAAATGTTTTCAGCTTCCATTTACATCTCTGTTCATGCACCAGTTAATAAAGCAACACAGATTGTGGTCATTTGTGATCTTTGGAGGTGTTGGTAGGTGTATTTTTTTTATGCTAAGCAAAGCTAACTCCAGCTGTGCACTGAACACACACACGAAACCGACATCTCACTCTCCAAAAGAAAAATGTGGAACTATCCCTTTAACATTTAAATCACGTTCTTCCCTGCCTGCACTCTCATTTCATTTCACGTCATATCTCCCAAATGAAACCTCCTCTCTCCATTTGCTATTTTGCACCCCTCCCTACATTAAACATTGACTGCGTTATTAATTTTTAAATGCCGAGTTTCACTAATTTGTGTACATGAAATCTAATAAATTAAAACATCTCCTGCTGGAACACACTGCTGACCCAAACATGCATAAAACCAGAAACTGCAGCTCCATCTCTCACACTTTAATTAAAAGAAAAAAATAATGGTGTCTCTCTCTATGTAATTAGTGGGTAAGATATGTTTTAAAATCCAATATATTTCCTCTCCGCTGGACATCTTACAGATCAGCCACTGACCTCCCTCTGAACTCGCAAGTGTTTGTGGAGAAAAACAGTACAGAAACTTTAAAAAAAACTAGATAATTGCCAAAATAAGGAAACACTTATGCAACTGAGGGATTCAAAGTACATTAAACCCGTGAGGTAATATTTTCCTGGCATGGCCGAAGTTCCTCGGAGGGGCAAAACGAACGTGAATAAATACAACATAATTCTGAATAATCATCCTTCATCCTGTGGCAAAGGGTTTCAGGCCTGATTGGAGCGCGCTCGGTGAGAATCCGGGGGCTCGATTGGTCACTGAGATTGATGAGTATGAGAACGGCATAAACCATTAGTCATGGCTGTTTCAGTCACCTGGTCGAGACCCAACTTGTGAACAGGCCTCGCTGCATTTTCCATTTTTCAACAGAACAGCAGATGATGAGGGATTTCTCATGGCAGAACAGAGTCACACTCTCCGTTTGTGTTCATGGATTTAATTCTGACTCTTTCTTGTCATTTTTTCAGGTGCTTTTTTTTTTTTAAAGAAGTGACACTCCACCCCACAAAAATCTGCACAACGTCAAACACTCTCCACCTCTTTGAAAGCCGGTTATGAAAAGTTTTAGATCAGCAGCTTGAATTCACGTCAGTACCAATAAATATCAGAGCAACATGGTTTCACAATGGGGTTTTCCCCATCTCTGAAAACTCCTCAAACCACTCCAGCAGTATAAAACTCTTCTCTACAGCACAACTATGCTTTCAGATAAGTGTTAACACCAACTTAGAAACATGTTTACAACGTTTGGCAGGTAGTTTTTTATCATGTTTAGACATCAGCTGGGTTGATAGCACTTTTTAGATCATCAGAAATACCATCAGGGAAGCGTCTGATTGGTCCTAGTGACCCCGAATGTTCAGCCAGAGTCATGAGGAACTATTTTTTAAGGAGTCAGAAGCAGCTGAGACGCCGAAAAAAAGGCAAATATTGATTTACTTTATGTTTCTCCTGTTAACTGAACTCTGTATGAAGTTCATTGATAAATAAAAAAAAGTATTCATGGCATTATTGGACTGGATCGGTCCCATTACCCCGAATGTCCATCACTGACTGACTCACTGACGGATGAAGTTACACCATTGGTTGGCAAGCCCGGTTTTGGAGTTTCCCCATTGGCTGTCGCTCTTTCAAAATGAATCCACTGTTATATCCTCCGGGGGCGTTTACAGCGGAGCCCCGAGCGCTTCATCCTCTTTTACTTGGCTTTGTAAATTCAACTGGCAGATTCAACTCATTTGCTCTTCTGAACATCCACACACACACACACACACACACACACACACACACAAAAAAACATGTTCAAGTTAATATTTCATGGAAAAATACAGCTAAATTCCAGTTCATGTTTTATTGATCTGGACTTTATAGAGCTGCAGCTCTTGGCCGGTTGCTGCTGCTCTTCCTGCAGAGGTGCTCTTCTTTCTTTGGTTCAACAGTTCAAAGTTATGAAATGGTCACTTCATGCTCGCTCGCTCGCTCGCTGGCGCTGGCAGGCAGAGACCGAGCGGGTTCACCGCTGGTTAACGACTGCAGAGGAACCTGCAGACTCGGCAAACATTAATGACAGACATGTTTATGCAGTTGGAACTTGTCAAATACAGGAGAGCTGCACTTAAAGCAGCCCTGAAACTTTGAACCTTGTTTACACAGAACGGCAGTCTGAGAGAAAGAGAGGAGGGGCCGCTGAGGTGAGGATGTTGGTTTTGGCCGCAGAGAGAACAGACGGCTACAGAGGTGAGAGCAGCTGCTGCTACCTGACCTACCTGTGTGTGTGTTCATGTTGTGAGGACACACATGTTTTTATGGGGACTTGATGCCACGTGTTACTTTACTCGACATAAAAGCAATTTACTCGTAACTCAGCAGCAAAAGTTTTTACTTGTTAAAAGTCACCAAAACAACTAAAGATCCTCCTCTTCCTCTCTTGTGTTTAGCACATGTAGAAACAAGAAAATGAGATGTTTGCAGGCAGGAGACAGTTTAGAAAGGATTTACTGATCGTCCACCAGCTAGCGTTAGCGTAGCTCCAGAAGGGCCGACCTCAGCTGGCGTGATTCACACTGGCGCCGTAACGTAACGTGCGGGAGGGGTTGAATGTGTTATATGAGTATACACAAACGTCCCAACTGAATTTTTAACATTTCCTTAACATTTTTATCCTGTGTTTATTACAACTGTGCAGCAGTAGCTATATTTTTCTCTGCATGTGGGCTGAAGCTGTTTTAGTGCCTAAAGATAAATACGTTAAACGCACAATATGTAATTTCAGCCGCTCGGCGTCTCGATCAAAACAATAACAAAAGACGGAGCGTGATGATGGTGTGAAGTAGCAACCTAAAAAGATCACTGTAAGGAATGAAAGAGGGAGGAAAGGAAGGAAAGATATAAGGAACTAAAGAAGGAAGGAAGCAAGGAAATATAGAGGGGAATTGAGGATGAGAGTAAGGAAGGAAAGAAGGAACGAAGGAAGGTAAGAAAGACGTATGGAAGGAAGTAAGGAGAGAGGGGAGGAAATATGGAAGGAAATAAAGAAGGAAAGACAAGGAAAGAAAGAGAGAAGGAAGGAAGGACAGATATAAGGAAGGAAGGACATAATGCAAGTACACAACTCAACAACATATAGAGCATAGGTCTAGACCTGAGTGACAACAACCTGACGATTTCAGGAGAGAAGCTTCTGTTTGGTCTAGTTGTTTTTACACATTTTAATGAGGAATAATTACAGATTAGAGCTTTAGGCTATATGAAAGCCTTATAACATATTATTCTGAAAAACAAAATGCAGCATAACATAAAGGTGAACTAACCTCACACAATAAAGGCTGTTTAATAACTGTTCATCTCGCCAAAATGGCAAATGGCCTGCATCCTTCTTCACGTCTGACAGGATTTAACTTTACAAATATAGTTGTAATTTTCATAAGTTTGGCAGTTTTTTTCATTTACGTGTCGTTTTTTAGGGCACCACTTTGATATTTTGATTTCATTTTCTAAGTGACAGCGGCGGCGATGATGTCACTGAGCTGTGTTGATTTGAATTTCCCGCCTAATCTATTAATTCCTGACATATAAAAACAAGTAAAACTATGGAACAGTAAAGTTTTATTTTACTTTAAATATATTTTTATGTTCAAAATACAGAGAATATCACGACCTCAACCCTCCATTAATCCCAGTAACGTACTCGCAGTTTTACTGGGATTAGTGACTGTGATGTAATTACTGATTTTAAAATTATACATCCACATTACTGTCTGTTGAAATGAAAGCAGATGTGAGCAGATTGTCTAAACATTTCAGTCTATTTTCAGTTGTAATATCAGGTTTAATTATCTTTGGACTGTCAACAATGGTAGGTTTGTTGGAGATCTTGTAGCCGTCAGAAGCTTCCCGATACCTCCGACTCAAATTCAAATTACAGGTCGGAGCTTGAAGTGAGCAGCTTTCTGCTGTACAGCATGATATGAACACGGCGTTAGTCTCCAGGAAACGAGCGGTCATGTCCTCTGAAGTGATGGAAACTGGACCGTGTGTGTGTGTGTGTGTGAAGGTGCGTCCAGTTACGACCTTCACAGAGGACTGTCACGTTTAGTTGATTCAACACGCATTTTAAGGGCCAGAAGTACACGGATACAGCTAGCCAGAGGTCGACCTTCGACCGTTTTAGCCAATTTAATTTTGATTTTAAGAGCAACTGATGGCTGCAACACAACGTTTTAGTGGGGTTTTTTTGTCACGTTTGTTTAAGCGATGGAAATTTTTATTTTGTTTCCTGTTTGCGTCATGCTCTGGAAAACTACTGAGAACTCTTTCAACACACACACACACACACACTTCTCTGTCATGACAAAGTCTAATTCGGTGATGATCGTAACACACTGTTGGAATATATTTAGCAACGCGTACAGTACGCGGGCATGCGAGCAGGTGCCAAGAGGGTAAAATTAGAGCGTCACATCTGGTCACACACACTGTTATGAATGCCTGTAATTATAGTCACAGTATGAAACTGTGCAAAAGAGAAACATCAGATCTCATCTTTATAGAAATAACATTGTCACTCTTTTAAAAAACAACTTGGTCAGTAATTATGTCATGACTCATAATAGTCCCTGGTGTGTCAGCAGTGGTTATTTTTAAGCCTTCTCAGGCATGCGGCCCATTAGCGAGGGGTGTGTGTGTGTGTGTGTGTGTTTGTATATTTGACTAAGGCGAGTGGTGGTTGAGAGGCAGGTCAGGGGTGTGTGAGCAAATGACAGGATGTGCGGTCAGGCTGGTTCACAAAATCTGCTTAGTAATGTTGGTAAAGATAGAGCTGACCTCGCCGTCGCAGTCAATGGCCCCCCTGTTAACCACCGCCTGTCACACACACACACACACACAGTGAAACACACCTGAATGGAGGCCAGTGTTCTGCAGGGTGGGGACATGTTACTGTTATACCAACAGTAAAAAAGAGAGAGAGAGAGAGAGAGGAGAAGGAGTAGCGCAGGATGAGAGAGACAGACAGAATAAGACCTTTTATATCTGTTGGCCGTTTGGGTTTTTACGACACACAGAAACAAACACCGCAAACTTTGACTGACACAAACCTTGAACTGGAAGTCTAAAAAGCTGCCAGTATTCTCAACCAGCAGCTGTAGATTTTTATCTGAGATGCCACATCCTGGTACGACTACGGTACACCAATGTGAAACACCTAAACTCATGAGCAGCAGTGTCAAAAGGGTAAGAGATACACTACATGGGATACAAGCTTTTAATAATACCTAAATTATAATAATAATCTTTATTCATAGAGCTCTTACATGACTTTACTGACAAATTATCATATCATTAGATCCTATAATTAAATAGATAATAAAAGAAGCAATTCCTGTAATGTAAAATAAAGTAAAATGCTCTCCAACTGAAGTATGTTTTAGAGAGTCTGACTCAGCAAACCTGATTTCCTCTGGCAGCTCGTTCCACTGTAAACATTAGTTTTCAGACCTCCACCTCTGCTCAAGGACCTCAAACTATGTGCAGGCTTGTATTTACATTCATCTAGTTGTCCAGTGCACACAAATATATATTTCTGTGTAGGCTTGAACAGAAACTAGTTTGATAAACTGCCAGATTGTTTCAGTGTACAGCTACTTGTCCACTTGTTGCCACTTTTCTGACTTTTTATCTGACTCAATTTTATCACGAGCACTATCAAATATTTAGGATTAGAAGAGTTTAGAAACTGTTAAATTCTATTTTCTCAACAAGTATTTAACTCTGCCTGCTACACATGGACCCTCCAATCTGGCTTTTCAGTTTTTCCAGAAATTATATTTTAACGGTTTTAAACCTGTTTTTCACTAGCGAAAATTAGCTTTAGCATTCTGTCCCTGTCTGACGAGTGAGGGTCAAACTAGAACACTTGAAGCTCGAATACATTCAAGTTCTTCACTTAGTTTTGTATTTTTCCAGCTTTCTTTGTTTCCATCAAATCTTTTCTTTGCAAAACTGAAACAAAACATACAAACAATATACATCTGATTACAATCACTGTAACCATATTATAAAATAAACTCTAAAAATATTCAAACAACAAAATACAATGTCTCCAGCTAACCAGCCAAAGTACTTAGCTAGCTAAACAGCTTAGCATAAACAAGTTAGCTACTGAATCTGCTCAATATATTTACAGAAACAACTCAAAGAAGGGATACACTTGTAATTAAGTTATCATGAATAGACAACAAGTCAACATGTGGGATACTCGCAGGCATATATTCCGAAAACTTCACTCAAAGTGGCTGTTATGTAACAATGTGACCAATAGAGGGGGCTCCACACCATGAATTTTGCCTGGATTTGAACAAATACTATTAACTACCAGCACAATTAGCATTTTAGTTAAAATGCACCATGCTAACCGAGGTAGCAGCTAATGCTAGAGGTAGCTCCACCCACTCGTCCAAATATGGTCACTTCTGGCTCCAAAAATCCAAGATGGCGACAGTCAAAAACTGCAAACTCGAGGAGTCCAAAAAACAATGGCTAGCATCACGGTCGCTACGTCCTTTATTATTTTAGAGTGAGATGGACGTAGCGAGGTGTGATGTCACCTGCTGGTTTCATGGTCGGCGACATCTTTTCCATTTGGAGCCAGGACCTTCCAAATAAGGGCGTGGCCTTGCATGCTCTGGAAACACGCCATGCTACCTGGAACTCTGAGCGGTGTTACTTCAGCTACATTTTGCTAACAGGGCAGGTGTCGTAATCAAGTAACAATAAACTTGAGTGAAATATTGCAACGATAATCCAACTGCGACTCTTGAAGCCGACTGTCAATCACAGCTGTCAATCAACGCCCACATGACAGACATCAAAGCTACTATAAGTCTTCAAATCTTATTAACAGAGCAATAAATGACCAAAATGACCACCAGTACACTTATTAGAGGGCCTGAATGTAGAGACTGAGACCAGAATGATTCATTGAAAAAAAATGATTCACTTAATATTTCCAGAGAGAAGTTGAAGCTTTTTGATCGGGAGTCAGTTGGACTTCAGGATGCTTTCACGTCGGCTTCAACCTCCTTTCGTGCAAAAAGCAGACGCATCAACGCTCTGAAAGCAGGTAAACAACGGGAAGGGTATTCATCTTTCATTTCCACACGTGTCAGATTGGTTAAAGAGCGCCGCCTTCATTAGTCATCAACCTTCAAAGTCGAGAGAAACGAATAGAAAACAGCAGATTTTTCTCCTGATGTAACTTTTCGCCGAAGGATAAATGTTTCTGCTTCCTGCGGTTCACAGTTTGGAGGAAGACACCTGAAACACGACATCATCAGACCTGCAGGGCTCAAACAGGGACATGAACACTTATTTTGTGTGTGAGATGATGCGAGTCAAGGGGAAAATTATGCTGGTATGCATCGATATGTATTTTAAATTAGTGTACTATTGTAATTTTTATATGTAAAGCCCCATTCAGAGAGGAGTCATTTGGGATTTGGGAGAATAATCACAGCCGTAAGCACCACTGAGGGCCTGGAGGTCAGGACCTCTGATGTTAATGTTGTGAAATAACTGCTTTAAAACGACTTTGGTACAAGACAGCTCACTTCCTTGCCTGAGGAAGTTCAGCAGTTCAGCATTAAGATAAAGAGAGAAGGCGATGGAGGTCACAGAGGAAGAGCAGCAGGAACTGAACACTCTACTCTGCACATAACGCCAATCTAAGCAGAAGAATAAAATAAAAGAACATGATTCACACAGGCAGGAGACACGGGGCAGGAAGTGAACACAAAAGGGTGAGAGGAGAGAGAACAAGACAGGATATAACGTTGAATGCAAAGACACAAGGAGGATGTCAGGGTGTAGAGAGAGAGCAACAGGTAACAGAGGAGGAAAGAGAGAGAGAGAGAGAGAGAGAGAGCTGATGTCAGTCAAACATGAACTGGATCCTGCCAAGTCGAAAAAATAAACCACGAACAGATGAGGAAAGAGTACGGCCTTCTCAGAGGCAACTGGGTCAAACATAACTATAATTACCCCCAAAAACAAAGTTTGGCGAAAAGCAATTATGCTATAATGTAAAGTAGGAGGAGAAATATCCTTGGCTTAGATATATTTAGTTTAGGAGAAGGCTTTTGGCATTGATTTCTGTTTGTTTTTTTTCCTCCAAATTCGTGTTGGCACTCGGCATTTCCTTCAGACTCACATTTTCCAGCTTTAATCTGATTCTTGTGTATCCCTTCTTTACAGATAATTGAATTTATTGTCCACTGATATGGTTATAAAGCTATTGCCGTCCAATTTTTTTGCTCTCGAAACGTGTTAAAATGCACATATATTTAGATATTTTGACCTCAAACTCCCGTTGGCGTTGCTGCTCTTTCTGTGATTTAGAGCAGCCTTTTCTTTCTCCGACTACATTTCATCAACTCGGAGTGAAATTTGACTTTAATTTGACGCTAATCTGACAGACAGAGACATGTCAACACCAACATATAGATCCTGTTTGGGAAGCAGCACAATGACCCAGTCAGCTCATGAAGTAAAGATGTTTTATATCATCATCTGTAAGACCACTCTGTAATTTCATGACCGTTAAAACACCATCGAGAACAAAAGAGGAAAGTTAACAAGGGGTAAAGTCAATTTAATTCTGTTCAAATGGGGATTGAGACAAAACTAAAAGTCCCTCTCTGTGTGTGTGTGTGTGTGTGTGTGTGTGTGTGTGTGTGTGTGTGTGAACTCAGGCCAAACTTTGAATGATTTGTAGTTTGTAGACTTCACATATTAAAAAAACAAAGACATCAGGGCTAAATTACTATTGTTGTTGTTGTGTTTTAAAGCTCTAATCTGTAATGATTCCTCAATAAAATGTGTAAAAACAACTAGACCTATGTTCTATATGTTGTTGAGTTGTGTACTTACATTATCCCAAATGTTTCCAACAGTTTTCAAACCCAGAGAAATCTGTCAGTTTAATCAAAGTAACGGACCGTTTCAGAGAAACAAACGTTAGCAGCAGCTCGGCTAACAGCTGCAGAAATATAGATTTTTTTCAGGTGAAACAGCTTTAAGTAGTATTTTTAACCATTTTAATCTGCGTGTACGTTTGTTTTTGGAGAAGAGAAGACTTCTGCGGATAATCGTCTCTCGGGAGAAACCGGATGAACGTCTGGATCTTATGTTATACGAGAAATAAACCGAACATGTGTTAGCAGCAGCTCAGCTAACAGCCGTCCAGTGGTCACCAAACATCGTCGGAGAAACACTGATTCTTAAGGTAAAACAGCTTTAATTCATATTTTAACGATTTTAATCTGCATGTACGTTCGTTTTTGGAGAAACCGGACGAACGTCTGGATGTAAAGTTATAAGAGAAATTAGCCGAACAAATGTTAGCAGCAGCTCAGCTAACAGCCCGTATCTGACGTCCCTGGGTCACCGTACATCATCGAAGAAACACTGATCTTTTAGGTGATTATTCGACAATGAAGACTACAACTCCCATGAGCCCTTGCTACTTCACACCGTCATCACACTCCGTGTTTTGTTATTGTTTTGATCGAGAGACCCCTAGCGGCTGAAACTACATGTTGTGTGTTTAACAGCAGTTTTTAACCAAACCTAAAAGTCTGAATCAAACTTTTGAGCTGCACAGAGAGAATAGCATCAGCATCCGTTCAACTTTTCTCTTTTGAATTAAAGAAACATTCACTCCTGTGAAACGTGTGTGTGGCCTTCAGGAAGAACACCGAAATAAAATAATAATAAATAAATAAAAGAAGCAAAGATTTCAAGCTGAGAAAGTCTGAGCTCACTTAAAATTCAGAACAAGAATATCCAACGGATTAAAAGGCAGAGAGAGAGAGGGGAGGGGGGGGAGGGGGGGGGGAGAGTAACTATGGGGAAGTGAGATTGGATTCGGAGAGCACGCTTGAGTTAAATTGGAGACAACGGCAATTCCATTTCAGAGAGTTTTGCCTCGAGTACCTCCAAAAGAGCTTTCGATGCAGAGGAGAGGAGAAATTTGAGGAGGTGGGGGGGTGGAGGGGGAGCAAGCAGAGGTGGAAATGAGCAAATGGAATACTAAATATAGACAAGTCACATAAGACGTGGGAGGATGGAAATGTACTAGAAATAAAAACATGTTGCACTCAAGGGGAAGAAGTGAGCATGACATGTCAGCTGTGTTCATCAGGTGTGTCCTCCCTCCTTCACCTTTTCCCCTCTCCTCCTCCCTCCTCCCTCCCTCCTCCCTCCCTCCTCTCACTCACTCCCTCGCTAACCTTTTCTTGAGGTGAGGCCTCTACGGCTCCATTGATGGATTAAAAATAAATGAGAGGGTAAACATAGCATGAGAAAGCAGGCTGCGGCTCGATGAGCTCCGAAGCCCGTCTGTGTTATTAGTAGAGAAACAACACGGGATCGCTTTGTCTCCACATTCATCAAATCCTCACACCTCAGTCTCTCCATTTCCTCTCCATTTGTCTTTTTCAATCTCTCTGCCCTCCATTCACACACACACACACACACACTGATTCTGTGTCAACTCTATTGTGGTTAAATAAATAAATACTTGTGTCCATACTTTGGACGTTCTTGTCTAATAGTCTCTAGTGACCCTGTCAGGCTGTGATGGCCGTTACACAACAAAAACACATTTCTTGGATGAATGAAACATGGAGAGAGAGAGAGAGAGAGAGAAAAGTTTGCTGTTGTTTGATCTGTGTGGCAAAAATGTTGTTTGTATTGAGGATCTTCAGGCTTCAGCTTCGCCGTGATTTACGTCCATCTCATGGAGCCCCGGAGATTTCGGTCACTCCGGGGGTTTTTAAAATTTGTTACGGGGAAAATATGAACTCAAATGGAAATAATTCTCCTTAGCAAGGGGAAAATAATAACGTTAAGCAAGAGTGAAATGGCAGAAAATACAATTTACTCTGATCCAAGGGGGGCCGCCTCCACGCAGGTCAATACAAACCGTGTAAAAATCAAAGATGGTTCAGTGCTGCTTCTTCGTTTACCAGCTGGAGTGATGCTGAGCAGCAGAGCGCTCAGTGCTGCCTCCGGTGGCCAGGAGACGTATAAATAAGCGATTTGTATTGAGTTTCAAACGTTGGTCTGGTCTGAATTACGGTTTGGTTTTGGTAACTTTTTGCACCATGTTTTCCGCTTTGTTCAGTTTCTTCATCCAAGCGAACTCTAAATGCATCTAGAGTTGCCGACTGTCCCTTAAAATGCAGAACTGTCCTGTATTTGACATTGATGAAATGGTGCGTCCCATTTTGTATCGATACAGGACGGGGTTTGTCCCGTATTTCTGCCTTGAATGTAAATTTATTTCCGATGCAAACTCACGTTCGTTTCCGTAGAGCGTTCAAAACCTTAACCTACGTGGCTGCAAGCGATACCATTCAAGGCAACCCGTTCACATCGACTGCATACCGGCTGCGTAGCTTGTGTGTTCTGCCTGTGTCATTATTCTGATGACTTGAATTATTTGTACACCCAGAATTTTAGGGTTTTTCTTTCATGAAGAAACAGGACACATCTAAAAAAATCGACATGAAGTCACGTGTGGTAGCATGAGGAGCATCACTATCCTGAGTTGTACTTATTTATTTAATTCCTTTGTAAAAATCCATCCATCCTGCACTTTTTCTTTGGATTGTTGTGTAAAAAAGATGTTAAATTAAAAGATTTCAATACAATTTAAACATTCAGCTTATTTCTAATGTTGGTAAAGCAGTTCAAACTATGTGAACTGTACACTGTTTTGAAGCCAAATTTTAAGTTTAAGATTTACCGCCACGGCTCCGGGCACTGCGGGAAGCGTCCTATTTTAGTATTTTTCTGACTGAAAGTTTGCGACGCTAAATGCATCATTACAAGACAAGTGAGAACTCCTGTCATTGTGTCGGACACGAGAACGTAAACACAGGAAGGAGGTCCTGAAGAAGCGTCCATCATCCCCAAATATCAAAAACACGTCTCTCGTCGCGCTTGCACCTCAATTCGTTCCCCAGCTAGCTGCTAGCAACTTGCTAGCTTGGTGTGTCTTGTAGTTGGTTCAAAGAGGAGTCGGACCACCTTCCCAACGCTAACCAAAAATCTCCAGAATTCGTCTGGGACCGTGCCAAGACCACTTCCTCACAGGGTCTCAGTCCAGTCGTTTTGGTACGTTTGGTGTTCAGATCTGCCCGAATGAATCGGGACCAAAGGCAGAAACAAACCAGAGCCCCGATTCAACCAGACTAAACAGTACAGATCACTTTACAACAGCCTCACATCTAAACAAACAAGGTTTATAAGCTGGACGGTGGCCATTTTAGGAGATCTCAGACCTCTTGTCAGACTCCTCGCTGTTGGACTTCGCCCAGCTTTCATCAGTGTAAGCTGGACTTTGTCAGATTCGGCTGTACTTGGCACAGCTTTGCGCTTTGGGCTGAACGCTTAGCATTGTTACCCGTTAACATGTTCACAGTTGTTTTAAATAGAAATCTGGTTGCCAAAAGAACAAGGTCACTGGCCAGAAACACTACAGAAAGAATTTTATCTGAATCTACAGTTTACATGAACTTTCTTGGCGCATATTACCGTAGATTAACAGGCGATGAGTGGTTAATGTGGGTCTCTATGTTTAGAAATGGATCATAGATCATCTTTAACCCTAAGAGCCTTTTACATACCCCATTATATTTGGTTTTATACAACAAATCTTTTTCATTTCTTTAGTCATAAAGGTGGTGTTGTGGTTTTATGAAGAGCCTCACAGATCCAGATAATCCCAAATGAAACCATGTAGCGTCATTAAAGTGATAAGAGTGTTCATGCTGGTGAGTTTTCCTGGTGTTTCTATTCAAAATAACATGAAAATCATTCGAGAATCAATGAAAAAAAACTACAAATAATCAGGTACGTCACTTGCTGGCACCTGTCTGACACTAAAAGTCCTGGTTTACTTTGCTCCAGCACATGCTCGTGTCCTCTCCGTCTTCCCATCAGGCTGGAAAAACAGTTGGAAGTAGTAAAGGATGACCAGCTGCCCATTTTCCCCTTTTTAAACTAGCAGTTCAGCTATAGCTGGCATCTGCTGAGACTCACATGGTGCCTCCATGAGCCGTACAATGAAGACAGTCACTCAGCTCATTGTCCACTGAATAAAAATACCAGTGTGTGTCTGTCCGTCCGCCTGTTCAGTGAAAAGAAGGAGTCAGCTGACGGTCATTAGCCGTACTGGCAGTCCGTACTTCTCCTATTGGGGACTCGGATGGTCATGTGAGAAATCAAACTAAAGTTTGAATGGCAGGAAAATAAAAAAAAACAAACAGAGAGAGAAAGAGAGAGAGTTCAGACAGTCCCACAAAACAGCACAATGTTGGCGTGGTTTTAAATGTGCAGTGTTTATATTTTAGGGGAATCTGGCAGAAATGGAAGATTCATGTTTTAATTAGTGTATAACGACCTGAAAAAACGAATTCATTACCTTAGTGTGAGCCTTTTACATGTTACATATATAGAGAGAGTCGGTCCCCTCCCACAGACCCACCATGTTTCTACGGTAGCCCAGAACAGACCAACCAAACAGCGGACCTTTCGTGTTGACATTTTATGCCCTTATAGGACAGCTAAAGGCTTTCAAATGTTTTCATTAGAGCAGGGTGAGGTAAAGTTACATCATTATAGCATACGCAAAAACTACACAGATCTACGCATATGTAGTCGTGACATAGTGCGCTCCAATTGTTTTCCAAAGAACAGATAACATCATAAGTGCAGATGTTATAGAAAAGGGTAGATAAGTAAATAACCCAGTCTTACTCTTCCTTCTGGTCACCATAACGTCTGTGTGAAGCCGGTGTTAGTTTCCTGCATTGGTGTGCGATATTGGATGAGAGGAGAACAATTTTTTTCAAAGTATGTCAGTTTATATCTTATTTGTTCTGGATGGAGTGTGTTAGTGGGATCACTAAGCCACAAAGGACAGCGAAAGGTGAGAGGTGACAGGAAAGGAGACAAGGAATGACATGCAGGAAAAGGTCAGCAGCCGGCATCGAAACCGCCAGACGTTACAATTATGTGGCGTGTGTTGATACTTCCTTAAAGTTAAGCCACCTTCTTTGTCACAATAATAGCCACAGGGTCAAAGATCATAGTTACATTTTTTTTTTGTTTTGCTTTTTAAAAAAAAAAAAAAAAAAATGACTCACAGTTGGAAACAGGAAACAAACAGCAGTCTCGTTTTGCCAAGTCCATTTTCACAATTGGGTTATGCCATCTATCCAACCAACTTCTTCCAAATGAGGAAACTTTTATGGACGTCATCTGAACTCTGCACCGCTGCTCCGGGTCATAATTGCTACGGCTACATGGCATCCGTCACTCAAACATAACCATATGTCATTTTTGGGCAATTGACATAACGACCTATTGTGTAATTCCTCTTGGTAAGACAGTCTCTGAATATCACTGACACTATCTGTTAAATGCTGCCTTGAGTGCAGCTGCACAGAGGTCACCAGTGGTAAATTACAGGATTATTTAGATCTATAAAGGAATGGTATAACAAATGCATTTAGTTGCTTTCTTTCCAGGAATGAGGTAAAAACATTGAAATCGGTCTCGTGTCTATGTGTTAAATATGGAGCTGGAGGCAGGATGTGGTTAGCATAGCTTAGCATAAAGACTGGCTATAAAAGTGAAGAGATAGACTCTCAGTCTGGAGTGATTCATCCGGTTGAGTCATGATGGTTCAGATCATGATTAAAGTTTCACCGACAAGGTTTATGTCTTTATGTCTAAACAAGATCAGCTCAAAACCAAGAATAGCCTATGGCTGGATGGTGAACGGCCAGGAATTGTGAAATTGTGGCTTGTTACAGGGATAGGCAGTGCATGGTGCTGTCTGCAATGTGAATTCCTGGATATTAAATGTTTATCAGCAGTTTCTCTGTAATGGTTCCAGTAATACTTGTTATTAAAGAGTACTGAAGCAGCTTATCACAAACATCTGAGTCGACAAAAAGGTTATAAACGCAGTTGCAAGAACAACACCGCTCATATCTTGGGATGTTTGATGTTTTAATTATAACTATTCTAATTATCCGTTAACTCCCCTTTCTATCTGCGGATGTCTGGAAACATATGACGCCCTATCTTACGCCCGGCGCCAAGCGCGGCGCAAGTGTCTTCGCTATTTTAAGACTGACGCAGGAGTCAGCTTCCTGTCCAGCGACCACGTTGCTAAAATAGTTGCTAAAGGAACTTGCGCCCATCGGTGCGCCCATGGGCGTGTTGGGTTAGAAGTGAGGTGTGGTCAGGCGCGTTGCTATCTTGAGGCAGCAGAGGGTGATTGCGCTATTGACCACCAAAAACCCGTCTAAGGTCAATGGCGCAATGTTTCATGTTATTTTAAGGACGCATTATCATTATAGTAATATGCAACTACACAGGCTGGTACACAACATACACTCTGCTTGTTACACACACACGCTGGACGCACAGCAGCGCACACACATGCAAAAGGTAACAAAGATTATTGTTGTGTATATTAACATGTTTTAAATAATGCTCAGTCATAATAGTAATGCAACACATGTATTTAAACAGACGGACCACAGCTGATCAGACACAGATCGACTTTCCTGCTTCATCAATACATGATGACATGAGGAAATAAATGAGGTGAAAACAATTATGAAACTAAGGAAGGGAATAAATCTGCAGCAGGATCAGCACCGCAGAGAGCTGATCAAGTCCTGATAACTGTGTTGATGTGTTGAACATTTCTGAGATTACAGTGATCAAAACTCAGCTGATTTGACCTGTTACTCCATGAAACTAAAGCTGGAATCTAAGAAAAAAACCTTTTCAAAAACCAAACAAAGATAAATTTGCAACAAATGAATGATCGGGATCTTAAACTGGTGGTCTGCGGCTGACCACCGGAGGGTTCAGGAGCAGCAGAGGCCGGTGTGCTCGTCATGGATGATGCGCAGGAGTAGATCCGTTTCCTCTGCAGAGAAGCGCTCCTTCTTATTATTTGGCAAATGTGCCGTCATTACAGCAATCCGCCAAGGTGCAAGCGCTCCTGGCTCTTAAAGGGAATGGGAGATGACACTGTGATTGGTTTATTGCATGTTACGCCTAAAACACACCCATGATTAATGAGGAGACTACAGACTACCCCTTTGAACCGTGCGCCTGGCGCATTGACCATTTTTCCGCCGTTAAAATAGCAAAAGAGGATTTGGTCACACCCTAAATGCAATTGCACCATGCGCTTCAGATCATGCGCTTTATATAATTAAAATAGAGCCCAGACTCTCATCTATATGTTTGCAAATGATTAGCATGCTAGGCTAACAGTCTGTCAGCTGTGTGACGTCTTTTGGAGCCACACCGGTCACCTGCCCAGCACAGTGCTGTTCTACCGGAAACACCAGAGCTACACCTTATATATACCTTTATATAGTCTAGGACGGCTATGCTATAAAAACTAGCCATGCTAACTAGCTGCTAGCCGCCATGCAAGCTGGTAAAATGGATCCATTGTGTTTCTTTGTATCTGTCAGTGTTGGAGCCTCCATATGAGTCGCTTCAGTCAGTAAATGTGTGTTTTTAACACTTATTTTCCAGTAGAAACTGTTCACACAGATCCATTATGAAAGAGTGAAGAGGATACTCAAACAGAAGATGAATATATTATGCACGATATGTAAGCAGGATTTTTTTAAGGGGTGTTTAAAAACTATTTTTAACCGCTGAACTGTATGATGCAAAGCATGAACAAATCTGATTCATAACCTATTCAGGCAGCGTTCGGTGTTTGAACACAGTCGACTGTCTGAGCCCGAATCCATTCACAGGCACGAAAAAAGGGTTCCTGTCGTCAGAGAGAAGCATTTAACTTCCCTCTCACTGGCATGTTTATAATACCTGAGCTAGAAACTGGAGTGTGAGAAAGAATGTGTGTGTGTTTGCGTGTCTGTCTGTCATTGGCTTCTTAAGGGAATTTCAAACCTTCAAACCCAATTGGGGACAAAAGCAATGTCCCCAATTGGGAAAAAGCTGATTTTTGGGGTCAGTGGTTGTGGTTACGGTTACCATAAGTGTCCAGGAAATGAATGCAAGTTTATGTAACGTCCCTAAAAGTGATCTAGGACAACTTGTGTGTGTGTGTGTATAGATATATATATATATATGTGTGTGTGTGTGTGTGTGTGTGGATGGTCATACAAAGCAGACACTGCAGGTCTGCTGGGAAGTGTGAAACAGACACGAACCAGAGAGACAGACGCCTCGTTTGTTTATACTGAAGCAGAAGAGCAGAGTGTAGAGAGGGAGAAAGGAGAGTAACGAGGATGAGTAAGAAGCCAAAAGACAGAAAACTCGGGATGATGAAGAGAAAGAAAGAAGGTTAGTGTGAGAAAACTGACACACAAGATTTTTGTGTTTTGGAAAGGCTGAAACCATTTTCCACTCTGAGTTTCCAGCATTCGCTCACCTACTCAAGTTCTTCACTTTCTTGGCCTTCGTGTGTGTGGAACCGACACGTGGGCCGACTCCTGCCTCTGTTATTTTTGGCCTGTGACAATCTTTTGAATATTTTGAAGATGAACTGTTCAAACTTTTAATATCAAACTTTTTTTTTTTTCTTCCATTTTGGCACATTACATCATACTTGTATTACCGTATTGGCTGAATATAAGACAACCCTGATTATAAGATGAACTCTCCTGTTCCAACACCTGGTTTTGGAAAGAAAAAAAAAAAACACTTCTTTTGAAGATATAACACACTTTCACATTCATCCTGTTGGGAAAGTTTCCCAAAAGTTAGTTAATATTAATACAAGTAGAAGAGAGTATGCTTCCTTAAAGCATTTCTCTCCAGAAAGTGAAGTACAAAGTGTAAGATTTGACAAGAATTTTAGTTTAAAACATTCAAAAAATAACAAATCATCAACAGAATGTGAAGAAATAACAGTTTTGACGTCATGTTGAAGACATTATGTGTTGTGTTGCAGAGATATCTACTGAAGTTAGCGTGCTAACCAGCTAGCTCCGGCCTCCACTGCCTCATAATACCACTTTGTACCTCAGGGGAGATAGTTAGTCACTGTAGTGTCAAGTCTGCTCACTTTAACATGACAGGAAGAGGAAGTTGTGCCGCCCAGAGCAACCAGTAGAGCAACTGGTGGAGCCAGACTGAATGCTGCTGCAGGACCGTTAATATTAGGGCTGCAGTCTGCTGGTCGACTAGTCTTTAATTAATTGGTCGATATGCTCTCGTCCAACTAAATTCTGATTGGTCGAATGATGTCCGTGTTACTTTCATAAGGACAAAAGTGCTACATCAGCAGCTTTCTGGGATTAATCCATTATTTCCTGCTGCGGGGGGACAGACTAACAAATTACAACGGGGATGTATTCAAAACACCCCCGCTGTTTTCACAACTTTGGACTCTTCCAAACTAACGGAGACTTCTGGGTCTTAACTGTTCTCAACGGTTACTGAATCAGTGTTTCTCCTACAATTATATCAACGAGAACCCGCCAGGACAAAAAATATGTTTTATCGCCAGAATTAACAACAAATATTCACTCATTCAGAAATATTTAGCGTTTGGGAGTCTGTGCAGCGCTGTTCAGGACGTGAGTGAACCACTGTGTCGTTGCCTGGGAAACAAGCGTAACTCTGTTAAGTAATACGGCATTGCGTAGTATGTTTGCGTAGCGAGTCGGACACAGAGAAAGTGACGGTGGATACGAGCGGAGCAGAGGAAAAGGTTAGCGGTAAGTTGTCAGTCTGGCAGTAAATGTACAGCACAGACTACAGTGTGTCAGTTAATGATGAAAAGTGACGTCTGTTGTTTCTCCAAGTGCTGGAAAAGTGAAGGGAGTTAGCTCCAAAGTTAGCAACGATGGGTTAGCCTAGCCTGAAGACGCTAAACAGAGAAATACAGATAGCTAAATGTTGACTCACTGTTGACTAATCGATTAGTCGCAGATTACGTACAATTTTAGTCGACCAAGATTTTCTTTGGTTGACTGCAGCCCTAGTAAATATGTCACTATTGGGTCACTACTATTATTAAAAAATTCTCAGGGGAGAAAGTAAACATTTAGACTCCCCAATATGTGGTCAGCTCATCCAAATAATGTCTGTTTGGAAAGTTGCATCAACGTTGTCGTCATCTCAGCTGGATGATCTGATGGACTGCACCGGGTTGTACCAGCTATGTGTAAACTAGCATGAGCACATCATAGTAACCTGGATCAATACTGACATATCATATCAATAAATTAGGCCTCTACTGGATTACTGTGTTGCAAAATGGCAGCAATTAATGGAAAAAATAACGCTGTATAGCAGAAAACACCAACTTATCTCTGTGATAATTTGCTGCTGGCTCTAACGTCTCCGTTGCATTTTGATATCTTGACGCCGTCTCGCAGATTAAACATGAAGCTTAACGCTACATCCAGTGAGCTAAGATAATTGTGGTGAACCAGTTCTTACACATTGCACCTTTCAAAGCAGAACATAAATCTGAATAAGTTACACACATGCTCACACTCTCTCCCGACAGACTCTTGGAAGCTGTCGCAATTATTTTCTGACTGTTAGAATTTTTTTTTTTGGGACAGTTTATTTGAGCTCCTTATCATCAGTTCCTGCAGTAAAGACGTCAGGAGGCGCGTTGGACTTGTTTTCAGTCGTGAATTTATTTCCTCCTGCAGCAGGAAAATATGTTACACGAGCCTTCAGAAAGCTCCTGCAGGTTAAACTGAGCTAATCTAACGCTTTCAGTGCCAAACCCGCTAGCCTAGCAACGTTAAAGCTACAAAATAAACAACCCATGATGCAACACACTCATTTCATTCTCTCTTTACAACCACCCTCATGTAATTTAAAGAATAAATCATCATTTCAGCTGGACCACAGCCAAGATCAAGCTTTTAAAAAGAAAATAAATGTAAATGTTAAATAAATGAGTTTCAGCTTCTTCCAGGTGTTTCTTTAAGCACAATATCTTCCTTTTATGTGCTTAAAATGTTCATAAAGCATCAACCCTGAAGCTAAATTAAACAACCCTCCTTCCTCGTTTATCGTATCTGCATGACATGGAGCACAAGTCGGGGCTCAGGGAGGCAACATCTGACTTCAGCTGCATGATGGCGGGTCTCAAGCTCTGTGGAGAGATGCCCCCCTGAATCCCTCCAGTTATTGATATTCTTCTGACTCCGCTCTGAGTGGATCTGTGGCAGAGAGTCAGGAGCCGCTGCCAAAATGAGAGGATTATCGGGTTGGACCGAGCCACTGACAGGGATTCAACATAATCATGCCATTTTATTGTGTAGCACCTCTGGGAAACTTGTGGGTTTTTTCTTTTCTTTTTTTTTTTTTTTTTTTTTAATGCCTGCGTGAGTGTGTTATGTGTGTTATGTGCGTGTGTGTCCAATAGTCAGGAGAAAAACGAGGGGTGGAAGGGAAGCGATAGAGTCTTGCCAGATTCTGTGTCAGCGGGCTGACAGCAGGATTTAAGACCAGAGCTTCCAGTAAAAAGGAGCTCCTCCATGAATCTGAGTTCCAGTCTGGATCGCAGCACTGACGCTTGCATTCATAGACACGAAAAATAAATAAATAATCACTGCAAACTGTTGTTTTTGT
This sequence comes from Euthynnus affinis, assembly GCA_029490765.1. NCBI lineage: Eukaryota > Metazoa > Chordata > Actinopteri > Scombriformes > Scombridae > Euthynnus > Euthynnus affinis. Next base: position 31,069,647 of record CM055848.1, on the reverse strand, counting down.
TGTTGTCGAGAAGAGACTCTTACGGTAGCCAGGAAGCTGCACTTATTTTGTTAAAGTTCAGCGCTGTAAGTTTGTTGTCCAGAAATGTGGAATGTGAACATGACAACGCTGCGGGGTTTAAGATTTAGTTATCCAGGCACAAAAGGCCTCGGTTAGGTTACGGGAAAGAGCATGGTTTCAGTTAAAATATCATCTCCAAGTGTTCGAATCCAATGTTTTGTTGAACCGTCCGTCCGTCCGTCCCATCTGTTGCTCAATAATGTCATCTGATTTCCTGTTTTCGCCCCCGTGATATTTACCACCGCTGCTAGAGGGCGCCGTCACTTAAATACAAAACATGTGTCGTATGTTTTGGCGCTCTTGCTGAAACAACAGTCTTTTTTTTAAGATATTAAAGATGAGGTTCACGCGATGAGGTTCTACAGTAGACTGTATATAAACATGGACGACGTGTCACCACATCCTACCTGCCGACGCGATCTCCTTTTCCGGGAGCGGCCATCTTGCTCGTGTGACTCCTTTCTTTATCCTCAAATAACTAATTAAAAACAAACTTATAAGATAAAAAATGAGCACTCGGACAAACGCTAGCATGATAAGAACTACCTGAAATGACAGAAAGCATCTTTGCGAAAAATTTTATTTGACGTGTACTATGTCCGCTAACATGGAGGGGGGCGGGGCTTATGAGCTATACTGCAGCCAGCCACCAGGGGGCGATCCAGATGTTCTGGCTTTACTTTTAGGGAGTTGTCATGACGTCCATCTTTATATAAAGTCTAGTTTTGAAGTTTTGAATGGGGGTAGTGCGGCTCACCTGCGGCTATTTTCGCCACTGCAGCCGGAAAAGTTGAGCCGGAGTCAACTTTTGGAAAACCGCAACCCAACGTCACGCTGCGGTGGCCAATCACGTAGGTCGGTGATTAGACCGGAAGACGAAAGACCCGAAAGACGTTGTTTATTTAGCATGTAGCATTGTAGCATTTCAGCGTTCCACTTTTTATTACGAAGATGACACCGCTGTGAGTAATTTCACAACTTTATATGAGCGCTTCTTCTTTTTCTTTGTCTTTTTCGTTTTTCGGTGGTGGTTGGCAAACTCAGTTTCAAGACATTGTAGTATAAAAACAAAGTCACATTAGTGCACTAGTGCTGCTGTCAACTTCTGTCCAAAGTGCTGGCTTTAAACTCTATGCCAGTTTTTGTTTGGTGTTGATACACCGAGTAAAAACGGAGATACGTTGATATGAAAATCGTGTTTATGCGGTAAAGCGTGCGAGATGGGACGGTGGCGGCATTTATTTTATATCTTCGCCAAAGAGTGGCGTAGCTAAAGAGTAAAAAACACCTCTGCTTTTTGTTGGAAATAGATGTATGTAGATTGATTTTAATTCAGTGTTACCATTATATGTTTCACATGTGCAGCCTTTAAAATGCTTCGTTTGTGTTTCTTATAGTCAAAATACTACAATTTTCCAATTTGGATTTTATGTATTTTGTGTGTTTTTTGGGGTTCAATATGATGATAAAAGTATGATAAAGTGAAAAAATAATTGTCTGGTCATATAGATGATGATGTGCTGAAAAAAAAGATACCAAACATCAGCATGTTAAACATTTTTTAAAGTGATATATAAAGGTAAAACAGCCCCAAAGACTCCTGAGGGTTAATAAATGATAACTAACAAGTTCAACAAGTTTTTTTTTCTTTTCCTTATTTAGTTATGAATATTTAAGAATGTGAGAAATACTTTTCAAGGGGTTTTTAAGGACACAGTGCATTATTTTATCCTGCGTTCTGCTCTCAGTCGGTTTGAATAGTGCATTCATCTACTCAGCCCACACAAGATCTTCATTAATTGTAACTGGAAAAGCCACAAGTTAGTTACATGAAACCAGTAAGATGTGGAGTATAAAGTCACGCAAGATGAAGCAAGTCTCTTTTTTTATAAATACTCTTAAATCCAACTTCTCGTAGCACAGCAGAGGAATAAATCTCTCTTTTACTCTTTACAGGCCCTGCACACACACACACACACACACACACACACACACATATACTGGAATAGGGTGGTGCTATGCCGAGGTCATAAAAGGTGAGCTGGTCTACACTTGACCTCACTAAAAGTCAAGAGAAGCCAATTAAAAAAGGACAATTTCAGACTGATCACTATTATTATAACTGTATTTTCTTTCTAATTGACATTTGTGTATTTATTACATGAATATAAAGTAATTTAACATGTTTACTGAATTTTATTGACTGTTTTCAAAATAGAGTTCAGCTGTTTCGAACACTTGTCGCTTCTCGTTACCTCGGTTTGTTTTTTTTTGGGCTGTTTGACACGAGCATTGAGAAAAAAAAAAAGACTTTTTCTCTTATTTTTCTCACTATGATTTAAATGTGCACGAAGCAGCAGCCGCCTCAGGTCACCTACTGCGTGGCAGTCATGGTGCTGCAGCCGCTGAGCGCATAGTTTTCAAAAGTTAATGTAGTTTTAAAACATTTTTTCCACATGTTGTCATGATGAAAAGACCCAGAAATGAATACTATGACTAACTACTTTATTACTACTGATTCTGAGCTTAAAGAGTGTAATCAGGGTGAACTTGTCGTTTAAAATAACTTCAGTTAGTCGCCGTCGTCGTCCTCGTTTCAGGGGATTCACATAAAAACTGTCAATCATCCCGTTTACAGCGGTGTTTAGATTAGAAACTGTGAAATCTCATCTTTGCTGCTGCTGCTGTATTCGTCTCATGTGACCCGTGAAGGTTTTCTGTGATGTTTTCATCTTATATTTGAAGCCTCAGCCTCTCGCGGTGAAGTCAACAGTGTATCACCTCAGACGTGACCCGCTTTCTCACCTCGCTGACTCACCGACCGCCATTGACTTTTCACTTCACTTTTAGCTCTGAACTCACTGACACTGAACACACAAACAGAGAGAATGATGCATTCAAAGACATCCTCTGCTGGCAACTGCTGCACATATATACACACACACACACACACACACACATAAACGCCCACAAGTTGACGCAATCAGACAAAGATTCTGTATCTCAAACGGACAAATAAAATCCAAACTAACCGCATGACTAAACGCCACAAGAGACGGGTGAGAAAACACTGCATTGACGTAAATATAAAGACAATGTTTCCCTCTGAAAATAACATTTGAAAAAAGTGGTGTTTTATAAAAAAAAAGTCAAGTGCAGCCCAGCAAGTGTCTTTAAATATGTTTACCCTGCAGGAGTTTCTGAAGGCGTTGCTGCAGAAATGGCGGCCTGTCAAAGAGCCGAGAGTTACCGCCGTCACAGATGATGATGATGATGAGGAGCTCAGAAAAAGGCCGACTTCTGGAGAAACTATTTGTGAGAAATGTGAGATTTACATTCTGCTTTTAAAGGTACAATATGTAATTTCAGCCGCTAGTGGTCTCTCGATCAAAACAATAACAAAAGGTGGGTGTGAAGTAGCAGCAAGGGATCATGGGAGTTGTAGTCTGAATAAACACTGAATAAAGCAGTTTCACCTAAAAGATCAGTGTAAGGAATGAAAGCGGGAAGGAAAGGAAGGAAGGATATAAGGAACTAAAGAAGGAAGGAAAGAAGAAAGGTAAGAAAGACATATATAAGGAAGTAAGGAGAGAAGGGAGGAAATACGGAAGGAAATAAGGAAGGAAAGAAAAGGGGGAAGGCTACATGGGCATGAAAGAAGTTCGCCAACAGCCATCAAACAACGAAAGAGACAAAGAAAAAGAAGAAGAAGTATGAGGTTGTGAATTTACACACAGCGACGACTGAGACAAGTCTCTCCTCCATTGTCTTCTTCGTTATAAAGTAATATCAAGCAGAATGCTACAATGCTACATGCTAAATAAACAACGTTCTTCTTCGTCTTTTCGTTTTATGGTCCGATCGCTGACCTACGTGATTGGCGAGCCGTGCTACCACCATTCAAATGAACGGGACGACTAGTGTTTTCACCACACCGCCGGATTTGGTGTGAATGCAGCCTCCAGAATACCTGCTTTCCAAAACAAATCACCATTTTTAAATTATTCGCATGATTAAACCTTGCATGATTTTTTTTTTTTAATTGCTTCTTCTCACTGAAATCAATCAAATTGTTCGCAAACAGTCGCTTATTTCCACATCCAGCAGTTACGGAGCAACATCATGATTCATTCAGCTTTTTCCTCTGAAATCAGCTGCCTGTTGCGTCCCAAAGCGACGCTACAAGAGCCGCCGAGAGTGAACCGGAACAGTACAAGTCGCAGCTGGACGGATAAACGAGGAGCTGCGGAGTCACTGATAAATGTGATCAGTGAGGAAAAGTATCTTCCAATACCGGACTACGAGGTAGAGCAGCAGGGTGTACATCGCCTCTCCTCGAAAGAATAAGAGTTAATGAACTGAGGAGAAGTGAACAGCCTCATTCTGCCGCCTCACAAGTGAAGATGTGTGACCTGTATCCTCAGCTGCACGTATGAACCGTGTCAAACAGACTCATGACTCTCTCTCCGCTGTAATATTACATTCTCACGAAGGTCGAGTGTAAAAAAAAAAAAAAAAAAGAAAGTTTTACAGCAGGAGAAGCAGCAAAGACTTTTATAAGAGTGCAGAGTTGTGAGTGTTATCAGCTGCTCTACTTGTTGTTTTGTTTATTTTACATCATGTTTATCATGCTCAGTTGGTTTTTGCAATTATGTGGAGGGAATATAAGATAGAAGGAGAGTAAAGAAATGCAATAATATCAATAACTGCACCAAAAAAAGCATGACACAGAGCAGACACAAAAGGTTGTTGTTGGGTCTGGATTCTGTGTCCTCGCCTCCTCTCAACACCATGTACTGTTGTATATAACACCACCTCTCTTTCTATCCACCCCCACCCCCCACCTCCCTTCAGTTTCTCCCAGAGTTCATTGCTCAGTGGGGGAGCTACAGGTGTCCGCCCGGTGCCCCCGTATCTCCACATGTCTGCCTGTGTGTCTGCGCCGAGGGATGAAACATGGCGTCAAAGAGAGAGCTTTTTTTTTTTTCTCTCTTTCTTTCTACTGATGTTTTTTTTTTCATGCCGTAACCCTCCAACCAGAAACACACACCTCCTCTAAATCACTCGCTCTCTCCCAGCAGGTGGGAGGGTAGAAGGGGGGAGATCTGGGTGAGCCCCCTGCTTGTCATGTGGGTGAGGGTTGGCTGCTTTGAAATGGTGGGCGAGGAGGACCGCAGGGCTGGTGGCGGCGGTACCAGCAGCACATACAGCATATTTAACCACAACAGACCGCTCGTATATATGAAAGAACACAGAAGACAAGAAGTAAAAGTAAAACTGGAGCTTCTGTTACACAAGTAGAAATATGATCAACACATGATTCCTACAAAGCCAGGACCTTCGCGGCTTAAAGGGATTAGCTTGTTGATCCAGAAATCAGATTTGGATGATATATTTATATATACAGTTTGCCTAAAGGTGCTGCTGCTTCTGTCAAAAGCAAAATAAATGTATTTAAAACAACTCCAAAGCTCATAATGAACATGTTTTTCTGGCTTTTGTAGTAAAGGATAGACATGCACACTACTTTAAAACACGTCACAAAAAAAATGACATTTGATTTGAGCCTTTTCAACAGAGTCCAAATTTATGTTTCCCTTTTTTCCCTCTAGCAGGTGATAGCTACTCCGTTAGCCAACACAGCAGTTAGCTTGTTGTAGCACCCTGAAGGACTGTTAAGCTAACGGAGAGGATGGGGGAGGGGGGGGTGGCAGTGACAGGACGCCACCGGGGAGCGGCAGCTGATGAGCTCTGCTTCGCTGGTGCAGCCTCGGGGCCTCGCTGCCGCCTCAGCTGTCTGGACTGGACCCGACGGTGGGCTAGCGGTGGCGCGTGTGTGGAGGCCCGATGTGCTCGGAAGTAAGGAAGAAACTCCTCGCGACGATAGAAAGTTAACGACGTAATTCAAATGAAACAAGCAGGAGGAGTTAGCTCGTTTGTCATTGTTGCAGACTGGTTGATCCACAAAATCACGGATGTATAATAAGAGCTGGACGGGGCGCCGCCGGTGGTCACTCGCGGTATTGCAGCGAAGAACCATTTTCCACTGACGCCTGTAAAACTGTTGACAGGACGCCTCGAACTGCAAACAAACGTCATTTATGACTCTTTCTGTTATGAACTTTCGATCCATGGGAGGTTTTATATTTGTAAAACTTTCCTCGAGCTGACAAAAGCGATTGTTAACAATAGGGTCTTCGCCCTTTGGGCTCAGGCCCTAATAAGAGCGGGAGCTTGTGGGCGGGGCCTACGGGGGGAAACACTATTCCATTCAATTTTATTTATATAGCGCCAAATCACAACACAAAGTCATCTCAGGGGGTTGGGACTGAATTCAAGACTAAACTTTATCCTGGTTTGCGTTTTTTTGTATTAAAAATGTATTAAAAGACAAATGTTATGTTTCCCTCTCCTCCCCCGCCTGACTGTTTCTCCCCGTCGGTCCCGGTGTTTCCTCCACATGGAGAGCCAGGGCTAGCGTTAGCCGATAGGTTAGCTGGCTTCCGCGTTAGCCCCGGCTCTCTGTGTGGATCCAACTGGAGCAGCGAGCCCCGGTTTGTTATTCAGGTTAAAGTGGGGAAGAAGCAGCTGACGTGAAGTGGAGCCTGCGGAGGAAACATCGGAGCCGTGAGGGCGAAACAATCCACGGAAGAGCTGCTGTGTTCGGCTGCACAGATAGGAAACACTTCAGCTGACAGGATGTACCACTCTGTTTGGAAAAGAATCTTCTTTTTGGTTTATAACGGCAGCGTTTTAGGCGCATTACCGCCACCTTCTGCTCCAGAGTGAGGAGATTAAATCCTACACATTAATACTGTCTAATAAACTCATGCTCCAGTTCATTAAAGTTTTAATGTCTCCCTAAATTCTTCCTTCATATATTGTCTTTCTTAATCTATGCTTGCAGCAGAATAGTCTCCTCAGCCAGCTGGGGGGAAAAAAGTGGATATATCGTATCGGCAATCGGCTACAATGAGTTGCATCGCTAGTTTTAACTCTCAAATATGCGAATATACTGATCATGTTTCTGAGTTCTGAAATGGTTTTGAATTTTTTTTTTAGGTCGGATTAACTTAAAAATATCTTCAAGTTAATGACAAAATATTGGTTATCTCCACTAAAGTGTTTCAAAAATGGAAGTTCGGCATCCAGAACATTGTAGAAGAAGAAGACAGAGACGCCACAGTTCAGCTTTTAATCACACGACGCCATCAGTCCGACCAGTCATGAGCTCAGCGGAGATCATCTCTCACTTCCGACGATCTCACGTAGAGACGAGACGGACGCTTTTATATCCGCTCTATTGTTCCTCAACAGCCCTCTCTCCTCCATTTCTTTTTTTTTTTTCTCCTCTGGCGTGTCGCCGACAAACAAAGGCGCTGCTGTCGTGCTTGTGTCTGGAAGTGAAGCACCCTCTGTGATTATATCATCGAAACACCCAAACCACACGCCGTAAATTGCACGCCACGTTAAGAGAGAGAGAGAGAGAGAAAAAACTTCATTACGACCTTTCCAAGTCATTGCAAGGTTTTTTTTTACTGTTAATTAAAATTCCATTTACAGGAGCCGTACAGGGTGGAGAGGGAAAGAAAGAAAGAAACACTCATACACACCCAGAGCTTCATGAATTGTCAGTGAAAGACGGTTGAGACAAAAAAGGCGGCCATTGTGGAATTTAAACAAGGGTTGGCTCTCGTACCGCAGCTCGGCTTTTTTTTGTGAGGTGGGCTGGTTCGTATAGTGCCGGCAACAATTTGGAGTCCCATATTTCACACTAAAAAAAAAAAAAAGGCAAAGACCTCTTCTCATGCATTAAGAACACATTAAGGTCGGATCAAAAGCAGGATTGTGAGAAATCTGGGAGTCACGAGGAGCCGCAGAAGAAATCAATGCACAAGGAATCGATTAAAAAAAAAAAAAAGGAGGCCCATCAGATGCACGGGCCGCCTCCTGCCTGTGCCAGCTTTTACAAGGCCTCGGGGTCGACCACCGTGACGAGTCTTTCTTCCACTGGTGAAACTGTAAACACACCGGACAGGGCATGAATGTCTCATTTGTGGGATTATGTGTACATGTGCCGGTCCCACGTGTGAGCCAGCCAGCGCTCCTGCCGCCGTGCGTGGCCAAGTTTACCGCTGTCATTCTCTCCCCTTTGTCTGTGTCGTTTCATGCCTCGGCTACTTTTTAAGCCTCATGTGTTTCCAGTTAAAACATGGGCCCGCGGTGTCGTCGCAGCCACCGCCACCACTGCTGCCGCCGTCGCTGCTGCTGCTCTGAAAGCGTGATTGTGCTGCAGTTGAATCATTAGTGTGAGGTGACAGAAAAGCAATACAGCAGCAGCGCTCATAAAGATGTGGTTTTAGAGCCAGGTCTGCGTCTTTAAACTCTTTAATTCACCACAATTAAATGCTGCACGCGCTGTAAAGTGTCGAGAAACAGAGGCGGCAGAAGTGTTTAGGAGGAGGAGAAGTGCGAATATCGGCTCATATTTGTCGTCTGATCACTTTAGATGAGGTTCCCTGTCCCTTTCATCACTCTTTCATGAGCAAAAATCAATAGAAAACATAGCAGGTAGGCAGCAGCTACTCATTTTTATCCAGCTGTCACTTGTTAACATAAACAGATTAGATCAGCTGTAGTTAATTAGTGTTAATTGTGTAACAGCTGAAGTTAAAAGTTGGTCTTTTCTCTGGTTTATGTGCTTTCTGCAGCTGCCGTTTCTGTTCACACGAGGACTGTTTGTGAGTAAAAAGACGCTGTGTAACATCACCGCACGGCCTCCAGCGGACTGTGTGTGTGTTTCTGTAGTTTCAGAGACTCTTTCGTCACTTTTAAGAAACTCCCAGTTTAACATAAACTCGCATATCAGCACGTCGATCAGCTTCAGTAGCTGGTGAAGCGCAGTAGGCTGCTGCCGTCGTTTTTTAAACGTGTCGTATAATTAACATTTCATATGTTACGCTGCTCATCTCATCAGGCGGCTGCTAAAAGCTTGTTTTGTTTCTCAAGCCAACAAAAGGTGACCAGACGTCTTCAGTTACCTGCAAAAATGCTGAAATGTAAAAGTAATAAGGGTAAAAAAAAAAAGGATTTGAAAGGATTCAGATTCAATAAGTGGATTTGGATTCGACAGGATGGCGTCAACTATTAAAAGCAAAGTCGTGATAAGAAGCTGTAGTTTTCTTTTAAGTTAAAGTAGGAATAGAAAAGAAGTTTTATCAACAAAATGTACTTAAAGTTTATGGCTACAGTATCATATCATAAAACAGTAGTTTCGCTGTTAAAGTGACACTTTCATCGACTGTTCTCGCTCTGCAGGAGGCGACAAACCAGCAGCAGCAGCAGCAGGTAAACAGCACAACACTGACAGCTACATTATTACTGCACAGCGTCTACTATGTTTACAATATATATATATATATATATAAAAAAAAGGGAAACCATAAGTGTCTGCAGCAAACTGTATGAAACAATAATCTAGGTCACAGTTTCTCCAAACTTCTCCTGCAGCAGCGGAGCCATCGCAAAAGATGAGTTTGGCACAGACACATGACATTATAATAGCTTTTAAATTGCAAACAGCAATTATGTGCTGAGTGAGTTTTTATGGGACGGAGCCAGGTTGTAACAGACAGACACGGAAATGTTCTTTTGTCTGAGCTCTTATTCGTTATTTTTTAAATTATTATTATTATTATTACTGTGAGATGTAATTAGTGAAACCTGCAGAGCAAACACACTAATGACAGAACACCACCTTGGCACAACTGTGACACACCTGCGGCATCCTGAACTTGAATCCTGTCAGACGACATGACGCGACGTCATCTTGCTCGGGAGTCTAGTAGCCGGTTTTACTTTAGATCTGGTTCCAGGTTGGTAAAATACCCAGATCCTCTAAGCCTCTAATGGGAATCTTTGGTAGCTGACTGTTGTTCCTGCTGAGAAAAATGACAAAAGTTTACTGCTGGCCAATAAAATCAGCTGCAGAAAATTAATATTAACTCCTTCAGTGACTTTACATTCTTCTGCAGTGACGCTGCTGCATAATCTGTCCTCACTGAGCATGTTAGTGTTCATTGAGTCATTGTTTCAGACTGCTTCTATTCATTTGATCTCATTTATTTTCCTCTAGACAGCTACTGGGTTGTTTTAAGGAGTCTTAAATTATCTCCTGGATGTAATATTTTTAATATTGTCTAATATTATGATGTATGTTTGAGACATTTTTATCAGTCTGTGCTTATTGTTGTTGCTGGGACACTCTTAAAAAAGATTTTTTTTTAGTTTTATTGGTTAAATAAAAAAGTTTTTTTTTATTTAATAGTTTTGAATCAGGACTTCCAGTTTTTGAAGCATGAAGCTTGTGAAGAATAACTGTGTCAGAAATAGTAGGACACAGCTGTGCATATTAAACCAACATTTTCATTTGTTGGTTGTTTAAATTCAGGTGTTTTACACTTAAAACAAAGAAAAGTCTTCATTATATACAGACACTCAGTCTCAGGACCACAGTTCCCACTAAATAATCCTCCTCTGTTGATCTAAATAATGTAAATTATATTTTTAACCAGTGTGCAACAAAGACTGTGATTTACATGAAATACTTTAAGTATTTTAGCTGGCACATAACTGACCTTTTTACAGTAATATAATAATGTTTTTATGCATTTACAGAAAAAAAATGGTGGAACAGTTGCTAGCTTTTTAAGCAACTGAAAGATTTACCGTATTTTCCGCAATATATAGCGCACTTAAAAGCTTTTAATTTTCTCAAAAAAACGACAGTGCGCCTTATATATGGATTAATTCTGGTTGTGCTTACTGACCTCGACGCGATATTGTGTGGTACAAGGCGCTCTGTCAAGATGTTTTAGTCCGACGGGATTAGCAGGCAGCTACAAATTTTCTATTTATCAGTTTAGCGTCGTCAGGCTAGGCTAACCCACTGTTGCTAACTTTGGAGCTAACCTTCACTTTTCCAGCAGTTGAGGTAAACAACAGACGTGACTTTTCATGGTGTTGACAAGCTGCAGCGTTTATTAACTGACACACTGTAGTCTGTACTGTACATTTACTGCCAGACTGACAACTTACTGCTGCTGCTAACCGTTTCCTCTGCTCCGTTAGCATTAACCGTCATTTCAGACGCTCTCTCTCTCTCTCGCTTCACCACTCACTGGCTAAGGAGTGACGCTACCTGCAGTTTCCATGGCAACGACACAGCCGTTAACTCACATTTCTGCTCAACGGCTCCCAAACACTATTGATTTACAGATTTTGGCGTCATTTTTGACAAATAAAAATATATATATAGCCTGTACTATTTTAGAGGAAGCACTGGCTAGTGTGTTTTTTTTTATGTGTTACAACTGAACAAGGTAGGGAGTTATTGTGAACGCGTTTAATAAAGTTTGACTGACTGACTTATCTGACTGTTTTGTTTCGCTTAATGCCCCTTATAGTCCGGTGCGCTTTATATGTGAAAAAAGTTTGAAAATAGACAGTGCGCCTTATAATCCAGTGCGGAAAATACAGCAAGCTCAAGGAAAGCTTGTGGTTTTGGTGAAAAAGCTGCATTAATTGTGTTTTTTTGGTCACTTGAGTAACATGAATGATGGATTAATGTTTGTGTCTAATGAATTTGAGTCCAACGTTCACTCTCTTTTAGCTCTGGTTTGTTTTCCACCAACTCCGGAGCAGGAAAAAAAAAAAAAAAATCTCTCATGAGCTGCTAAATATTTGACTTTGTTCACCTTGCTTGTCTGTAACTGCGTCTGTCTGCTGTTTGCTGAGGAGCAGGTGGCGTTCAGCAGGTTCGGCGGAGTTTGTTTGACGCCTGGAGACGCTGGAGACGCTCAGACTGAAGCAAAAAAAACTGAAACAAACACCTGGAAGACACCGAGGAGGAACTGCTGAGATGTGACAATCATCCATGTTAATCTATTGTTAATTCAAAAATATAGATGGATCAGAATGTGTCAACATTTTCAACTATTTTTATTATTATTATTATTATTATTAATGTACTAAAAGCCTTTCTAGGCAAACTTCCCAGAGTCATTATCTCAGATCTGAAGACACATATTTGCTTTGCAGTGATGTGCAGACAGCGATGGGAAAGAAAGTCTTTATGTTTTTGGCTTCAGACGCTTTAAAGAGAAGAATCTGATATCTGTGGCCAAACCAAGGGCTTTTCTTACATCTATGTGAAATTATTCTTTTATTAATTGTATGTTTTGAGCTCATTTTAGCCTCCGTACTGTTGTATTTGCTTATGCTGCCGTCCTCACCAGGCAAAATATAGGTTTTCTGATCTCAGTGGGTCTAAAATGGATAAATAAAAGGGTTTAACCTCTTACCAGGCATCCCTATTTATGTGCACAAGAAAATAATGTACCCAAAATAAGAAAGTCAGAATGAGGATATGATCTTCCTCTCACTTCCTCTGTAAGATTTGCTGTATTTAAGAACGAAGACAAAAAAAATGGCTGCCAGTGATGTCATCCATCCACAGGCCACAGTTACATCTCATCTAACGCTGCGTATAAATACAGTATATTTTGACAGGAGACAGTTTACGTCATGTGTAATTATTTACTTCTTAACTTTCCACCGGTGGCCTTTCAGTTATACAAACTAAACGGAGCGGTGACAGTGTGAGTGAAGCGCGGTTCACGCTCAGGTCAGCGCTGACACAAACATACACAGACAAGTTTACATGTCAATCATCGTCTTTAGCTGCCAGTGTACAAACCTTTAAATATTTTATTCTGTTTCCATCAGAGCTTTAGAAAGAAAAAAAAAAAAACAAAAAAACACAGGCTCACTGGGGAGCTTCACCCCGAGAGAGCAGCAGCAGCAGCAGCAGCAGCGTCTGATTAGAGCGCCGCACCTTTCACACCCCACAGGAGGCGTCCTTTACAAGTGCCTGACTATAACCAGGGGTCCTCTCACACGATGTTACAACAACTCCACAGTCACTCTCATTATCCAGGAGCCACACACACACACACACATATAAACACAGCCACACAAAGAGAGCACCACTTCCAGCATCATCACTGCCACGATGTGTTTACAACACCCTGACGAGGCGCCCGAACATCAGAAATGTTTTGCAGCTTGCTTGCGAGCGAGCGGTGCGTCACTGAGTGCGTATCTGTCAGACGTGCCTCACAGATGGGAGAAGGGTGAACGCCGGGTCACTAGCGTTTTTCCACAGTGCTCCCAGAGCACTTCTAATCAGTGTCTGGACCCTTTTTTATTTAGGAGGGAGAGGAGGAGGCCAAGTGAAGGAGCCAGTGGGCCAGCAGTGACAGCCGCCTGCTTCAGAGAGCCCACGGGCTTCAGTCGTCTGTCTGAGAAGAGTTTCTTATCAAAGCGTGAGGAGGAGGGGGGGAGGCGGGAGGTGGGGGAGGCCCCTCTTCATGTCTCCCATCCGTCCGTCCGCCCCGGTGCCGGCTCCAGCCTCGCTTGCATCTCTCCGGTTTTTAATTATCTCCTGCGAGAGAGGAGCAGCCGTGCAGTCGGCTCATTAGGTGTGTCAGCAGGGACGAGCAGTAACCTGCAGTAACCCCCGCCGTCTCCTCTCCACTGTCACTGCTGTCTCATCTTTTTTTTTTTCCCGCCTCTTTGCTCTGTCTTATCTCACCCCGTCCTTTTTATCTTTTCTTTCTCACATCTCTAGATTGTGACTAAGAGTTTTGGTTTCTTTTATTATTATTATAATAATTAAATGATGAGCTCTTGTCTGCTGCTACACGTCAAGATTGTGACACCTTACGTTCGGGTTCACGTCCATTTGAAACAGTAATACTGAGCTTTAGCTGAACTTGTGTGCAGTAAGTAGAGCAGTAAACATTCCTCCATGTTTGTCACAGAAAACGCTCTGAAATCTTCTTTTTCTTTGTGTGAAGCTTTGAGCCGTTATTATTTATTTACTCGATTACTCTTTCCTCCCTTGATTGGGTGCTTTGGGTTATGTTTTTTAAAAATATACATATTAATGGGGGGATGTACTGTGAGCTCTGGGTGCAATAATAATAATAATAATAATGTCTTTAAAATCAAAATACTGCTTTCTTTCTTCCCTCCAAAGTAAAACAATATTCTAGCTTTCATTGTTGAGTCTTCTTGTCTTAAAGCAAACAAATATTTCAAAATAAATGTCAGGTATTGCGGAAAGATTACACCGACTTTCCAAAACAAATCAATTTCTATAAAGAATTTTCACAAATATAAATATATATGTATATATTTCTTGATTTGACAGAATCATTATACATCTCTATATCATTTATTACACCTTATTGTTTGTCATTATTCTCATACTATGTTATGGTTTTTCTATATTAATAATGTCTACACACAAACGGATGTCAGTAAATATTTGTATATATCATTTTTATAATGCATCTCATACAACATTTTTGTTTTTTTGTACATTCATTACATTTTTTTTTTGTATTTGAACCTTGTTTTCCGTCCTCTTCTGTCTCCTTTTGTGCCATTTTAATAATGTTTTGTCCTCTGGGGGTCGATTTTAATGAAAAATAAAATGTTTGTGACAAGTTGATTCGTATTAGAAACAATCTGACATGCCGTACTTTAAAACTTATTTACACACAGTAAGTTTTTTTTAGGAGAAACAGGCAATAAAAATTGATACCAGGTGACATAAAGTACTTGTTAAGATAGATGTTTCTGTAGTGTGTGTGTGTGTCTCTTTCTTCAGCCCCCCCTCCTCCCTCCCTCCTCTCTCCTCCTTGCTGCACCGTTTTCCTCTCATCTTCTCCATCTCCTTGTAAAAATCTGTTATTTTCAGATTTTGACAAACGCCGGAGTCAATCTCCGGTCACCAGATCCACAGCAGCGGGGGCCTGCGAGAGCGAATCCGATCCGCTGCATTTCATTTTATCCTCTCTACAATTCTGACACCAGGCGAGAAGAAGAAGAAGAAGAAGAAGAAGAAGAAAAAAAACATGTTTCTTTCAGGATGCTGTGAACGCGGGTTCATATCGAGGCCACCGAGTTAACGAGAGGAGAGAGAGAGAGAGAGAGAGAGAGAGAGAGAGAGAGAGGGAGGGAACTTGTTGACGACGAGCTCTCTGTTTCCTTCTGATCCTCTCTGCTCTGAAGTCTGGCTGAAGTCCAACCGGGGGGGAGGAGAGAAAGCCAGAAGTAGCAATTACCGGGGAATGATTGCTACCTGTTGTTGTCAATGATTCGCCATAAAAATACAATTTCTCAGGTTATTAAATAGGCCTTCCCATCTGAGATGCACTTTATTGTTAAAGCTGCTGGAAGCCAATCAATGCGGAGCGCCGGCGGCTCCCTCTCCATCATTTAATTACTCCTCTGTCAATCAATGGAAAACACATTTTTAGGAAAGCTGATCAATACGGAGAGGTGACTTAAACTGAGGAAAGGGAGTGACTGACAGACGCACTGAAAGACAGACAGACGTATATACACATGCACACACACACACACACACACACACAGCAGTATAAAGGAAACTGCATGTATTGATTATGATAGAGTTTAATGTGCTTCTGCTGGGCGGCGTTAAAAGCCAGAGCTCTTTTGTGTGTACTGTTTGTGCAGTTTACCCTCCTCACACAGTGAAGGCGTTTGTTTATTTGTGTTCACTGATCATTAATCACTAAAAAAAAAAAAACACATATATGCAGAATAAATATGTCTAACTAGATGAATATCCACATTAGGGTTATAAGAAACGCTCCTTTAGCTTTAACACCTCTGATCAGGTGGACCGGTGTTTGATTTGACAGCTCAGCCGACAGTGACTCACAGACATGATGTAAACAAAGACATAAGGTAAACAAAGACATAAAGTAAACAAAGACATAAGGTAAACAAAGACACAAGGTAAACAAAGACATAAGGTAAACAAAGATGTACGGGAACCTTGTTGGGCTGGAGGTTAAGGTGCCAACCGTGGCCGCGGTCCAACAAGTTTTCAATATGATGCTGATTGTTGCAGAGCCTCGTTAAGAAGCGTTAAAACAATACTTTAACTTGGTACATTAGTTTTAGAAATATAAACATATTTTATGGTAAGAAAACCCTCACTGGTTCACGTCCAGTCAATCTGCACACTTTCTGAAACAAGGTTGAAGAACAAATAATCTGCAGCAGCAAATCTGTTTTTTAAGAAACACATCTACTGACGTTATGAGGAAATGTCAATTAACGTGTTTGGAAAGTCACAAAAATCAAAATTTCAACCAAATTTCCTCCGTTTGGATGGAAAACTAACGACACAGATCTGATGTCTGCTGCTGTTTTTCATCTCTTCACTGAAGCGGGAACATAAGTGGACATTTAAGTGCTTCATGTGCAATTTATTGGATTTTGCTTTCATCGATCCGCCAACTTTTCCACCTCAGTCGAGAGTAAAAACGTTTCACTCAGGCTTCAAATTGAAAAATGCAAATAAAAACAGGGGAGATGATGTTGAACATATATGTAGAACACACAGCTGGCAGCAGTCTGTTACAGAAAAAGTCTGCAGTGACTTGAAGCTTGAAGAGACGCAGTGTGTTTATTAACAGCTACAGCTAACGGGTTAAATGCTATCTAGCCTGCAAACTGAAATGTGGACGTTTGTTCGGTGGCTTGTACAGTAAAAAGTGCAACATGAGAAATGTGTCTATGCCTGCAGCCGAGGATAGAAGAGTGGTTAAGATTTATTTTGATGTGCATTTACGTCTAAAACACACTAAAAATATCTACCAAAGTCAAAGCTCAATGTGTAACATGCTAACAAATTAGCCTCCAGTTCCAGTGCAGCTACGTTTCTCCTTACAAAATACACTTACTCTTTGACAACATGTCAACAAATTTAAAGTTAACAGCTTCTAGTGAACGCTAACACAACTTTTAGACGACACAGAAACAGGAAACGTGAACATGATGAAGTGAAAAAAGGTCTGATAATTATGCTAACAGTGAATGTATTGGGAAAAAAAGACGAAATAAATAGGTGTGTCTTAAATCACATACTTCTGTTAGTACACTTCCATGTAGTATACTATGTACACTATCTACTTACTAACGTAGTTCGCAAATTTTGACAGGGTAGCGTCGTCTCAAATCAAACACTGGCAATGTGCACTTACCGGAAATGAAGACCACAAATTAGCATTAGCTAGTATTAGCTAGCGTTAGCATTCGCTAGCGTTAGCATTCGCTAGCGTTAGCATTCACGCTACCAAATCATTACAGGCCTGTAAATCAACCAAAAAATCATACTGATGGCTTTTATCTAACAACAGTATAGCAGTGCTTAGTGCTAAAAACACACGTTTAACTTCCAACCAACGTTTTCAGTTTGAAAAGTTGGTTGCTCCCCTTCTGCTACGTAGCCAAGATGGCGGCCATTAAGGGTGAGAAGTGTCCGTAGTTCCACACTAAACTTTTTGACGGTTTTGAGTGCAGCCTCCGGGTACTCGCACTGCATTTTCCCATACTTCTCAGTGTGGACGCACTTCTGTACTCAAAATGTTAAGTGTAAGTACAGAAGTATGCGATTTGAGACACAGCAAATGTTTTTTTTTTCCTCTCTATAATCTGCATGAATCACCGTTTTGTTTCTGTTTCTTTCCCACATTGTCACATCTTACATTAGCCTTCACTGTGCATGCTAGCGGCTAGCAGGTCTCTTGCTAATGCGTGGCGTCTGCGCCGAGGGTCCGGCTTTGGACCCACGCAGGACTCAAACAGTGACAGTGACACATCGGAGTTACACAGCGGATTAATTAAACTGTTCAGAGAGAAAGAAAGGAGAGATGAAAGGTTAAAAGATAATGAAATGAAATCTCTCTGACACACACACACACACACACACAGCAGCGGTCGACTCCAGGGATCATCCGTCATTGGCTGGAGATATGAAGAGGGTGTAATAGTTCTGTAACCATTATGAAAGGTGTTGTAATTGACCTCTGCTTGCCGATTGATCCAGTGAAGTGATGACAGATAGGAAGGATCATGTGACCTCGTCCATGTGTGTGTGTGTGAGACAGTAATTTAATCAGCTCTCATATTGTTGTTACAATGTGATCAGCTGAAGGACGAGTTTGTTCTCCGTCCGTCCGTCTGTCCGTCTCTCTCTCTCTCGGTGAGGTGAGGCGGTGAGTGCTACTGTTGCCGTGCCGACCTGAGAGCATCTTCTGCAGTTTCTCAGCCTGTATAAACATCCTCCTGTGGTTCATTCAGAGCACGGTCCTGTCATTATGACACACTGCAGGCAGGCAGGCAGGCACACACACACACACACACACACACACACACATATATATATAAAAGGAAATTCTACATGTCAAGTGTGTTTGTTCTGGTGTTGGAGACGAGTTGACCAGCGGAGCAGCAACCACATCTGAATGTTGAAGCCAAACCTGCTTTAAACTGCAAGTCTGACTGAAGGGAAGGCGAGTTTATTTGTACATAAAATATAAAAATACACATTTAAATAGAGTTTAAAAAAAAATAGATAAATAAATATTAGTTCAAATAGAACTGACATTACTTCCTTCTTGGTCTGATACAGCGTACATACTGTATCTGCTAAACTGAAAAGGCAGAATTTTATATTTTATATTGTTTAATTTCATGAAGTCGCCCTCTAGTTTTACATTATTTCAATTAAATAACGTTCCATCATCAGCTTACATAGTTTCAGTCCTTATTTCCTTGTTTATTAACGTGTCATTCTGTCACACTGAGCCTGATCCTGAGCTTTCCTGCTGAAGTCTCCTTCTTGTCTGAGTTACAAACATCTTTTCCTGCATCTAAGTTTTGTTACAGCTGGTGAAAACCGAAAGGAATCAACAGAAAACACCAAAATGAAACAGGAAAGTGCACCGCTAACATCAGCTAGCAGGCTAGGTAGCTAATTGGCTGCAGTACATTAAACCAGTATAACATAATTATACATATAATTAAACAGTATAAGCACACCTGCAAATATCACTTTAGACCGGTTAGATGCTGGTTTGCTTGTTGCTCTTTGGCTGTCTGTCTGTTTATGACTCGTAGCTACAACTGTTTGTTTACTTTGTTCAACATGGCTGCCATCTGCTGTCAATCAACACACCAATAACCTAATAATTATTCACCTGTAACGACCTTCACTGACTGTCATCTGCTGAAAAATTTAAGAAAAATTAAAAGTATTAAATTGTTTATACACCTTTTTTTTTTTTTTTTACAATGACATTTTGAGCAGGTCTGCCTTAAGATAATCTATCCCAAGAAACTTCCTGTTATTAAGAAAATAAAGCAACAAAGGGAATGCAGATCATTATCACATAACCACAACACCTGCAGCTGCACATCACATCCATCTTTACACCCAGGTTTCTCATCTCTCTTCACTTCAGACTGTCAAATAAAGGTGAAAAATGTAAAATAAATGAATAAATCTTCACTTTTAAGAAGCTGGATCCAGATCATTTCTTGACTTTTGCTTGATAAATGACTTAAAAGTCATTATCAAAAATTACTGTCAGTTTTATTTCTAAATACTTAATCAATTAAATAATTGTTTCAACACTTATTATAAGATGAATACTCTGATTTTAAATAATATTTATTAATTCTTGGACCTTTTTACACTAAAAAAACAAAGAGATAGAGAATCACAAAAACTGTTAAAAGCCTGAATATGAATTTCTTATATGTTTTTTTTATCAGCTGCAGGTTCATGACCAGAGTGGATTGTGGGTAAATCTCAGCTGGAAGCCCGACACGAGTAATAACGAGTCTGTTTTAATAAGGCGCCGTCCTGAGGGCGAGAGCCTTAAAATCTTATCTGGGTCGCGGACTGAAAAGAACTCGGTCCGACCTCGAATCCCTCAGCCATCACTCGAGTTATTTCACTTCTACGACTTCGCTTTCGCTCTCTTCCACATCTCAAAATTAACAAAAAAAAAGTTCACACTTTGAAGGTCTCGGCATAAATAAGCCGAATCCGCTTGACAGGTTCTCCTTTGAGGAACCAATTACTCTGAATTCATTACGGAGGGAGAAAATTATCCGGAATATTTTATCACAACCTGCGATCGCTCCGAGGGACAAGAGTCACTCAGGCTCGACGGGAGCACGTAGGAGGATGATGAGGACGCTCTTAAACTGTTTCAACATCAGATGAAGTCGCTCATTTGAACATAAAAATGTTTATTTATCGTCTACATGAAGATAAATATAATTAGAAAATGACCCGACCCGTGTTTCTCAATGAATTCTACTGTCAGCTCATCGCTCATCGTACACACGACTCTATGAAAAAGGTCGGTGGTTCACACAGTGATAAATTGATTATCTGATGGGGGGGGGGGGGGGAGCTGATCAATTGACTCATTGATCGGACAATCCGAAAGCTGACTGAATTGATTTGTAGCAGCAAATGAAATCCCCGTTTGCAGAGGAGTGAAGGTGGCCTTGGCTCAGCGCTCAAGGTGAATGTTTCACTCCAAAACCGCAAAAAAAAGTTAACGAAAGAAAATTAATAAATAAGATCAAGAAAAACTGCACTAAATTCACCTTTATAGAAGTTATGCAGCAAAATGTTCTTTAAATATTCTGTTCTTTAAATATTTAGAACATTAAGCATGAGCATAAAACTGATTATTAACAATAAATATCCAAAAATATGTAGACATCTGAACAGTAATCCAATCTGTGATATCTTGAACATGAGATTCTGACACCCTTTTCATTTAACAGCCTCCAACAACAGCTTCCTGGTTTCTTTCCAGCACCAGCTGATGTTGTGACCCGGCTGCAGGGGTTTTGCTTAAGAGCGCCGGTGAGGTCAAACACGGACGCTGGAGGTTATAAAAGGTCTGGCTTCGTCTCAGAGGTGATGGATGGATGGATGGGGTCGAGGTCAGAACTCAGGTCAGTCATGATCTTCCACACCAAACTTGTAAAAGCATTTCTTTATAGAGCTGGCCTTTTTCCCCTTCTCCCTGTTTCAGCAAGACGTGTGAAGGAATACAAACTTTTGCCAGAAAGTTGGAAGAAAACTAAAATATCAGGAGACTCTTCTGCTATTTTAACCCAGATGTGTCAGTCAGACTACCTGATGCACATTTTGACGCTGCTTCAGAGTCAATTACCGTATTTTCCAGACTATAAGGCGCATTTAAAAGCCTTAAATTTTCTCAAAAAACGACAGTGCGCATTATATATGGATTCATTCTGGTTGTGCTTTTGTGTGGTACACAGTGATCTGTCAAAATGTTTCAGTACGACAGGATTGGGAGGCAGCTACACATTTCTCTGTTTTCTATGTATCTGTTTAGCTTCGTCAAGCTAGGCTAACCCATTGTTGCTAACTTTGGAGCTAACCTTCACTTTTCCAGCAGTTGAGGGAAACAACAGACGTGACTTTTCATGGTGTTGACAAGCTGCAGCGTTTATTAACTGACACACTGTAGTCTGTACTGTACATTTACTGCCAGACTGACAACTTACTGCTGCTGCTAACCGTTTCCTCTGCTCCGTTAGCATTTACCGTTATTTCAGACGCTCTCTCTCTCTCTCTCGCTTCACCACTCACTGGCTAAGGAGTGACGCTGCTTGCAGTTTCCATGGCAACGACACAGACGTTAACTGCCGTCTCGAGACAGCGCTGCTCAACGGCTCCCAAACACTATTAATTTAAGAATGAATGAATATTTGGCATTATTTTTGACATAAAAATATTTTTTGCCTGGTGGGGGTTCTTATTGTACTATTATAGGGGAAACACTGGCTAATGTTTGATTCAGCAGTATCAGACTGTGTTTTTTTTACGTGTTACAGTTGAACTAGGTCGGGAGTTATTGTGAATACACTCATTAAGGTTAGAACAATGTTGAGAGTTATTGTGAATGCGTTTAATAAAGTTTGCAGTAATTACGGTAGCCTTTAAGCACTTTAAACAACTTTGACTAGGCTGCTGTAATTACTGTAGTAGGAGTGCAACTGACTGTTAACAGCGAACGGCTTCCCTGAGACCAAAATCGGTTTTTTTTATACCAGACAGTAAACATGTTTATAACTTCTGTAAAGTCGGCCATTTTAACATGTGGGTCTCTTTTGGAGCCTTGAGTGGCCATTTGAGGAACTGCATTATTTCAACACTTCCTCACTGGCTTCATTTTTCCAGCGCCGGAGGTCGCCGCTCGCTGTGAACTCGACGAGCGTCTTCTCGGTCCCATTCTGTCAGCTTGTGTGACCTTTTTGTTGCTCTTAAATGTTTCCGCTCCACAACAACAACACTTGCAGTTGACAAATCTACTGTGGCACAGCAGAAATTTGCCCAAAAAAAACACGGCATTTTATGACAGTGTCATGTTTAATTTAGGTCACTGAGCTTTTTCAGTGCCTCATATTCTACTGTAGATGTTTGACAGTAACAGGTTCATTGCTTGATGCTTCATTTATTTATTTTTGACCATATGCATGCAAAAAAATCTCTCTTTATCTTGTGCTTTTTTAAGTCTTGAACAGTCAATAAAAATAATTAGAATTAAAACGTGCATTTAGTGTTAGAAACCAGTAACGAGCTGGAACAGTGCGGAGAATTTCACGCATTAGAAACTCAGTAAACTCATTACTGCTCTGCACGGCTGAATAAAAGGAACAATCAGGAATATCAAATTGTTAGGAGAGGCTCTCTCTCTCTCACTCTCTCTCTCTCTCACACACACACACACACACACAGAGTCTAATTTAGCATTTCAATAGACTTTGAAACACACTAAGGAGGTGGTTAGATGGTGTGACTAGCATGGAAGAGGAAGTATTGATCAGTGGACTCTGGTCATGATTGTTGGTAATGTGACTGCCTCTCTCACACACACACACACACACACACACACACGTTGTCCTAGGTCACTTTTGAGGACATCACATAGACTTACATTCATTTTCTGGTGACTTACACGTAACTGCTGACCCAAAAATCAGCTTTTTTTATTTCCAACTGGGAACAATCCCCAACTGGACAAGCCGTCCCCAGTCAACACACACACACACACACACAAACTATACATTGCACACATAAAATATTTAAAACAAGCACAAAATACTCCCACCTCGTACATCCTGCACACGCACACTGACGCTCTAAATGTTAATGATGATACCCTGCAATAATTAAATAGTAGTGAAATTTACTTAAACACACACACACACACACACACACATGCATAATATCAACTCGGGTGATTTATGATTCTGAACGCAGCAAACACACATACATAGATCTTAACACTCCTGTGTCCACTCTACCACCCACACAGTCTCACTTAATAATGATAAATCTCATATAAAAAAAAAGGCCTCAGCATGCTGAATAATGGATGCTTGTCTCCATTCCTGCAGTTTAAATATATACATATTACCCCATGAATAATTAACATCTTCATTTCACAGCTGTCTCTTAAACGCAGGATGGAAACGAGGAAAGGATTCATTTCAGCCATCGCTCCCCTCCTCTGTCTTTACTCTCCTTCCTCAGCAGAAAGGCCAACAGGTCACCTCACAACATTTCAATAATATTTAGCCGGACACGTCGTTTTTCACCGAGGTTCCTCGCCGTCACACACACACACACACACAAAAAAAGGATTTTATTAGCTGGCAGTGTGGCTAAAGATGGTGATAGTATTTGATTTTATGTTCTTCAGAGGATGAATCCATGTTATTTCAGTAACGTTTAGCGCAGGGGCAACCCGCGGCTCTTTAGCGCCGCCCTAGTGGCTCCCTGGAGCTTTTTCAGAAATGTATTAAAATGGAAAAAGCTGCAAACAAACACAAACATTCTTAACGTTTTCCAATGCTGTAAAAATGTGTATAACAAATATTAAATTTCAACATTTCTGTCAATGAAGATTTGCGTCACAGCCTGCGACACACGTTTCAACGCGGCACCGTGCGGTGTCAGGCAGGCAGGCGGCTGATGAGAACAGAGGATTCAAGGAAGAACGGACCGAATCATTTGCTTCCATTGCCTTTCAATGCGGAAGGATTGCCTGCATGTTTGCTTTGTAATGAGAGCTTGTCAAATAACAAAAAGAGTCATTTGGAAAGACGTTTCCAGGGAAAGCTGCTAAATCTGCAGCTGACCGATCAGTTGGGAGTGAATGATCAAATCCTCAAAATAAAAATAACACCAAAAACCTGATTTCTTTATTGTATTTCTATAATTTCATCAATGCAGTAAAAACATAATACATTAACCCTTTTTTTCAGTTTTATTTATAAAGCGCCAAATCACAACACCAAGTCATCTCAAGGCATTTTTACATAGAGCAGGTCCAGACTCTTTAAATAATATATATAATATTATCATGTCATTTATTATAATAGGATTTTGTTACTATTATTTTTGTTTTGTTGTATTTTTTTTTTTGTTATTCATGATGGATTGACATCATTTAATATGTATTTCAACCGGGTCAAATTTGACCCATAACACAGACTTTTTTTATATATAGGCATTAAAAAAAATTTTAAAAAAAGGTCATAATGTGTTTTTATTATATTCTGTAGACCATGGTAGAGGATGTAATGAAGCCTTGTTTTGATCAGAAAAAAATTAAATTATGTTTCACACATCTAAACTTGAAAACGGGTAAAATAGAAGTTAATATTGTAATGGAAGTTACAATATAATATAATATAATATAATATAATAAAGCACCAAATATCGTCCAGCAGAGTCGTCACATGGTGCGTCGTTCTCCAGGATGCTGCAGGGAAAATAAACGTTTAATCATGAATGCTTGTTATGTATTTGTAGCCTATTAGTCATTTTGATAGTAGGCTGATATAGCTAATATACACTTACAGCCTGTGTCGCCTTTTAATTTTTTGCGGCTCCATACAGATTATGGCTCTTTGAACATTTTGGGTTGCCGAGCCCTTCTCTAGCGCCACCAGCAGGTTTGTGATTCAGAGTGAAATGAACTGAATACACTCCACTCAAACCTCCTTCATCTCTCTTGATACTTACAGATTGCCAGTAATAAATATTCACAACATATTTCTCCTTTAAACAAAACTAAAAAAAAATGTTTAACTGGAAAGAAATTCAACTTCTTTTCCTGTTTGAATCTGCCAAACTACAATCCTGAGATAAGAAAAAAACTCTTTTCCTTCATCTCAAAGGAGAGATATTGTGGGGTTTTTTTGTGATTTTCTGTCATTTATACACTCTTTTGATGCATATAACAGATCATAACACATCATTTTTCACTGAGGTTTCTCGCTGTCACACACACACACACACACACAAAGGATTTTATTAGCTAGCAGCGTCGCTAAGGATGGCGATGTTGGTCAGTTGTTGGTCCAAATATCTCAACAACTGTTGGACGGGTTGACAGGAAATGAAGTTTTACAGACATCAATGTTCCCCAGAGGATGAACCTAAATTACTTCAGCAGGTTGACATTTGTGATTCAGAGTGAAATGAACTGAATCAATGAAATAAAAATAAAATCTCCGACATCTCTCGACACTTACGGATCGCCAGTAATAAATATTCAAAAGTCGGTCACAACATATTTCTTCTTTAAACAAAAGGAATATTTTACCTCAAAGAAAAATGTTCAACTGGAAAGAAATGATACTTCTTTGATGTTCGAATCTGCCAAACTACTATCTTGAGAGATAAAAAAAAAAAAATCTCTTTTCCCCTCTAACCTTAAAGGGGACATATTTCATTTAAACAGTTATGATGTCAGACATTAATCATTGAACGTATGTAAAAATAATCCCTGTAAGACAAAAGCCAGAGCTTCAACCTGCTCCGAACGCTTTCCTGATGAGTCGACGTCAGCGTCTCCAAACATGGCCGTCCTTTCAGATCTGATTCAGGCTTGAACGTGCATTTATTTATTTGAAAAGTTTCTATTAGGAGTAAAGAAGAAGAAGAAAAAAGTAGTGAAAGAGCAGAAGAGAGTGGGAGCTAGTAGAGTCACAGTTTATAAATACAGATTTATAGAGAGATTAACCTGTTAATCTATTATAAACTTTAATAACCGAGTACCTGATGGAGGAGCGCTCACATCAATCACTTTTGTACGTAATGCCTAAAGAAGGCCAGATCAGGAAATTATTATTATTATTTATTTATCATTGGCTGAAGGCATTTTGTGTCTGAACACCTGTGTCGATGATTTTACTGCACGCATGATTTAGTGAGGAGGAGTTTTTTGCGTTTTGAGTCTCCTACGGCGACAAATCAAAACACATTAATGGCCTCAATAAAAAAAAACGTAGAAAAACTGATAAATGAGACAAGCTAGAAAATATGTTTTTTTAAATATCCTGTTACAAAATGTTTTCCCTGCTAAGACTTTTAGCAAGCATGTGTTGCTTGTCATGCATCAGCTTTAATCCCTCCGCTGTCTCCGAACCGTCCCAGCGTCCCTCCAGACATTTCAAACTTTCCAACAACACATTAAAAAGGACGGAGAGACTGCAGCCAGTGCAGATTAAACCAGGCTTAAGTAGATTACTAACCAGATTCAAACTTCTCAGCAGCATTAGTGTTGATACCTGGGATCATGAGGACGTCGGTGGGACGGTGCACTAATAACACAGACGGGACTGAGACATGCAGGATTACTGTTTTACTGTACCTGCAGCAGATTGGCTTTAATGTGGATTTGGTCCAAATCCAAGAGTGAGCCAATGATTCTCTGAATTACAGACTATTGGCTTAAGAATCTTTACCCTTCTGTCAGGTTACCTTAAGTAGTTTGGGAGGGAAATTAGAGAAGGATGGGAAAAGGACAAACCTGTTAATGTGTAAGACCGGATCCCGCAGAGGCTAATCTATTCTCTTCTAGCACGAGAAGGTCTAGAGAAAGTCTCCTTGGAAATAAATATTGTAACAAGACCCACAGCCTTTCAAATGGCTCTCTGTTTGAAGACTCCACACACCTGAAGCTCCTCTGGTTCTGGTACACTAATGATAATAATGGATGACTTGATTTAACTCTCTTAACCCAACTAAGCTTTTTTTTCCTACAGTTCTCCTCTGAGGTTGATTCCTAATCATCACAGAGTGCAAAAGGCAATATGCAAACTTTAAAAAGGTACATTTTTAATCTCACTTTTCTTACAGTCAGTCAATTATGATGTTTATTGCTCAGTCATCTGTTGGTTATGTGCCAAATGTGCTCCAAAAACAAAGCGTTTTTCCTGCAATATCCCTGTTTTCTCTTAACATTAAACTAGTTCTGATAACATATCTTGAACTCAGAGGCCTAAAAAAAAGCCCTCCCATCATATAAAACCACACTTAACTCTCAGCTTGTGGGTCGTAGTAGCAGGTGTGTGTTGATTTCTCATCTTATAATCATCATCTTATAAGTTGATATGTTGAACTTGTCAGCAAACAGTCCCTTATTTCCACATCCAGCAGTTACAGAGTCGTGTTTCTGTCCACCTGGTGAATGTAAAGTCCAATCTTCTCTCTCTTTTAGCTTCTGTTTCTGCTCTCTACCAACTCCTGAAGGAAATATCTGGCTCTTTAGCTGCTAAATGCTCCACTATGTTCACCAGCTAGTCTACAGCTAACTGTCTGTTTGCAGTTTGGTGCTGAGCAGGTTAGTGTACAGCGGCTTTTTACAGCTTTTTAAACATTAAAGTTGCAGCTGGACAGATAAACAACGAGCTGAAACTCACTATAAAGCTCCGCAAAGCCGAGAGGAGCTGCAGAGTCTCTGATAATTCATCACTACAAGACACAACCAACACATTACACACTCTCAGGTCACACATTGTTGTTGCTTTAAAAGATAAAGTCAATACTGTGACCAACTGTGAGCAAACGTTGCTTAATTAAAAGAGAATTTTAGCCTTGTCATGTCCTCAGTCGGCGAGCAAAATAAAAGCTGCACCATCCTTCGAATTATGCAATTATTTATCACACACACACACACACACACACACAAGACGCTGAGAGCGGAGTACGCCTAACAGAAATGTTTGCTCCCTTCAGTCCTTGCTGTAAGGAAGGTCAAACCTCGCAGACTCATTTTCAGTATTTGCAAGTATTTACAGGAAAAAAAAAAACCTTTGCTGTGTTTGTGCCTGTGGAGCAGCATCACAAACCAAGGACTGTAGATGGACTGTCAACAACAGACATGTTTCATGTCCAGCAGCACACAGCAACGACGTACATGAGCAGAATTTATATTACACAAGAGGTTTATTTTAATAAAATATTCAATTCATGAAAGAGTTCTGTTGACAGGATACAAAAGAATAGCAGTAAATAAGCCGTATGGCCTTATGATGTAACATAAATAAGTGGTAAACAGTTGCTGCACAGTGGAGTCCATGCTGGTGCTTTGAATTAAAACTGTGTACTGTATGTGGGTCATAGAATAAAATAATAACGCTGACTTTTTTCTTTTTTTTTTTTTTTTAAAGCTGTGCAGTGCTTTGGGTTGAAGAGAATTTTCAAAAAGGAGTGAAAATACAATGACGGCATATTTCACATCACAGACACGGCTGACCGGAGAGCAAACACAAAGACTTGTGAACTCACAGATGGGAGTTCAGTCCATCAGCGCTGCAGTCTTCACAGCCGAGCACCTAGGAGAACAACACCTACACACACACACCTACACACACACACACACACACACACACACATACACGAGAGACGACCTCAATCTTACTGCCTCCACACTGGTGCTGCAGATAACCATCCGCCCTCAAAAAATGAACTCAATCTACACATTAACTGTGTTTTAAACGTGCGAGAGAACATTTTCATTTATTCAGAACAATGTTTTCCACCTCACATTTTCATTTCTTATGTAAGTTTTGCTGTTGCAATACCCAAAGTTTAAGTACTTATGATGCTTTATATTGAGAAATATATAAACATATTTTTCTATAAAGCCTTGTTTTTTTTGTGCTCTGACCCCCTAATTCATGGATGTGCATCGCCAAGGCAACGACTATCAGAGAAATATGTAGGAATCCAGAGTGATGCATAAGCTGTATATTCACTTCTGTTTCTCTCACACGTTATCACGAGCAGAATAAAATAAAAATAAAAAATCATGATCAGGACAGTCCATCCACACTCTCTGCAGCTAATTTAATTTAAACATTTCATTTAGTAAGTTAGTCACATGATTATTTATTTCATTTTTTACTTCCATACACTGGCAGTGACCCAAAATTTGAAGAGTCAAGCTTGTTTGAATCTGGTTTTACAAGAACTACAATGAACAATGCGACATATGGGATATGTATGTGTATCTGCCCAACGGATTTGAGTAAAAGGCACCAGAGCAAATCTTTGTATATAAACGGTTGGTTGGCAGTTACACTGAGAGTAAAGCTAAATGAAGACCAGAGGAATCACCGTTTGTTTTCATTCATTCTTTCAGGTGGTTAAATAAGCACCTTCAGATTCTAATAATCTACCCTTTATAGATCATCTGTGTATATAGTTTCTATTGTGCTTCGTTATATAGGTTGAGGAAACTGTAACGTAAGGTAACTACATACAAGTGGAAGTAACTGTCGCTAATGCTAACGTAGTTCCTAGCTAAACTAGCATTAGCATTCCTAATTTAAGCTGTTATTAGTCTAATATTGACCATCTAACCTGTGACAACACGATGACTGGGGTTTTAAGGACTGTAACTGTTTATAGCTGTTGTTGATTTTGTTTAAATATGTTGAATTATAGTCGTGTTGGTTTATTGTTTGGTCGGACGATTGAGCTAAGCTAGCTAACGCTAACGTCAACCGTCACTTGTTGCCATAGCAACGGTAAACGTTGACAAGTGTCTTTATAGATGTAGTTAAGATGCATTATATTTAAACACAATATGTGGGATTTTAGCAGTAAGTAAACTTTTAGAAAAGAGCTTAATTTATAAAACTATTTAATTTATTGTCATTTTTGGGTGTATATATAGTGTTTTCTATAAAATACCGTTTCTGATTTACATAATTGTAGATCAATGGATGAGTTTTAATACTGTGACCAGCGAAACCACTGTTTGTTTTCATTTATTCTTTCAGAGTTCAGTGTGATTTGTATATGCATCAACAACACAATAAAAATACTAAAAATTGAGGCTTAATTTCAATTTATCCGTTACAAACACAAGTTTAGCAGTGGGAACCATCCTGAAATAATGTGTGAACGCTCCCATGTCATGAATAACATTCTCATTCAGTCGACATGGTGCGAACCGGGTGAACTGTAAAGTGGAAATTACCCAGATTTCACAGTTTATCATCAAAGAGTGACACCCTGAACCAGTGACCAAAGTGAACCAGTCTCAAGATGCTCTCTGAAACAGCTTTCTCTAAAAAGGTTTCAAACAGAGAAGGTTGGATTTGGTTCTGTGTTGTGGTATTTTAAACTTTTTTTGTTTTTAATTTGACAACCCTTGGGCTATATAGTGTATTTTTTGCTCGTGTGTATGTGTGTGAAAGAGAGAGAAGAGAGAGAGCTGACGATTTTGTAGCTGTAAAGAAGACAAAAGAACAAAAGGCAGAAGTTAAAAGCAGAGTCTATGCGCTGTAGATCTGAACGTATAGAGCTGTAAGTTTCAGAGTAGAAAGGGTAAAAGTGAAGGACGATGAGAACAACAGGAAGAGATGGATGGAGAGAGAAACGGGTTTCAGGAGAGCGAGCTTTGGCTGCCAAAGAGCCGGGCGAGATCTCCTGTTGATCAAAGCCCATCTCTCTCCTGCTATCACTCTCCATCTCTCCTCTCAACTTCTCCTCACATCTTTTTTGACAGTATTACCAAATCCCCACGAGCTCCAGTTGGAGAAGCAAATCAAATATTCTGTATAATCTGCTGATGGCAAGAGTGAGAAAAACTTCTCATGAACTGACATCCAAACACACATTTCTGACATCCCAGAATCTGTATCTTCATAGTCATTAAATGCAGCCAGCACAGAATCACCCAATGCAGTCAGCTCACATATACAGTATACAGGTTTATATATATATATATATATATATATGCAGGAAAGCTCTCGAAGCGCACTGTATGATGCAAAGATGAATCCAGGCCTCTGAGCGAAGCTGGGAGTTTTTCTGGCTTTGAACAAAAAGAGCAACTGATGTTTAGGAGGAAAAGATCTCAGCGTCCTCAGAGAAGCGGTTTATGTTGCAACATGCAGAGTTAATTTCTTTTTAAAAAGGAAAATTATGATCGATAATATTCGTTGACAACAAAAATGCAAAATTGCAAGCATCTGCACACACACATCACATATTACAGACTGCTGCCAAAAATACATATTTTTATTAGGAGGTTATTTAACTGCTTCACCTGTTGCCTTGAAAATCATCTTGTGCTTCAGTAACATTGCGTCTCTTCCAGCAATATTAGTTAAAACAACTCATTCTTTAGACTTTTTAACTAAATTTATACACTGTCGCGCTGAAAAAGCAACTAAACCGCTGGGACAAACCATGAAAACATACAGGTAGCACACCCAAACATAACATTATCACATTAAGGGCGATTCTAACATTAAGTTCATTTGGGTATCTTCTCAATAAGGAATAGAGCTGTTGAATAGCAGCAGCGTAAAGTCCTTTATTAGCTCAGCTTGTTTTTTTTCCTGTATTCTTTACATTTTATATGAGAGCAAATGTTGGCAATGTTACTTTCGCTATAAAGCTGAAATCATACAAGTAAACACAGAGGTGGGTGTTACAGGGAACCACAGGACCTTCCAAACCTCAGCAACGATTACTGCAGACCTGCGTGTCAAGCATATTTGAGCAGATTCAATTTATGTCAGGAAGTCAGGCTCAGAAATGTAAATATACGACATAAAAGTATGAAAGAAATGGTCGCATGTATGCCTCAGAGTAACCTCCGTGTATATTTGCATCTGTAATTCCATCTTCAGGCTGAAGCCGAGGATCAAACTCATTCAGCGGCTTTAATTTAAGGACTCATATAGCCTAAAACAATCTTTTTAAGTGCATTTGAAGGATGTGTGGACTGTAATGCTATGCAGATTCTTAAGAGGGTCTAAGCCTTACACTTTGAATTATCAATAAATGCAGCTTACATTTCTGAATATGAAGAATTTTATATAAAACACTGTGTTTAAGTCTGGCAAAGTGACTGTAAACCTGAAGTGAAGCTAAGCCTGAAAACCTGGCAAGTTTCAAAGATAACTTAAGTCAGACTTATTTAAACTAACTTCATGAAACTAAAACCAAATCTGAGTAATTTGAGTAAGACTTTGAGTAAAACTATATCCTTGTAAACTATATCACAGGCAACACGATACAGAAAAAGAACAAAAAGCATTTATAAATGATACAGAATGATAGCAGATATAAACAGCTCCTTATCCAGCCCTTAGATAAAAACATTACTGTATACAGCAGATCTAAAATAAAAAAATAATAAAACCATGCAATGTGCAGCTGAGTCTTTAATACAGAGCAACGTTGCACAATCTTTCCACGCATGATCAATTCATGATCTGCTGTATGAAATGAGGCCACCCAGCGAATCTAATCTGCATATAGACGGCAGCTAACACGGCGTTTTAATGTGACTAAAGTTAGTTTTTCGCCGGGGAGGGTTTTTCCAGGGCTTCTCCTAAGAGCTGTGGCCTCCTTTAGAAGCAGCAGCTTTTACCAAAGACTCGTCACCAAAGAGCTTCATTCAGTGACAGCAAATCTCAACATGCCACTACCTTAATTATTCTCTTTACTTAAGGGAGGATGGGTATTTGGAGAGAGAGAGAGAGAGAGAGAGAGAGAGAGAGAGAGAGAAAAAATGTAATTCTCTTTGTTGTGTGCATGTCTTTGCTGTGAACACTTGGGATAAAGTCCCAGAAGAGATCCAGAAGGAAAATACTTTCAGAAATTATTTGAAACTCCAACGCCGCTGTTGGACAATAATAAGATGCTGCCAGACAGGCTTTTCTCTTTAATTAAGTTGTGTGCAGGTTCATTTAGTTATTCTATGAACATTTATCAAAAGTAAGTCTCAAAGGACTACAGAACCAGAGAAACCAGACAAGAGAATAAAGAAAAGAGAAATTAGACCAGATCCCATTAATCTAAGGCTGCAACTAATGATTATTTTCATTATTGATTAACCTGGCCATCACAAATTAGTAAAAAAAAATCAAAGGTGACTTCTTTAAATGTCTTTTTCAGTCCAAACTTCAAAGACATTCAGTTTACTATCATATAAGATTAAAAAAGCATCAAATCCTCACAATGGAGAAGATGAAACCAGCAAATATTTGGCTTTTTTTGCTTAAAAAAATGGATGCAAATGGTTATTTAATTATCAAAATAGCTGCCAATTAACTTTCTCTTGATCAACTAATTGATTAATCGACTAATCGTTGCATTACATTAATCAAACCCCAACAAAAAGACAAAGAAAACCACCAGACTTGTATAATCGAGGGACTGCACCACCGGCCAAAGCAAACCAAACAAATCAAGAGTAAAATCTGAGTCCTGCTTTAATCATTTGGCTCATAAAAACCTCAAAGTATCCAGAAAAGGGTTCATACCTTTGTGTGAGTGTCTCTTGGATGATTTCCATGATTCCTTCCAACAGGTGGACCACAGAAAAATCAAATAATGGCTCCAAAATCCTTCAGATAACGACGTATCCAGGTATCCAAAACTCAAGTTTCCCTCTCAGTCGTCTCTAAAGCGCAGTAAAATATGAGCCAATTTAAAGAAAAATGTCCACGTTTATGAGGTTGAGAACGGTCAGAAACTGTGTTTGGGTCCAAAACAACATGACTTGGAGTGGAGTGAAGTTTAGAAACTACTTCCTGGTGTCTCAGTGGGTCAGTCTCAGGTGATGGTGGTTTTCATCCAATCAGTTAAGATAAAGGAAGGTGTAATTCATCCAGAGTCCACCAGGGGAACAACCCTTTTATTGCACTGATAGTTAATGCAGTGACAAAGATCAGATGTACATTTTTATTCTCTAAGTATTTGAACTACACACACCAATACAGTCCAAGGTGAGGAAAGATCTAAACCCAGATAAATAGATAGATTTCTACAGTAGATGCATACTTATACAAGCAAGACATCCAGAGTTATACAGTTATATAAAATACAGGATTTACAGAGACACTTAATTACAGGGGTCACACAACAGAGACGACACCACAGACTGGATTTCTTGCAACTTATAGAGGAGATTACTTATTTAAAGCTCGTATGGCTGTAAGAACAAAGCTCTCGCTGGGTTAGTTTATATCTATAGCCGTAAGGAAGGAAGGTGGGGAGGAGGGTGGTAAAGTGCCAGGAGAGTGGGTGGTCTGGGTGGTCTGGGTCATGTGTGATTGTGAGTGCTTTGCAGATCAGGTTTGAGGTGGCACACTTGGATAAGACGAGGCCGGGAATACCTATGAGTTTATTCTTATTGGTGATTAAGCTTATAGGGGGAAAAAACAGATGGTATCGGCTCAATAATGCTACAGTACAGGAGAAGAAGAAGAAGAAGAAGATGGGGTCGGACAGACAGGTGGTTTAGTTTACAGACGGCTGTGAGTCTCTGCTGACAACATGATGTAAATATCCATGATATGCTGATTGAAGCTGATGTTGTTGCCCAGTGTGATGCCAATGTGTCTGAAAGACTCCCAACACCTCCATCTTCTCTCCGGGGGAGATGGACCACATGGTTTTGGTGGGGCTGCTCTCCAGTTTCTGAGATGTTATTAAGGTGGAGAAAGTGATCGGACTGCATATTTGAAGTAGAGGGTAATGGCGGATGGACAGTCGTTTGTATGGCCCCACCCCAGTAGGAGGAAGTTGGACGGATGGTGATGGAACTGTAGCTTCTTGATTACCTGATGGTGCTGGATTGTGTTAAAGGTGCAGCTAAAATCAATGAGAAGAAGTTTCCGGTTGGTGTCCAGGTGCAGCAGACAGGCCTCTGCATCATCTGTGCCTCTCCTTTGCTTATATGCAGATTTCAGGGGATCCAAGCATGACATATGGAAGGATGACGTCTTGGAGAGAGTTTAGAGCTGCAGGCCTGTAATGGTTTTAGCTCTGATGGGTGTGGTGTTTTAGGAACTGGGATTACAATGGATGTCTTCCATGTTACAGGGGTTGTTGGAGTACAGAGTGACACCCATGGATGCATGAAACATATTCAGGGACACATGCACCAGTGTAAAAATAGTGATTAAAGCAATGTAGTTTCTATGGCAGCGTACTGCAAAAATATATTTGTTTCTTGACATAATCAGGAGTTCAGGAGTAATATGATACATATAATTATGTTAATCCCTGTTATAGATACACCACAGCCATTTATATTTAATTTAGGTACATTATTTTAAGTTGTTTTGTATAATAGTGACCTTTGTTTGCTCTGCCTCTTCAGATAAAAACCAGTCAATCATCTCCAGCGCTCCACCTTAAGATAAACAATCGCTCGGATCGGATTCCTTCATCTTTCGCTCCTCGTGTCGAGTGTTCATCGTCACCCGGGAATCAGTGCGCCGCTGCCATCAGCATCAGCGCTCGGTATTTCACAACACCCGAAATGTGATAGTTGAACGTCATACCCGCTTCGCTCTGATGGTTTCAGGCTTTCCAGCAGATGTTGGGATTCGCTCCCATTCAGCCATTAAGCTGGATCGAGGTTGAGGTCAGAGTTCTGCGCAGGGCCAGTCGAGTTCTGCCACATCGAAACTGGGGAAACCATTTCTTTAATGGAGCTGCACGTCGGGGACGCTGTCAAAAAAGAAAAAAAAGGGGGGACACAAAGTTGTAAAGCTGACTGAACTGAGGAGCCCAAAGCAGGAACACCACCAAATAAAAGTAAATAAAAGTAAAAACCTGCAGTGCATTTATACCGATCTTTACATTCTGGGCTGCATTTCACCTTCATATCGCGGCGCCTCGATCCACTTTCAATGCCAGGAGATAATTAAATCACTCCAAAATAAACCCAAACCTCCAAGCACCCTTGGGGGAGCTTTCTTTTTAGCCCACAACTGGTGGAGTAAATTTGAATATATTTCCAAAAATTGACTAATTAAGGATATAAAGCTAACAAAATATTATAAAAAACAAATCACTTGAATGCTTTTGCTGTGTGCACAGCAGATTGTAAATGCACTTTTTCTGTAATTATTTTTGAAAAGCATCATCTTTTATAAAGATCTGTGCAGGTCTTAATCTAATCAAACAGTGCCCTCCTATGGCTTAATTGGGTAATCTACATTTTAATGCTCACAACGCCACCAAACCCCTGCTGGTAATTGAATATCCACTTGTTCTCTGGCTCAGTGAGTGACATTGATGAAGCACAAAGGGTGAGAGTTCGTCGCTACAACACTATTACAGTTACAGAGCAACAGCAAGCGTGGAGGTAATGATTGGACTGCCAGCTCAGCTGCACTCAAGAGAAGAAGAAGAAGAAGAAAAAAAACAGACCTGAGACGAAGGGAGCAGCAGAAAGAGAGAGAGAGAGAGAAAGAGAACAAAGATGCTGATCTGCTGCTCTGATCTCGACATGTTTGCTTCTGTGTTTATCTCGTGAGATGATCGAGATCCGAGAGAGTACGAACGATGAAATGAGAAAGAAAAATGAGAGGTTTGACAGAAGGAAGGAAAAAAAACAACAACAACAAAAGTGTTCAAGGAGGAAAAAAGTTGTGATGAAAGACAGAAAGAGAAAGAGAGAGAGAGATGCAGGGAGGGCGATTAATGAGACATTTCTAAACTTATTCCTTCATTACGGTGTGTAAAGCCAGAGGCTAGATTGGGATTTGGAGTCCACACAGTCTCATTGAATTATTGATCACTGTAGCCCAGCGTGGACACACACACACACACACACACACACACACAGTCGACTCACTGCATCAAGGCTTTGTTTCTTCTGCAGCAGTGTGTGTGTTTGCAGGCTGCAGGTCTCTGTGTGTGTGTGTGTGTGTGTGTGTGTGAGACATTTTGACTTATTGAGTGCAGCCCTCACTTCTTCAAAGGTTCTTGGTCTTTGCTTTCACACACACACACACACACACACACACACACACACACACACACATACCACCCATACACACTGACATCCACAAGCCGTATTTGTTAATATTTAGTTAATTTGTTTAATTTGATTTAACAAATGATCTTTTATTAACTCCTCAGCATGCTTTGTTTCCTCTGTGTTGAGGCCACTTGAGCCGTGATCATAACAGAGGGTTTAAGTCCTGTAATTGGTACAATGAGACGAGTCCTCGCGGCTCCGCTGCTTCCTGTTTGGTTCGTCGAAGCTCGGTGACGCAGCGGCTCCTCGCGGGGTCTAGTTGGTGATCTGCTGTAGCTGGCGAGCGAACCCCCGACTGCTGGCCAATCACAACAGCTGCCACGGCTTCTCTCTATTTCCTCTCGACTGTTTACTTCCCTCACACACACACACACACACACACACACACGTTTCATTCAGTGAAAAGTTATTCAGGAAGGAAACTGAAGCTCTCTGAGCTAACAGACTCGCTGAGGGTCAAACCTGTTCGCTTATTAGTCGAGCTCAGTCACCAACGAGGCAACAAGGTCTCTCAGTTTATTGTATTTGTACGTCTGACTGTCTCATAACTGCAAACTGTTGTCTTCCTGTCAGTCAAAAGTAAAAAAAATTGCAGCTTAAAGGTCACCAAAAGTTGAACTAAACACAGAACAGTTGCACAGATTAACTCCTTCCTGTGAGGAAATCCACTAATCACTTATTTTAAATGCTGATGTGACGAAGCGTCGGGTCTCGTTTTATGGCTACGGTATAAAATGCTTCCAACAAACAAGCTCTTATTAAGCACCTAAAGCCAAAAGTGTGAACGTGTTCCTAATATTTTGTCCACCAACATTACTATATATGAGAAGGGGGCAAAATATTAGGAGCAATAATAAACATTAAGTAGATTTAACACATTTCTGACAGCGTGTAATCTTCTTAAAAGTAGGATTTATGGCAGAGCTGTTGTGTTGGATCGTGCTCGCTTTGTTTTTTTCACATGATTCTTCTTCACACGTGGACAAACACAGGTGTAGAAGTGCCAGAAAGTTTTACACTGCAGTTTTGTTGCTCCTCTCGCTGACTTTTCTATAATTAAAACTAAAAGTTTTCAGGTTTTTCCAGGATATATACGAACCTTGCTGCTCTTTTGTCTTTGTATTATTCAGCAGTCTTTGTTCTGGACCCTGCAGGACTTAATAAATTCTGGTAAATACTGTTAAATGTGTGTTTATGTGCACATAAGTAAAAGCTCCTCGTATATTTTTTTCAAGGCTGTTTCTCCCTGCAGACGAGCTCCTCGCTGCTCTCCGATAGAGATGTCAGACACTTCAAACAGCTTCTCCACTGCATGATCAGAGAGGAGAGAGAGAGAGAGGGAGGTTAAAAAATGAATGGAGGAATGACAAGAGGAGGAGGAGGAGGACAGGGAGAGTTCAAATCAACAAAGAGTGGAGGAGGTGAAGGGTCTGGTGTGAGTCCACAGCTCTCACAAACAAAGAGGGAGTCCAAAAAAAAAAAAAAACAGAGAGAGAGAGCGATAAAGAGAATGATAAAGTGGCCTCTGAAAAGCAGAATGAGAACGTCAGGGCTTGGAAAAAGTGAATGAGGAGAGAGCTGAGAGGCGAGAAACAGAGAGAAAGATACTCCAGCAGCAGCCCCTGCAGGTCAAACACTGAACTGAGCCTGTGTGTGTGTGTGTAGATGTGTGTGTGTGAACAGCTGTGTTTACACCGTCTGCTAAATGTGTCACAACTGAGATGTTTCAGCAGCTTTTTGATGAGTTTATACAGATGCAGAAGTGTTGAAACATGGCCTCAAAAAATCTCATGAGATGAAAATGACACAAAAGTGAAAGATGGAATCTAATAAATAAACATTAAATTGTCTTTAAAGGATATTTCTGGCAAATTTCTTGTCAACAAATCTCATATTTGGAGCCAAACTAACAGTGAACTGATCTACTAACAACTATTGTTTGTGTATCTAAAGCCTGATAAATCAGCAGAACTCCAAAAGCTCTTATTATAAATCTATTCTGTCTGTTTTATTATTACGTTTCATGTTTTATTTCTTTACTACTTTTGTACTTGTGTCTTATTATCAGCCTGTCAGCCATCTGTGAAGCACATTTGAGTTTCACTGACCTGTAAGACAGGTGATCGCTGGGCAGTCAGGTGACCTCCAGCACCAGGAGCCGGTTCAGCAAACGGACCAGGACCCTCCCAGGTGTCTAAATTCTGATTGGTCGACTAATCTCTGTGTTACTTTCATAAGGAGAAAAGTGCTACATCAGCAGCTTTCCAGGATTAATCCATTATTCTGTAGCGGGGGGGACAGACTAACAAACTTTGGACTCTTCCAAACTAACGGAGACTTCTGGGTCTAACTGTTCTCAACGGTTACTGAATCAGTGTTTCTTCTACAATTATATCAACAAGAACCTCCGCCAGGCCAGAAATATATGTTTTAATGCCAGAATAAACACCAAATATCCACTCATTCAGAAATATTTAGCGTTTTGGGGAGTCTGTGCAGCGCTGTTCAGGACGTGAGTGAACCGCTGTGTTGTTGCCAGGGAAACAAGCGTAACTCTGTGAAGTAATACAGCATTGCGTAGTACGTTTGCGTAGCGAGTCGGACACAGAGAAAGTGACGGTTGGTAGGAGCAGAGCAGAGGAAAAGGTTAGCGGTAAGTTGTCAGTCTGGCAGTAAATGTACAGCACAGACTACAGTGTGTCAGTTAAATGATGAAAAGTCACGTCTGTTGTTTCTCCAAGTGCTGGAAAAGTGAAGGGAGTTAGCTCCAAAGTTAGCAACGATGGGTTAGCCTAGCCCGAAGACGCTAAACAGAGAAATGTGTGGCTGCTGAGTTCCCGTTACCCCCGGCGACTAATCGATTAATTGAATATTATGACCAATTTTAGTCGACCTACATGTTCTTTGGTTGACTGCAGCCCTAAACTTATTTTCACCTCCCTCTTATTCATTTTTCTTAGCACTCACACACTCATGCGCTCATAACTGGTTGGTATCATACATTTTATTTTTTTTATTTTTGTTATTACTACAGTGATTTTTGTCTTATTGTCTTTGTCTCATCATCAGCGATTGTCTAGTTATTGTCATATTTGTTGCCTCGTCTCTA
This sequence comes from Euthynnus affinis, assembly GCA_029490765.1. Taxonomy (NCBI): domain Eukaryota; kingdom Metazoa; phylum Chordata; class Actinopteri; order Scombriformes; family Scombridae; genus Euthynnus; species Euthynnus affinis. The sequence goes on along the minus strand of CM055848.1, from coordinate 31,029,372 downwards.
GCTCTGTCCTTTGTTTCTGCACTATTTAAAAAAAAAAAAAAAAAGTTTGCTTGATTGATTTATTAAATGTTTATTTATGGATTATAACAGTTGGGGTCAAACAACAAGTAAGTGTTACCAAAATTACTTGCAGGTTACACTTCATGTTTTAATTTTATACAGCGGTCTGTAAAATGCACATCAAAGACACGTTTATAAATTTAGTTAAACGTGGTTCATCACTTATATTAATTTTATAACATTGAAGGAATCATTTAGTTTCTCTGTTAATGTTTTATTTATTTTATCTTTTACTGTGAAGCTTTTTGCAAACAAACTGACTGATTACATTTCTGATGCTTGACGCTGATGTTACACAAGTACATGTGATTAATTAACAATAATACGGCCACTTTAAACATCCACAGTGCAGAAAACGTCACTCATCTTTACTCTTCCTTTCATCTTATATCAGTGAAGATCGACTGGAAGCGAACAAATCTGCCACATTTTGCTGTAAATGCTCATAAGCTAACAAACACTGTTTATATAAGCGACTTTCTCCAACAGTTTATGCGACTTTTCAGAACTTTCATTGTGTTTATATGTAGTAGTGATGTGCAGACAGTCCGGTATCTGTATCTGTATTTGTTGAGGCAGCAAAATTATTTGTATTTGAATATGAATAAAATCCTGTTTTCATTTAATTTTTTATTAAAATTAAAGATCATAGAAGACTGTGCTGACTACTGAACTAAAACTCTACTCATCACCTCATTGCAGACAGACCTCTACCAATTTATACACCCATAACGAGAAAGGAGAGGAACTTCAAAGGCGATCACTGCTTTGCACTTTTCATTTATTCCCTTTTTTTTTAACTTTAACTTTGTGGAAAGGAGACAGAGAACAGCAGGTTATGGAAAGTCCCTTCGGAGCACTTTGCTTGTGTCAGTAGCTCAGCTTTATCTCTGAGGAACACCCCCAACGCCGAGAGTGATGCCCAAATAAGGAAATGTGCGTCATGTAGCAGGTGGATGTGACACCCGTCATTGAGACCTACTGATAGCTGAGCGGAGATGGCGATGTAACCGACCTGCACGCTGGTGTTTGACAGTGAAAAACTAAGAGAATATTTGTATAAAACAAATATTTGTAGAAAAAAACTAATATTTGTGCTTTCTTGAATAATATATTTGTATTTGTGTATGTAACCCTAATTTTGCAAAGGAAAAAAGGCAGATCTAAGAAACTACAATAAAGATTCTCTTGTCCACAGCTGCACTGAATTTTCAGGTTTTTTTCTGCAAATCACTGCAGAGCTTTTACATTTTAAAGCTTTTATTTGCATCATGTGAAACAATTTTCAACTTTAACTCTTTCTTTGATTCACAGGTCGGGACCCGTGCCGCCTGAAAAAGCTCTGAAAATACGAACAGTGGCTTTGTTGTGCGTTTAGTGGGTCATCACCCTCAGGAAAAAAGGGGGGGAAATGTAGGTTATTGATATGCAAACAGGTGAGTATGGAGGGAGTTTTACAACCGTGTTTGACTACTGGGAGAAGAAATCAGGTTAATTCAGACACAGAAACGTAGTTGTGAATCTGCAGAGTTTTATATCTGCAGCCCCTCGAGTGTAAACACAACAGAGAGAAGAAGAGGAAGAGAAAGCAGGAGGCAGATCTGTATTCAGTACAGGTATCCGAGCGCCTGCCTCTGTGTGTGTGTGTGTGTGTGTGTGTGTGTGTGTGTGTGTGTGTGCCTCTCTCTCCCCGGGGCGTTGCGTGGCCGTGCTGTGAGGACGAGATCTTTTATCTTGGCTGACATCCCAATCAATCAGCCAGACACTGATGGAGACCCAGGGTGCCCACACACTCCTCTCTCTCACACACACACACACACACACACATGCAAACACACACTCGTCACACACACACACACACACACACACACACACACACACACCTGGAGCTCTTAACCCCTTCCTATCAGTCCTTTGTTGAACAACAGCCTCTTTGTTCAAAGAGTCAGGAGGAAGGTCTTTGTCAAGTCCTGATGGTGTGTCTGTGGTTTCACACACACACACACACACACACACACAAACACACACACACACCTGAGTCCTGCTGGCTCTGCGGGACTCTTTGATGAGGTGAATCCAGGTAAAATCTTAAATGATTTCCTTTGTTAAACCTGCAGGTCGGATGAAACGATGCTAACGGCTGAAACAGGTCGCGTCAGATTTACAATAAGAAGCTTTTTGATGTCGGCTGATTTTCAAAGCGTCAAGGAGACCAAATCATCTGCAGGAAAGAAAAACTTATGCTGATTTTAAACAACAACAACTGCTAATGAGTGTTCACAACATGAATCTTTGATAAATAAGATTAAAACTGCAGCTGTATCTTATTTTTTAAAATGTATTTAAAGATGATAGAAACTTATTTAGCGCTTTAAACCAAACCAATCATCTTCCTCTAAACTCTAACCGGACCTTAAACACGGCGTTGTCACATCATTATTATTTAACAGCTGACAGAGGCGCCGATGTGTCGCTCTGGAGTCACATGATCAAACCGCATATTCTGTCTTTTAATTTGGCGGGCTCGTTGGTCTGTCGGTTTGTTAAGAGTTTGGACAGCAAAACCGACGAATGTTTGACTTTTTTGAGAAAAAGAGATCGAGTTGAGTTGCAGAAGCTAAACAGGAAGTGACATCAACTCTCGAGGAAATCAAGAGGAAAGAGGAAGAACTAGAGAAAGATTTATTCTGGTGGAACAACAATATTTTTTTTCTACATCTCGACTAATTTTAAAGCTTCAACAAAGAGAAAGAACCACATCTAAATGCCTCAGCAACAGTCCGTCTCTGTTTCTCCACACAACGGCAGCTATTTCATTCACTAATAATTCACTCTTCTTCTTCTTCTTCTTAATATTATACCTTTATTTATACAGCACTTTTCAAAACAAGTTACAAAGTGCTTTACATACAGCTAAAAAGACGATAAGCAAACACATATAAAAGACAACAAAAGGTGACAAAACAAACAGTAAAATCAATAAAAAGTGAGTCTAACATAGTGAATATTTAAACGTGACTTAAAAGGAGAGAATATGTTAGCTTCCCTGATGAAATGATTTTAAAAGCAGCGTGATCGGGGCTCCAGACTAACTTTTTCCACCTCCCGAAAATATTTCTAACGGTCTCAAAGGTGAACATAAACTGTCCCCGAATCAATACAATGTTGTTTCTCTACTTTAAAAAGCAAGAAAGAGCCTTTAAAATCCCCCTCCTGCTGATATATAAGTGTTTACTTGAAAGATTAGAGATGCTGCTTCCAATAATTGTAAACGTTTCCATGGTGACCGGCGCCCAGTTTCATATTTATGTCGTCTACAGTGTCCGCTCCGGTTTCATGCCGAGTGCAGCAATCTCTCCTGTGTAATTGTAGAGATGATTGTTACTGGTGTGTGTGTGTGTGTGTGTGTGTGTGTGTTTCTTAGTATTCCCTGTTGTCAGTTTGCTCCGTTGTGAGTCGCTAATTCGTGTCTGATGAAAAATGAAGCCGCCTGCTGCGAACCACAGCTCCGCTCTGCTATGTTCACATTTCAGAGATTGTAATGAATGTTTTCCTCGTTAGATGATGTATTATTTTTACCACCTGCGACCCATCCACTATTAATCAGAGTGCAGTTTTTTTCTAATCCAATCTGTGGATATAACTGCAATCCCTGCATCACTACAGACTGTTAGCTGTTGTTTAAGGCTTATATTATAACAATAATACATTGAAATGGTCTAAATGTTCGCTTTAGCTAAACTAAATCTGAGCTCTTCTCGATATCTTCAATGCATGGAAGTGGTTTTAATGATTGGTGTCATTAGTGTGAAAGCAGAGATATAATTGTGTATCATCAGCATAGAAAAGTTTACTGATATTGTATTGTGCTACCAAGTGGTAGCATGTAAATAGAAAACAGTAAGGGCCCGAGAACGGATCCCTGTGGAACTCCAAATTTTAGCGGAACTGAAGCTGATTGGCTATAATTCCCAATTTCCACACAGAAAGACAAAAACAGAACCAAACCTGAGATAACCACCCAACTTTTAAGACACTTAAAAACTGTGTCAGAAGAATAGACTGTATAAAAATATGGTTACCGTGACGTCACCTGTTCGTTTTCAAGCTCAAAGTTAGCTTGAGCTCCGGCCGTCGCCTTCTTAGCAGTGCCTAACTCCCAGCCAATCAAAAATGGGCGAAGAGGCGGGGCTGAACGGTTGAAACAAGCCACCTACCGAACATTTGTCCCCATCAATACAATATAGCCTATTATTGTTTAACCATGCTTGTTTGTTTAACCACATGTTCAGCAGTAACCTATAATTTGCAGACACTTGCTATCCCGGGTTTGTTCACATACAGCAACATTTTTGGTTAAAGTAAAAACAGACAAGTATTAAGTTTAGTTATTAGTTGATTGGGTTAATTCTGCTTTACTTTGTTACTTACCCACCATGTGCTCTACAAACAAAAGGAGGAGACGCCCAACCACTTCCTGTATTTATAAGCTGGGTGACGTCATCAGTGATGCTACTGGGCTAAACCAAGTATAGAGGGGATTTATATTTAGTTAAACATTTGATTTAGTATCGGTATGATTTTGTACTTGTTTGGCTCAGGTTGAAGTTTAATGCTGTGTGGATGTGTTGACTGATACAAGCAGCGTTGTTAGATGTCAGGTGGTATAAAGGGAAAGGACACCTCTGCAGGAAATGTGTTTCTGTTGGTAGGTTGGAGGGAATATTTAAGGGGGAGAGCAGAAACTGGAGGATGACAGTGATCATGCCTTAGTTTACTTTATTCTGAGTTGAGCAAGTGAACTTTAATTTGCTTGTGTTCATTTCATTTTTGGAGACATTTTTTTACACAATCGACAAGGTTTCCTGTGTCTGCCTCCTACTAAGAATCATCCACTTTTTGTAGCAGGCTGCAAACATGTTAATTTCTGCGGTAAAGTCGGGCATTTTAACATGGAGGTCTGCTGGGAATGACCCGCTTTTGGAGCCTCGAGTGGCCGTTAGAGGAACTGCAGTTTTTGGGCGCCAGAGGTCGCCGCTTGGTCAGAAGCTGCAGATGGAGTTTACCACAGTCAGCTGCTACGAGAGGATCATTTAAAACCCCCGAACCGCTCAGTTTGTGCGCTATAATCTGCTCTCAAACCCCTGACTGAGAAATGATGTTCTCTGCTATCAGACCTTTGGGAGGAATGGTGGTTTTTGGAGATTTGGCTGGAAATGATTAAGAGTTTTAGGAGCAATGAGAGTGAAGAAGTGAGCAGGAATGATATCAAGAGAGCAGATGGCGTTCCTCATTTCCTATTAGTTAGTTTATGAAAGGAAGTTAAGGCGTTGCTGGTAGGACAGCCTGGGCAACAAATTAAACATTATTTATCATGTTTTTGATTTATGTCAGAGAAAAAAAAGACTCACATTTGTCAGCTGATGCTTCAGTAACAGCAGGGGTGACTTACAAACGCCGAGGAGCAGTCTGGGGTTATATCTATGTTTATTAATGAGGTCATTATTACACTTTTCTCTGGCCATTTCATTAAAGACTATTAGTCTCACAGGCGTCATCATCTCTGGTGCGGCGGGACAGACGTTACAGTAGCCATACATCAGCCGCAACAGGCCTCATTAAGTACCTGGCACCTGCTACCTACGGAGACCAATTAGAACGCAGCGAGTAATGGGATGTAATCTCTCTCTGCCAGGCTTCGACCAATCAGCGGCCGGTTTTAATCACCGCAGTCCGCTCATTAACGGTGACGAGGAAGTCGGGGTGAAAACAGAAGTTACTTTGTTCTCGTCTCCGGGTGATAACGGACGGACGAGTTGGCGGTTCGGGTAAAGATATTAAAGAATTTATGAGTTTTTACTGTTGATGGATGAAGATAAACAAGGAGGCGGGAGCTCTGAGAGTGACATGAATGGATGGATGCAGCACGCTCATGGTGTTGTTGCTGATGCCATACTTATATATGTACATTATTTTATTTTATTTTCTTTCAAAAATGATTATTTTTAAGTTAAGATGACAGAAAATCTGCTCAGACGAAGAGTAGAAATGGGAGACAATGCAAATAAAATTGAGAAAAATTCTAAGTTTATTAGAATTAATCTAGAGAGGAACATGAATGTGAATCAGTGAATCAATAAATGATCAATAACGAGTAAATACATTAAAGAATTTATGAGTTTTTACTGCTGATGGATGAAGATAAACATGAAATGACATGAATGGATGGATGCAGCACGCTCAGTTTACATTACAACAATGCAACAACATGCTGATGTCATATTTATATACACACACACACACACACATATATATATATATATATATATAATATTATTTTTAAGTTTAGATCATAAAAAATCTGGTCAGACAAAGAGTAGAAGCAAATATCAGTTAAAAAAAAAATAAAGCTGAGAAAAGTTGAAAGTTATTAGAATAAAAACAGCAATCCGTCCAATAACTGTCGACATATTTTAATAAAGAACTAAAAAGTCAAACTCAACACTCTCTAAATCTTAACACGATCCTTTCAACCTTTATAAATTATTGTGAGATATTTTCTCAGTATTAATAGAAACCAAATGATTCAGTCACTTTTCTTGTTTTAACACAAAACTTTTCACCTCATTTTCATCTCTAGGCAACAATGATTCCAAAGCAACTGGACTTAAATTTGTCTTATGAAGACGTTTCGCCTCTTATCCAAGCGGCTTCATCAGTTCGTAACGCATCGGCCTGACTAGTCCTCACTAGTCTGACAACACAGTGGAGATAGACCCAGGTATTTATCCCTGCGAAAGTGACCGCCCAAACTAACTCCTACGACAATAGTTCGTTAGTGGAGTTTCACCTGACCATTGTTTTGGTCAGTGAGTCATCCCTGTGAACGACAGTCGTTAGGAGTGGATGGGGCTAATGGCAGATTACAGTCGTTAGGCATGATGGGTGTTTGCCTGTGAACGACAGTCGTTCTGCTCGTTAGAGTCACTTGTTGTTGGTTTCGGGCAGCTTTTGTTCTTAAGTTTCCTGGGAATGGTGGAAAGTGCAGCATTGTAAATAGGTGAAAGATTGTGTCTCAAACCCCCTCCTCTGTTTAGAGATGGTTTCTCTACTTTTACGTAAATGGCTTCTTTGACCCCTCTCTCAAACCATCTGTCCTCCCTGTCCAAAATTCTGACATTACTGTCTTCAAAGTCAGGCCGATGCGTTACGAACTGATGAAGCCGCTTGGATAAGAGGCGAAACGTCTTCATAAGACAAATTTAAGTCCAGTTGCCTTGGAATCATTGTTGCCTAGAGATAAATATGACCTGGACAAATGAGAATATACACAGGCACCTCATTTTCAGTTTTTTTTCTTCCTGCAGACACTTTACTCACTCATGACTGAAACCAAATGCTGCATTTAGCTACAAACGAGTAGTTAAAACCTCCCAACATGTTAAAGGGAAGATTACATGAAGTGTCTGCTGACAGGAAAAATAAACTATAAGGATAGTTTTCATAAAGGCTGAAGAGTTTTCTGTGTGCCGTCTCTCCGGTCTCACTGTGGCGAGCTGCAGCATAGACCCCCCCGCTGACCTTCATCCACATGTTTGAAAAGGCCGACTCATGCCACACGTCTCTGGACACTACGATCAGCTGTTTGTTGATACTTTATTTGTTTAATAAGTAATAAATGGCTAATCTATATACTTAACATCTGCCCTGTTTTCTCTTTTGTAAGGTTGTTTGTTGTTTTTGCACTTTGAGCTGCATTCTGTGCATGAAAGGTGCTTTATTTATAAATAAAGTTCATTCATTCATTCATTAAAACAAGCTTTTTTTGTTATAATGTGATAAGTCGATGTGTAAACTCACAACAACATAACCCTGAATTAACCTAAATATACAGTAAATAGTTTTAAAGGAACATTACAACAGTTTCTGCAGTCGTCACCACATTAATTTTATTTCTCATTTGGATAAATAATTGTTTTTTTTAAATGTTATATAAGGACTTGTTTATGTTTATTAGATCTTAAACCTTCATTAACTGATTTTTTTTGTCAACTAGTGAACAAAACGCTGACACATCATCAGCTTTTAAGTTAAAATGATGAACAAACAGTTGCAGTTACGGAGCAACGTTATCATTCATGTGTCCGTCTGGTGAATCTAAGTCTAATCTTCTCTCTCTTTTAGCTTCTGTTTCTGCTCTCCACCGACTCCTTGAGAGGAAATATCTGGCTCTTTAGCCGCTAAACGCTCCACCAACTGTGTCTGTTAGCAGGCATATTTCAAACTTGCAAAACAAACCCTACAGTGCAGATTAATTTTGAGGTGTTAGTTGTTTGACATGTTGAACTCGAGTTGATCCACTGCGAGGTCAGTCGGCACTTCTTCATCTGACGGCTTCAGTTTTCTTGTTTGACTGATCGCACGCCGGCCGGACACGAACGCAGGAAGTCAATATATTTGGGGTCTTGTTTCCCGCCTGTTCACTTTCTCCTGTCTGCCCTTTTTTCTTCTTCTTCTTCCTCCCCTCCCTTCCCCTCTTCCCTCTCCCCTCCCTCTCTCCCCGGCAGCCAGAAATGAATTTGCCCGGTCATGTAGAGCCATGTCAGAGCGAGGCGAAGCTGGCAATTCATCACCCTGCGCTGCCTGCCTGTCACTGCTCCTCCGCTGTTTTCTCTCCTCTGCGTGTGTGTGTGTGTGTGTGTGTGTGTTAGGACGTCTGCTCGCCTGCTGTCAGAGCTCCTCCACCAACCACCATGTGTACCTCTCTCCCTCCATCCCCCTCAGGACCTCCAGTAAAGACTGAGAGGGGCCCTTCGCTCACCTGCTCCGCTCTGACAGCTCCCCGCGGACGCCTGGATGGATGCGAGGAATCGAGTCGAGGAAGGAAAGGCTGAAAAGGGGGGAGAGAGAGAGAAAGAGAGAGAGGGGGACCCAATTATCCCAGAATGCAGCGGTAGGTGGTGTTCAAATCAGGCGGTGCGACCCCTTGACCTCAGCGGTCCATTGGCGGGAGAGTGAGGTGCTTTAGCGAAACACCAGCACTTGTGGAGGAGGAAAGCTAATGGAGCTCCATTTTTGCCGCGGTTTCTTCCTTGAAGCGCGGAAGCCCTGCGGCGCTGCACAGATTAGCCATTACCCCCCCCCCCCTCCCCACCTCTACCTCCTGTAAATGCACTGCAAGCCCCGCTGAAGCTGTCTCTCAAGACCATTAAGACGCCTGAAATCTCCTGCAGAGACGGGGAGAGACGGCGGACACGCATCCAGCAGCTGATACACCCATTTGAAGCCCCATTAGGGAGCTCCACAGCTTAACTGACTGGATGAAGCCACTTTACTGATAATACACAGAAAAACTGCAGGGAAAATGAGTTTACAGATAATTTACTGCCACTTTTTTCTGCTCACCCTCACTCTCAGCGGACGGACACCAGGACGCGATGAGGACGGATGACTGAGAATCAAAACTGCCGGCATGAAGCAGGAGACGGGGAAACGGGGAGCGATTTAACATCACATTTACGAGATGAGAGGTCAATTTGAGAAGCGGTAGAGTGCTGCTGAACATTTCTGGGAACAAAATGGTTTTACACTGTAAAAAAAAAAGAGAGAACAAAGAAAAGATTATGTTCCTACGGAGGCCCTAAAGTCCCAAGAGTTGTTTTGTTTTTTTTTAATTATCTTGAGGGGACAAGTCATTTATCTCGGCTGATAACAATCCTGTGTCTGTATGATATTCCAAGATGAAAATAAAACTTGATTAGCTCAGTTTTCTCCATTATATATAGTTGCTGTTTATAGTGTATATAGTGCGCACAAGATTAAAAAAACAACAACAACTTTTGGGGCTCCATATGTTCCTAAAGGTCCAGGGGTCTCATTTATAAAACAGTGCGTAGGATACACACTAAAAGTGTACGTGGGCCGAAAATGGCATGCAGGCAGCTACACGTTTCTCCGTTTTCTATTTATCAGTTTAGCTTCGTCAAGCTAGGCTAACCCAGTGTTGCTAACTTTGGAGCTAGCCTTCACTTTTCCAGCAGTTGAGGGAAACAACAGACGTGACTTTTCATGGTGTTGACAAGCTGCAGCGTTTATTAACTGACACACTGTAGTCTGTACTGTACATTTACTGACACACTGACAACTTACTGCTGCTGCTAACCGTTTCCTCTGCTCCGTTAGCATAAACCGTTATTTCAGACGCTCTCTCTCTCTCTCTCTTCACCACTCACTGGCTAAGGAGTGACGCTACCTGCAGTTTCCATGGCAACGACACAGCCGTTAACTGCCGTCTCGAGACAGTGCTGCTCAACGGCTCCCAAACGATATTTATTTAAGAATGGATGAATATTTAGCGTTATTTTTGATATTCAAAAAATATTTTTGGCCTGGCGGGGTTCCTGTACTATTATAGGAGAAACACTGATTAATTTCAGCAGCTGCTGCGCCACAACTGACTCTCTCTCCTTTGAGTTAAGATTTGACTTGGCTTATATGTTTTCAAACTGAAAGATGCTTATGGAATAATTATGGCTCACAATTTGCCCCAGTACAGATAACACTGCTGGTTTGAATGTTTATAATAACGTAGATCTATAATTAACATTTGATATGAAGTGAAATTAAACTCACCACCTGAGTTGTCGATTTCCCGTCTCCAAAATGTTCGTCCACAGGGGTCAGAGTTTACTTACAGCTGTTCTCCCGTCAAGTTTGTCTTTATAGATCACAACTTTTGCGTGGGAAGTGGCGTACGTCGCTTTCAGGCCCTGTTTTGTGCGTATGCAGCGGTTATAAATGAGACCCCAATTCACCCAAGAAAGCAATCTTTTCTCACTTACATCCCGATACAATGGTAGTAAAGTTAATTTTACTTTACTCTGAAATGAATGAATGAATCAGCAGCATCTCTTTCCTTGATTGGTCCCTCTTATACTTGCACAATTAGGAAAATTTGATCAATAGTTTACATACAAACTTCTGCAGAAAATAGTTCAACTGAAAACTGTTTGTGTTTTGTGGAGTTTGAAAAGACAAACTTCAATTTATTTATTTTTTTAAAAACCTGCAAACTCAAGTTGGATAAAAGTTGTGAAACTGAAGCTTTAGCTCCTGCAAAAAGGTAAAAAAAATACTATTAGTATTACAAAAACTTGCAAACCCATCGATGGTATCAATGGTATCAATTTCTTCTGTCCTTTAAAAACTTTACGTTAACATTCAGGAAATGACTTCTGCAATAATCAGCTCGTGACTTATTGCTCCAAACACGTGGTCAGTGAGGATCCCGCTTCATGTGCAGGTGTATGAAACGAGCCAAAAATATTCCAGAGGAAAACAGATTGTGTGATAATTGTGATTTGGGTGAAGTTGAAAACGAGTCCCATTTTCTGTTGTACTCTACACATTATGATGATTTACGAGAGTTACTGTTTTATAGAACGGCTCGACTAAATCCTGAAATATTTTGGTGCTCAGATGAGGAAAAACTAGAGCGGCTGTTTAAATTTGAGGTATTTATGTGTTTAAGCCTGGAATAGAAGACAAAATAGTTTGTTTAATTAGTGTTTATCCAGGTTTTCGACTGTGAATTGAAATGTCTGTACTGTTGGATGGTTGTAGTTGAGTCTAGGGGCGAAAGACTTTTTTTTTTTGTTTGTTTGTGGTGGATGTTTTGTACTCTGGCCCTGGTTTTGTGGAGTTTATTGGTGTCTTGTAAGCCCATGTGTGCAGGGCTTACAGCTGTATGCATGACACAATAATACAATTTCATTCATTCATATTAATACAAATAGAAAGTACAAAAATAGCACTTTGAAAAACTTGCAATAAACTAATTTTTCTCTTAAAAGAATTGATTATAAATAAAGATAACTTGATAAAATGGTGATTTTTTTGCAGTGTAGCGGCTAACAGCAGCCCCGAGGCGAAGCTGAAACCTCGAAAATCATTTATTCTTTCTGACTTAAATGTGACTTCAGTGGCAGGAAACGCTGCCTTAATGTAAATAAAAGCTTGGTGTGACACATAAAAGGTGATGAGAGTGAAAGAAAGGAGGCGGCACAAACAAAGAGTACATAAAAAAAAAACTTTATTATTGTTGTAAGGTAAGATTGACAACAACATGCTTTTACCACAATAAAAAATGAAAAGATATTGCACTGGTTTTACTCTAGCAATGTTTTCTCTCTCTCTCTCTTTCTCTCTCTGTCGACGTCTTTCTCAAGCTTTTACGGTGCATGACTGAACCTTCCTCCTCCTCCTCTTCATCGCTCTTTTAAAAGACAAACACGAAACACACACACAGCTTGGAAACACTGCCCTCGTCTGCAAGAGTCAAGTCGATAAAAGTCGTTTTTATTCATTTATTCATTTATTTTTTTTGCTGCTCAGAACTGAGCGAAAACAACCTCCTCGGACACGGATACAAGCTTAACGGACTGCACATTGAAACATCACTGAATCTCATGAAACGGTGGTTCGAAACGTGTGTGTGTGTGTGTGTGTGTGTGTGTGTGTGTTAGTGGTAATAAGGCTTCACCTCGTACCTTGTCATAACCTTAAAGTCACATGTTTGATTCGTTTATGTGCCTCACAGACAGAGCGGCTCAACTCTTTGTGGTCAGAGCTGGATGTGTACGGAAGCTCATTAGTGACAAAATTGAAAAAAAAAAAAAAAAAAAATCTGAGAGCAAACGGGGACAGAATTATAAACATAAAAATACTTTTTAGGCTCAAACTCCTGATTTTTTTTAAATCACTGGGTTTATTAATAGCAAAAATAATGATTGATGAATTAGAACAGAATCTGGATTTTGTGTAAATTTTGTTGTGCAAATTCTAATTGGTTATGTATGTATGGAAGTTTATAGATGACAAAACTGCAGGAGGGGGAAAAAAAAAGAAGTTATAAATCTAGGAGTACGCATCAATTTATCAACACAAAGTCAGAATAATTTTGGGAATCTGTTATAAATTTGCTAGTAAGTTTTGGCTTCAGCAGGAGCAACAGGAAGTTAATCAATGAAAAAAAAAAAACAACTTTATAAGATGAGAAATAATTGAGATGTAATATTTAAAGAGCACAAAGGGACGGATTTGTTTGCACAAAGCGAGTTCCAGATTAAGTTTCCTGCTGCTCTTTTTTTTTTTTTTTTTTTTTTTAGCAAATTCTTCAAAATATGTAAATATGCAGCTGTTACTGTCGGAGCTACGGAAGTTTATCAGAGCCAAAACTAACCGAAACACAAAGTCGTAATCAAAACAGCAGAGACAGATTCAGTGACGCAGAACAAGTTTTGCACAAAAAGTCAAGATTTCTGTCCAAATTTTCAAAGTTTAAATCTGATTTTAGATTAAAATGTTTGTTCTTCACAGTTTTAGAGGAGAAAGAAAAGATGGCGGGCAAAGTTTCACTTCCACGTCAAATCTAAAGAAGTTTATTTAGAGTTTGTTGAGATGTTTGTGTGTGTGCGTATGTGTCACATTTGAGAAGTTTGTCATATTTACTGACGGGGAAACATGACTTTGAATGCATCGCTTTGGTATCGGCGCTGATTATCGATACTTTATATTATCGTACGGCTCAAACTGCTAAAATCTGGTGACGTAATCCGACAAAAAACATAATTAAAGCTCAGGTTGGACTCGTGTGCGTGCGATCTCTCAGCCTCTGCGGCGGTTTTCAGAGCAGCACAGATGCATGATGGGTAAAAACACAGGCTGGAGGTCGAACAAACTGCTAACACGACCGGACCAGGACAGGACGGAGGAGCCTGAGGGAGCCTGGGTAATATGTGTGTGTGTGTGTGTGTGTGTGGTCAACACACTCGGAGCTGGAGATTAATGACTCCAGCCGGGAAACTGACACGTGGCCTCGCCGTCCAGCAGATGGCCGGACCATCATGTTTACACCTGGGAGAAGGTGTGTAAAGATGTGTGTGTGTGTGTGTTTATACTGACAGTGAAGTGCCGCTAGATTAGATGGCACTACTATTGATCTGTGTGTGTGTGTGTGTGTGTGTGTGTGTGTGTGTGTGTGTGGCAGCTGCCCGTGTGGCACTAATAGGATGACCAGCTGAGAGCAGATGGGCTGGATTTGTGCTTGATTACACACAAACACACACTTCACGCTGGACAGAAAATCACAACCTGAGCTGAAGGCTGACCGAGGAGATACGGAGGATTTTTAATGACAAAACTACAGAGCAAGAACTAAATTTAATAAATTGTTTTTTTTTTATTTTATTTAAATCTTCCATCAGGATTTAAGCGCACAAAGACCAGCTGATAGTTTATAATTAGTTTTATAATAAGGGATTACTTACATTTGGTTATTAAAAGAGTTGTGACCGAGATATGTAGAGAGCGGGAAATGTTAAAAAGTGAACTATGAAATGAAGACGCTGTTTCTAAATACAACCGTCCTGATGTTTCTTGTCGTTTAACAGCCGAAATGCTTCATAGCTCATGTTTAGTTTTAGTTCAGGCTCTACTTTTAAACACTAAAGATTAAAAAAAAGTCACCCGGATCTCTTTTAGATGAATGAAAACGTCCAGAATCAGAACTGTGGGCAGATAAAAGAGACTTGTTAGCGAATCCAGGTGTTGTTTCAGTCTGTGAGTGGAGTTAAAATCAAACCATCTATCAGGACACGACTCAAAACATCAAAAACATGTTCACGATTCTGTCCTCGTGTGCTCTCAGAACATTTTCTTTGCGCGCTAACCTGCTGCTAACTCTCCAATCTCGACCTGCAGACTGAACGCTGCTCAAGATTTAGTTTGGTTTGTGTTTGTGTTGTCAGAACAAAAAAAACAAAACAAAACATTTCCATTCAAGTCTGACGCCACCAAAGAGAGACCGACTGTCTTGTTTGGCCGACGCAGTTCGACTACCCGCGGGTAAATCAAGAGGTCAACGGCTCGAACGACGGGAGCCGCTCTCGCTGATCTGTTTCACAGACACACCTGTTATCACGCTTCTGCACCGCCACGAGACAACGTGCACAAGAACGGAGATGATTTTGACATATGTGCGCTGACTCCTCCTCCTCCTCCTCCTCCACAGGGCGACCCCCCCCTCGAGTCGTCACCTAAACATTTGTTGGTAATTATTCTCGCCTGGTCAGACAAGCTTTGATTGCTACAGGCAACATGTTCCATTAATAAAAACAAAACCCCCCACAAATAAACAACAACATGTAAACATAATACAGAGATTGCCAGTCAGCGTGTCGATGCCAGTTTAACAGTGTCTTTTTTTTGTTTTTGTTTTTTTTTGTTTTAACTGAGCAAGAAAGCGGTTTGATTAAACTGAAACCAGTGAACTCTGAGCTCAGTAAAGACACAAAACAAACTAAAAAGGAGGTTTTAGTTTAAACTCAAGAAAACAAAACAAACAAACAAAAAAAAGAAAAGAACGTCTGGCTTCTCAGAGACGTTCAAACGTGAGCGTGACTCACACCGAGCGGGTGCGTTCTGTCAAAAAAAAAAACCCAAAACAAACCAAAACAGCTTTAAAATGTACAGTAGGAATCAGGGGGAGTCATCAGGACAACACAGGCAAAAATTAAAGGTGGTGTATCCAAAAACACGAGTTGAAATGAACAGGCTGACTGCATTTTTTTTCACCCACTGAGCTCCACTCAGAGCAGACGACGCCAGTAAAACATCTGGACCAGCTGTCCGCTCAAAGTCATCGTCTTTGTTTGTTTTTTTTCCTCCGTCAAAGACAAATGAGATAAAACTCTTGTGCAAAGCCGAAAACGCCCGACACACACAGACACGTAGAGAGCTCGGCCAAATACACAGGTAGCAAGGGTGTCCTGAACAAAGTTAACCCTAAAACACACACACACACACGCGCACACACACGCACACACACTCTCAGGGTATAAAACAGATGCACAACAGACTTTTTAAATATTCTTATATATATACATAGATAACCATGCACAAATCAACAAATGCTCGCTCTCTTTCCTCTCACGCACACACACAAAAGTAAAGTGTAAAAACTTTACAGCATTAGAGGCAAAAAAAAAAAAAAAAAAAAACAACAAACAAAAACACAGCAAGTTGGTCCAGATACCAAATAAAACTACTGCAGCCTTCAGAGGCCGAGACCGGGGCTAGAAATAAAAAAAAGGCTGGCGGTCCGACAGACACTAGTGTTTCTAAAATAACCATAAATTTGTTTGGAGGGTTCGTGCAGGTGATCAGCTGTTATCCTTCACTTACTTCCTGTGTGTTTGTGTGAAAAACTGAATTTCTGAGGTCGCTGCTGCTTTCACGACGACGACGAAGAAGAAGAAGAAGCAGAAGAAGAAGCAGAAGCCGACCGGTGTCGTAGGAGAAATAAAGGTTTGTTAGGGTGTTTGTATCTCATCAGATGTAGTGTGGTTGGGTTAATCCTTCCCTACATTCTTTAAAAAAGTCATTAACTAGAGTGTTTATCACCTTCTTTGCTAATGAAATACGAGCGAGGAGAGGTAAAGCATCACATCTGGCTCCAGATTTTAAGCCTAACAACACGATCCAGGAGCTGCAAAACAACCGCAGCAGCTCTGTAACATCCCAGCTGACGGTTATAAGTTGGACTGCAAGTTAACTTCCGTCAAAATGAACGTCAGTTGTGTTTTTATTGCTGCAGAAGTTTGATTAGATGCAGCTGCAAAAGAGTTCAGATTCATTAAAAAAAGGCCGACACGGTGTGACGGATCGACTAAAAGCGACGTTTGTTGAAATGAAAGAACCTTCTCTGCACCTTCATGACGAAGCACGGGAAGGTTGCAGAAATGTTTGGTACGACGCCTGCAGTCCGTGCTCAGGGAATAACACGCCCCCCCCTCCCTCCCTCCCTCTCCTCCTCCCGTACAGACCTGCAGTGTCGGATCATTGGGGACCGAAGCGAGAGCAGAATTTAATTTAGCCTCGTTAGTTTGGTGCTGAGTGTTCGTTGGCGTTGCAGATTTAAAAACACTAATGAGTTTAAACAGATTGATAAACATTCGCTGCACTTTATCGCTGAGATATCATGGCGGGGAGGGCGAGGAGGGCGAGGAGCAGCGTTTTTTATAATTGTGTCTGCATGGATCCGCAGCGCCTTTATTCATTTTTTTATTTTTAGCCCCGAAAGAGAGAAAGAACGCCAACTACACTAGTGATGGCGTTTAGTCTTGAAGCAGAACCCAGAAGGAGTCAGGACACCGAAATAACTCACACGGAAACATAAAGAGCACAGAACAGCCGGGGAATGAAACTAGGACTACGACCACACCTGCTTCTCAAAAGCTCTCCGTCTCCGTCTTCCGACAGTCAAAACTCGAGATTAGTGCGAAGTTACTAACATGCAGTTTTTGTGTGAGTTTTAAAACCTCAAGCCGGCTGAACGGTGCTGATCTGTACATTTTTGTTCTGGTTCTTTGTTGTTGTTGTTTTTTTTGCTGCTGCTGCTACGTCTTCTTGCTGGTTGCTTTATCTTGTTGCGAGGAGGTGGCGGCTGCGGCGGCAGTTGTCGTCTGGGGTTCGGACCTCTTACGCTGGGGCTCAGATGCTGCTGTGGAGGAGGAAGAGGAGGAGCTGTGGCTCGTGCCGACGGCGGCGGCGGGTTGAGTGGCTGCCGTGACGAGCCGCTGTGCAGGTGCAGGTGCAGGTGCGGCGGCGTTCTCTCGAGCCGCCGGCCTTTCGGGGACGACGAAGTCTTTCAGAGCTGAAGATCTCGCCGGCCTCTGCGGGGCAGGCGGCGGGGCGACTTGCTCTGTTTTCTGCGGGGTCGTGACCTGCCTGGCGGGGACTGAGAGGAGGTCAGCTGACGGGGCTTCCGGGGTGCCGCCTCGGGATGGTTTCTGCTCCTTCGGGCTCTTCTCCGCAGGACCGCAGAGTTTAACGGGACCCAGGACACTCTTGGCTACCGTGGCGAGCTGGGAAACCACTTTGTCCACGCCGCTTTCAGACGGCGGGACTGGCGAGCTCGAACTAGAGCTGGAGCCGGAAGTGGACGACGGCGACATAGTCAGACTTGCGGCGGCGGCGGCGCAAAGTCGGCGGTTATCGGCCTCCTTCTTCTCCTTGGAGATGCCTGGAGAGGAGCAGGAGGCGCGGGGCGTCTCCCGGCTGTCTGTGGTTCGGCAGTCTGGTGTCGTGGCGGCGGTTTGCGAGTCTGTGGTGGTTGTAGTGATTGTGGTAGAGGGGGCGGTGGTGGTGGTGGTGGTTCTAGGGCCGCCCTGGGACTCTGACGGGCCGGGCTTCCCCCTGACGCTCTTTAAGTCCTGCGGAGGCGTCGGCTTGAGGAACGTGTCCTTGCTGACTGAGATGAACGCACTGCCTGGAGTGGAGAAGGGAAGGGGGCCCTGAGAGGGTTTAGTGGTACCGCATGGATCCAGAACTTTCTTCTCTTGTCTTACACCCTCCTCTGCGGACGCCGAGCTCCCGTCTTTCGCTCCCGAAGAGGAGGAGCTCTGACCGGGCTTGGTCTCAGCGACGGCGGGGAGCGTGTGTGAGGGAGTGGGTCTTCCTATCTGCGAGGACCCGGTGTGGCTGAACGTGGCGTGAGGGGTGCAGGGGGAGAGGCAGAGGGACGGCAGCGTGCCTCCCGGACCTGTCCTCACGGTGGTGGGTCTCAGCAGGGGAGGAGGGGTGAAGGTCGCCCCCCTGCGTCCGTCCTGGCTGTCCTCCGAGCCCTCGTCTGTCTCGTCCTCGGATGAGTCGACCTCGTGGATGGCGTCCTGCTTCTGCAGCGACTCTCTCCGCTCGGCTCTGTCCTGCCGGATGGCGGACAGCTTGTCCTTCAGCTTGCTCTTCCCGGGCGCCAGCCCCAGCGAGCCGGACACCGTGCCGAGGGCGCCGTCGCCTTCCTGGCGTCCCAACTTCCTGGATGAAGAGGAGTGTTTCTGCAGGCTGCCTTTCTCCACGCCGCGTCCCGCTGAGGACAGCAGACCCTCGCTGGCTGACTCCTGAATGAGGAATAAGTCACATTTTAGCCTCGTTAAATCTCACATGACGCACAATAAACGAGCTGCTACACATTCTGCAGATAACGAGGCTTTTCAGACGTAGAATATCAGATACTGGAGATGTTGAGGCAGCAAAATTATTTGTATTTGTTATTTGAATAAAAGTGGAAATCCTGTTTTTGTTTGTTCCTGAAGCGTGTGTCAGTAGCTCAGCTTTATCTCTGGGGAAATGTGCGTCATGCAGCGGGTGGATGTGACTCCCCTCACTAAGACCTGCTGATAGACGCAGCAGCGGAGCAGAGGAGAGACACTGAGATAGCGATGTAACCGACCTGCACGCTGGTGTTTGACATGATTTACTTTTCTTCCCAGAAACCAAATTTTTTACAAATATTTGTCTGAAAGAAATATTCGTTCTGTTAAATGTGTCAAATTAGTACGACTGCTGTGTGTTTATAAAGCACATTAGTGAAATTTTTCCCTCCAGTTTCAGTTGTAGCAGCACCTGAGTAACGTTTCTAACCTCTAAATCTTTCCAAAGACGTTTTATAAGCTATCGCCTCTTAATTTCGGCGTTTGCTCCTCTCGTACCTGAAGGCTCTGGAGGCTCGGCTCTCTCTGCAGAATCTCCTTCTTAAACTCCGAGTGCGAGATGTCCAGGCTGTGTTTACGACTCCCGACGGCCGCCCCCACCGCCAGCTTCTTCTCCCCCGCCGCCGCCACTCCGGAGGGTGACGAAGGCGAGCCGGTGAGCGAGGAAGCCAGCTTCTCGGCCGACTGGACCCTCTTGAGGAGCGGCGAGCGCGGAGGCTCGGCGCTCTTGGGTCGGGATATCTGCCTCACCAGAGGAGGGGAGGAGTGGAGCTTCACCGGGAACGACTGACCCACCGCGGACTGTCCCAGAGCGTGACTGGGGAGCGGGGACGGCGAGCGCTGCGGCGAGCTGCTCTGAGGGGTCGGGGAAGGCGTGCGGGCCAGAGGGGAGAGGGGGATGTTGCCGGCGGATTTGCGTCGGGGGGAGCGGTACTGGCGCTGGAGCTTCGGGGCCAGGCCGTGCAGCGAGCTGGGCCTGATGTGGCCCGAGCTGGCGGGGGAGTTTGGGACGCTGGAGCTGGGCGAGCTGCTCTGAGATGAGTTTCCACCAACTAGGAAGGAGAGAAGGAGAGAATGAACGCACGCAGAGACACACAGAGAGGAATAAACATTTAAAAAATGCTCTACAGTCCTTCTCCTTTTGAAGATATGTTCTGCTTTTTTATTATTTCAGTTGGATGTTTGTTCATTTATTCGTCTGCTGAAGAGGAAAGTTTATGCTGTTATTGTTTTTTTTTTGTTTTTATACAGTATTCATATATTTCATACATGTAGATACATGTTGAATTGATGCTGCTGCACATTTTTGTTACTATAAGTTTACTTTTTCCTTTTTAATGTGTTTAATTTAACATATTTTTAATATGCAGTAATGTACAGGTTGCTATATATGTGAATAAAACATGCACATTTCTTCTCCAGTAGCATTAAACATCAGTCCATCTCAGCTTCTCAGACAAACTGATGCTTAAATATCCCAAAATATTTCGTTTATTTTAATGTCAGACCAAGAAAAAACAGAAACAATCAAATATTTTGCATTTTTGCGTGAAAACTGACTCGATTATGACACCAGTTGCTGATTAAATGTCAGACTAATGTTGTGTCTCTTACCTGAGTGGGCGGAGTCTGGGGTGGACCTGTAGCCCTGTGTCGGGCTCCGTGGCGACAGGTTGTGCGTGGGCGAGCCGGGCCCGCTCTCCCCGGAGGAGAGGGAGCGGTTGAGAGAGGAGAGACTGCGACTGGTGTGCAGCAGAGACGCCTGCTTGGTGATCTTCCTGAACAGAGACGTCTTCTTCTTACTGAGAGACAGAAAAAGAGACGATCGTGACGCGAACACGCCGCTTCAAACACACACACACACTCAGAGCGCCGTTTCCATACGAGGCGGGTGACTCACCTGTCCTGTCCCTCCTTGTTCTTGGTCTTCTTGTTGCGTCTCGCCATCTTGGACTTGTGGCCCGTCTTCCTGGCGGGGCCGACCTTGATGGACGTGTTCTCGAACGGGGTGGCGGAGATGGACACTTTGGCGCCGCTCTGACGGGACGACAGGAGCAAAGAATTAAAGAGACTCGATGTTTCAGTTCACTCACATCTCGTTGTGAAGTAATATTATTGTTTTATATGTCTGATGTGTTTTTATTTATAACATTTATGTTTCAATCTTACTACTTTTGGCAGAAGTGGAAGCTTTTGAGACAGATATGTTGTTATAAACAGATATTAACAATATAAATAATGAATTTAAAGCTTTTAAAAGTATTAATTCACACAGATTTTCACTATTTGCATCATGTAAAAAACAAAAGAAAGAAGCTATAATTGTAGTTTTCTTGTAGGTCAATGAGAACTTTTAATTTTATTCACCTTCTGTGTCCCAAAATCCAAAGTTTGCAGTCTGTTTTTGAGTATTTAATGTGTTCACATGATAAAAAACACTCAAACCAGACGTTATGTATGCAAAGTTAAGTATTGCTGATGTTTCTAGGGTGCTGCAGATGGATATTTTTGTCCCACAATGCAATGCACAAAGTAAAATATAGGTGTGAATAAATTGAACAGCTCCACAAACATGCAGCTCTTTCTCTGTCTTTATTCAGGAGTGTAGTATATAAATCTGAGAGCATTATTTATTGATTTTATTTTCAAATTTTGTCCCTTTTGTCCCTCAAACCCTCAGAATTTAAACGTAAAAATCAATAAATTATGCTCTCAAATTTAAATATTACGCTCCTGAATAAAGATACTGCACGTTATTCCTTCTCTATGTGAAATTAAACCGGCCCAAATGCGATAATTGATGCTCCCATGATGCACTGCGGGCGTCAGATATGAAACATTAACACCGCAGAACCAACACAGATTTGTTCTTCGTGTTAATCGCTGCATTAACTGGATGAAATGTAATGAATGAATGAAAAAGGGAAGATTACAGAAGAGGAAAATGAACCTCGGAGCGTCTGTTTCCACGGTTTAATCATCTGTGTGTGTGTGAGAGTGTTTGATGGTTATTTATTTGTGCCGTGAAGTAATCAGAATATTTTATTTCTCTTTATCAACTTCAGAATAAAACGACGCACTGAAAATCAAAACGAGCGCAGAGTAGAGGCGCCTCATAATACTTTTAGTGCATATTTGACCTTTTAAAACATGTTCAACAGACGCTTTAAGTGTGTTTGGGCCTTGAGACAGTGACACTATGATGATTAGCATGTAGAACATAGCGTGTAGATATCTGGATTTAAGACACAGATATGGACGAGCTCAAGAGAAACTAAAAAAATAAGGAAATAAAACAAAATGTTTATCAGTACGGAGCAGTAAAGATGACTAGAGTCGAGTTTCCTTCTCGTCTGTACCTTCAGGATGAGCTCCACCACCTCTGTGTGGACCAGACCGTGGACCGGCTCTCCGTTGACGTGGGTGATCAGGTCTCCCTCCCTCAGCCCCGCCTCGTGAGCCGGGCCGCCTTCCTCCACGTGCTGGACGGCGAGCAGAGACAGAGAGATGAAGATGAAGGATGTGTGTGAGATTTAAAGATGTTTATGTCCTATATAGATGTTTTTTGGGGGCAGGGGGACTCACCCAGACCATGTGATGCACCGTGTAGATGTCGGAGTCTCCCATGTACACCCGGATGGCTCTCAGGGTGAAGCCGTACTTCTTTCCCGCTCTGTGGATGACGATGGCGGGTTTGACGCTGCTCACGGCCGGAGAGAGGTCCCGGCTCGGGGAGGAGTCCCGAGACGACGGGTTGGACGACAGCGAGTGGGGCGACATCGGGCTGGCCAATGGAGACGCTCCGTGGTGATCTACGGAGGGACGGAGGACACTCACTTTTCACTTTATTCTTCTCTTAATTATTTTATTTTGTTGTCAGTGTGTGTCAGTTCCCTTTGATCTCATACTGTTAAATAATAAAAACTTTATTTATACAGCACATTTAACACAAAAAGAAGCAATAAAAGGATCATTATGACCATAAAAGAAAGGATTATAAGTTAATAGTGAATAGTGAGGTTAAAATATAGTAAAAGTTTTACGTTTTAAAAATCAAGAAATGATTTATTCTGCATTTTGAGTCCTTTGTTGATGTTTATAGTAAATATTTTCAGCTTTATGAGATTTTTTTTCTGTTATAAATCAAGTTAATGTTGTAAATAAAACCACAAACTCACCCGCGGGGATCATCAGCGACAGCGTCGTGGCCGAGGCTGACTTGATGACCTTGTTGAGCGGTCTGGAGCTCGGGGTCGCCGTGTGTTTGTCCGCGTCTCCCGACAGCAGCCGGTGGCGAGCCCTGCGAGCCGCCAGGTCGCTGATGGCCTTCGGCGTCGACGGAGAGTCTGCGCTGCCGTCTCCAGCGGCTTTAGCGGCGCTGCCCGTCGTACCGTTGCCGCGCTCGCACACGTCGCCTGAACTCCCCGCTGCGTGGAGGAAGATTAGATTAATACTTTTTAACTTTTTCAGACCAGAAGTTAAAACATTTCTGGAGAAATCCTGCAGAAATACTGCAGCTGATTCCTTTCTGCAGTGAAGGAACGCACATATTAGCTCATATTAATGATGTTTATGTTGAAAATATCAAGATGGAAGACCATTAAATGACTTTCTTTTTACATTTTAACTCCGTCAAAGGACCTGCACACACTCTGAAACACATCCCATCTTTTTCCAGTGTTGTTATGAGCTGAAAAACATTTATTATCTCATTTTAAAACAGCTAATTCTCTTTGCACTGACGTGTGAGCGTAGCCTTGCTGAGCTGGCTGGACGTGGAGCTCGGCGTGGTGGGAGACTCGTCCAGTTTCAGCTCTCTCTCCACTGGGAGCTCCGGGATGGCGAGGGGGAGCTCGTCACTGCGCGGGCCCCTCACTGCGCTCGGGCCGAGCAGGCTGGGACTCTTACGGCTGCCGGCTGCACCTGACAGACGAACAGGAAGTTTGTTTTTTTTATCCTGTCTGCTAGATCTCAGCTGACCTGATGGCTAGACGCTGCAGGCGCTTTTACCTTGACCTCCTTCCTCTTCGGAGGAGATGGCGAAGCGCGGCATCTCGATGATGGCTGAGCAGCAGCGTCTCCGGACCGTCAGAGGTGGACTGGAGTCGCTCTCCGTGTGCGACGACTCGGACACCGACAGACGCTTCCTCAGGCTGAGAAGGAGGGAAAGATGAGACACACATAAGAAGCTACAAGACGTTTCTTACTGTAATATTTTATCTTTCAGAGAACCAACGAGCTGATTTAAGCGACTTCTTTCTTGCATTAATTAATAAATAACTTACATCTCGGGGGATCCGACCAGCCAGGAGCGATCTCTGGACTTGAGACCGCTCAGGCTGTCGAGGCGATCTCCTCCCTCCTCGCTGAGGCTGCGTTTGGTCGGAGGAGGAGTCCTCTTCTCCTCGTGGAGGGACAGACGCTCCATGCTGCTGTAAACCTGAGACACAACACAAGTCGTATTTTTAGTCTTTTTAATGCACGTTCACCTTAACAGAAACCAGTTTAGACCCTTGACTTTATATTCAGGACAAAAACCAAAGCATAAATGCAATATTTAAACCCTATTAATTATATTTTAGACATATTATAACTAGTTATTTCATGAGAAACAAGTGTAAATGAGCTCTTAGTTTATGTTACTGGTGATCAGACGGAGAAATTAAAGCAGAATAATAAATACGACGGAGATCAGGAAGACAGAGACTGTTTAATCTCAGCTGTCGGTGCTGAAATAAGAGGCTGAGATGGAGAAACTCCTGATCAGAGAGGGTGAAAACCAGGATTAGAGTCAGAATCAGGTGCATTTAAACCCACTAAATGATCAATAACGCTCTACAATACTACCTGCACTAAGATTTTATTGACATCTTTATTGAAAAATCAAGATTTTTACTGTTTTATTGCTCTATAAATCACTTCTGTCTGCTTTTAGAGTCTGAAAAATCACAATTATCGATCTTTAGACGAAGGTGCTCAGTTCATTTTGTGAAGATTAAACCAGGTTTTGTGTTTGTACCTTGCTGAATCGAGGCGAGCAGGAGGAGAACTGCCGTATCTCCACGTGTTCGTCGTCGTTGGTGTCATCCTCCTCCTCCGAGTCTACGTGGTGGTACCGGTCCGAACGAGCTGGGATAAGAGGGGAGACACACACACACACAGTGATGATGAGTGTGAGCACAGACGACAGAGACGGTTTGAGACAAAGCGTTTGATGAGGACGTACTGTCGAAGTAGCTGGTGTCGTCCTCAGACTCCAGCTGCGGGATGAACTCGGCCTTCTGCCTCAGCAGGCTGTTCCAGTCCAGCTCTGTGAAGAACGAGTGCTGCTTCACCTCGAAGGCACTTCCTGCGGAGAGGGAGGAGGAGAACAGAGAAGGGATGAGGAGCGACATCAGCGGCTACAGTTTCAGATTTAACCAAAGACAGTAGAAACATTAATGTTCTCTTCATGACTTGATGCACAATCTGTCTGCTTCCTCCTCTCGTTTTGGGGTGTTTTAGTATCTACATGTGCACATTATTTCAGTTATTTGGGGGTTCAGGCAGCGATCAGGCTGTTTTAATGAGTCTTTATGAAGCGTTTTATATGATTAACTGGAGATTTTACTCGTTATTTAATAGCTGCAGTGCTTCAGTCTGATGTATTGTGATGTACTTTGAGAGATCAAGTCTCAGTTTTCCAGTCAAGGAGCAGCAAGCAAGGGATCATGGGAGTTGTAGTCTTGGTTGCAGAGGTCTCCTCCTCTCCAGAACAAACAGACCCGCTGATTACAGGTAAAAACACTGAAGAGCTTTAAATGTTCCCAAAAAAACCTTTAACTAGCTCACTAAATTCTTAAAAACCCTTGTCAGCGTGTGTGTTTATGTGTTTTACCTGTGCCCAGTCTCTCCAGAGGATTTTGTCTCAGCAGTTTGCAGATCAGGTCTTGAGCCTCCTGAGGAAGAGCTTCATCCTCCTCCGGCCAGATGATCTCGTCTGAAACAACAGAAAACACAAACACGACGTAAAATAAGAAGCATGCTCGCTGTCGTCGTCTTTATTAGCTTCTCTTTGGAAGCAGATAAAAGTTCATGTTTCACCTTCTCACAGTTTGTTTCTGGTTTAATAAACATAATCAGCAAAAATAAATAAATGAATAACTGGTAACAGAAGCGGGAATCACCTAATAAAGCACGTTCACTCTTAATAAACACACTTAATTACTGATATTTTACTTAATCATTTGCCTTTTTTGGGGCTTTCTGCTTTTCTTTCACTACATTTGGAGAATATTAGACTCTACTTTACTCCACATTTATTCTGTTATTTTAATCAACAAACCCTTTCTTTCACATTTAACAGGCTGCAGCTGCTGTGCAGGTAAACAGCAGCAGACTTAGACGCTCATCACATCCAGGTTTAGCTCCACTGACTGTCTATATAATTTAAAACACAACATATCAGACTTTTCAGTCGACTGAATACAAAGAACAGTCGATAAAATGTTTTTAGGACGTATTCAAGACAAGAGTTCCTTAAATTTAGACGCTTTAATCTGCTTTTAAATGTTTTTAAACTGCAGCAGAAATGACTTTCCTCGCCTGTAGATGTCAACATGTGCACATCTGTAGGTCTGAACTACACCTGCTGTTCCTCTTTTAGCCTGCAGGTGGCGCAGATATAATAACCCTCAGTGGTTTTTATGAGTCACTGATGTGTTTGTCTGTGAAATATCTCGAATATCTTTATGTAAATCCATCTTGTTTCTGTGTGAATTAACTTCAGATCCGTCTCCTAACAAACACGCGGGGAGGCTCGAGGGGGCCGTCACCACGGAGACACGGCAATAAAAGAGACATACACGGGGATCAATACGGGTTTATGATCATCGACTCGCCCTCCTATCAAAGAGAAGTTACGTCGGAGGGGAAAAATCACAATTGATTTTATTTCTTGTAAGTCGAGACGGCTGCAGACAAAACATGTCTGATGGTTTTATCGCCCTCAGGCTCCAAACATAAAACTCCAGCTCACCATAAAATACAGACATAAAAACATCCAGAGTTTAAGAGTTTGATCCAAAAGATCCTTCATATAAAAACATCTAACTGTGTTCGACGTGTTTTTCCTGCAACACACAAAGTTCAGAGTCAGAAAACTCTGCAGATTCATCCTGAATCACTCACGTCTGTTTATAACAGAGAAGAAAACCTATTAACCAAAAACTGCTTCCTGTTTTAACCTGAAACCTCCTACTGCAGACCTGATAGTGAACTGACGGTCCTGATAGTGAACTAGTAGACCTGATAGTGAACTGACGGTCCTGATAGTGAACTAGTAGACCTGATAGTGAACTGACGGTCCTGATAGTGAACTAGTAGACCTGATAGTGAACTATCAGACCTGATAGTGAACCATCAGACCTGATAGTGAACTAGTAGACCTGATAGTGAACTAGTAGACCTGATAGTGAACTGACAGTCCTGATAGTGAACTGACAGACCTGATAGTGAACTAGTAGACCTGATAGTGAACTATCAGACCTTATAGTGAACCATCAGACCTGATAGTGAACTAGTAGACCTGATAGTGAACTAGTAGACCTGATAGTGAACTGACAGTCCTGATAGTGAACTGACAGACCTGATAGTGAACTAGTAGACCTGATAGTGAACTAGCAGACCTAATAGTGAACAGTCCTGATAGTGAACTGACAGTCCTGATAGTGAACTAGTAGACCTGATAGTGAACTAACAGTCCTGATAGTGAACTGACGGTCCTGATAGTGAACTAGTAGACCTGATAGTGAACTAGTAGACCTAATAGTGAATTAGCAGACCTGATAGTGAACTAACAGACCCGATAGTGAACTAGTAGTCCTGATAGTGAACTAGCAGACCTAATAGTGAATTAGCAGACCTGATAGTGAACTAGCAGACCTAATAGTGAAAAGTCCTGATAGTGAACTGACAGACCCGGTAGTGAACTAGTAGACCTGATAGTGAACTAACAGACCTGATAGTGAACTAGCAGTCCTGATAGTGAACTAACAGTCCTGATAGTGAACTGACGGTCCTGATAGTGAACTAACAGACCTGATAGTGAACTAGTAGACCTGATAGTGAGCTAACAGACCTGATAGTGAACTAACAGTCCTGATAGTGAACTAGTAGACCCGATAGTGAACTAGTAGACCTGATAGTGAACTAGTAGTCCTGATAGTGAACTAGTAGACCTGATAGTGAACTGACGGTCCTGATAGTGAACTAACAGACCTGATAGTGAACTAACAATCCTGATAGTGAACTAGCAGACCTGATAGTGAACTAACAGTCCTGATAGTGAACTAGTAGACCCGATAGTGAACTAGTAGACCTGATAGTGAACTAGTAGTCCTGATAGTGAACTAGTAGACCTGATAGTGAACTGACGGTCCTGATAGTGAACTAACAGACCTGATAGTGAACTAACAATCCTGATAGTGAACTAGCAGACCTGATAGTGAACTAACAGTCCTGATAGTGAACTAGTAGACCTGATAGTGAACTAGCAGACCTGATAGTGAACTAGCAGACCTGATAGTGAACTAGTAGAGCTGATAGTGAACTAACAGACTCAAAGCTACTAAACTTTAATAGAAAAGCGTCTGTCGGGACTCTGCAGGCGTTTCCGTCACTCACCGCTGATCACCTGACCGAACAGTTCCTCCGGCGTGTCTCCGAAGAACGGAGCGCAGCCCACCAGGAACTCGTACAGGATGACCCCCATCGCCCACCAGTCCACCGGCTTGCCGTAGCCCTGACGGAGAATCACCTCTGGGGCGATGTACTCTGGAGTCCCACACACCTGGAGGATTAAAAAAACGTGTAAGAAACAGAGAATAGAGAGTAAAATACGTCCTGAAGGTTTTAATCGCAGGAAATCAGATAATATTTACAAGAACGTGCAGTTTTATCTTTCTGTTATAGAGCAACAGCATTCCTGAGATCCAGAGACTCCAAAACTATTTGTTTTTATTTGTATTACAGTTGATAATTATCAGTGATTTCTTTAAAAAGTTGTACTTTTTAAATTCATAACAAAGGATGCAAATGTTTGCATATGTTTTCTGGAAAAGCTGCTACAAATTCAGCCTCTTAGGTCACAATAAAAAACCCCCCAAACTTACGATACATCATACAGATCAGACTTCATTAATTTCATAATTAGTTTAAATGAAGACTGTAAGTCAGGGGTCGGCAGCCCGCCGCTCCGGAGCAGCATGCGGCTCCTTCCATCCTCTGCTCTGGCTTCCTGTGGCTTTGAAACTAATCATCAAATAAATAATGGCTATTTTTGAATTTATTTTATTTTATTTATTTAGCTGTTATTTTGGAGTGTTAGCTTGTAATATGAAAATAAAACGTGTTACCTGCCAGGCCGTTGCCTAGCTACAAAAGGTTGTTATGAGGAACATCGAACATCCACACAGGTTGGAGTTTTGCATAATATATCTTAAAACTCTCTTTCTTAATGATCTGTAAGGCAGATTTATGATCTAAAATACTCCTGACCTTCATGACTGTGCTGATCATATCTGCAAAACATTAAATTAAAAAAACAACTTCATTGCAAAATCATGTGCAAATCATTGCACATTTGGCAGATTAGACACAAGAACTCCTAAATTAAAGCATTTAGTCTGTATGTAAGGGCGTACAGGCTGTTCATAACATAGATGACTAACTAACTAGCAAAAATATGTTTTCCCTTAAAAAAATCAAACAGATTTTGCGGCTCCAGGTGGGTTTTATTTGGCGGGAAAAGGGCTCAAATGGCTCTTTGTACACTGAAGGTTGTCGTAAAGCTGCTGTATGTAAACAACCGTCCAGTCGCTGTTTTCCAGCAGGTGACGGAGCGAGCTGCTCACCTGTTTGTCCAGAAACTCTCTCGTGTCTTTCTCGATGTGTCCTTCGTACAAGTTTGTCGTCAGACTCATCAAACCGATCTTAGAGAGACCGAAGTCCGTCAGCTTAATGTGTCCCATGGAGGTGATCAGAAGACTGCAGAGGAGACAACCAGACAAATATCAGTGCGTTATATGTTTAAATATTATAAATCAGAAGACAACAAATACTCCAGATGTAGTAACACGTTAAAAATATGGTGCGTTTATGGTGTGTCGTACTTGTCAGGTTTCAGGTCTCTGTGTACGATGCCGTAGTTGTGAAGGTACTCCAGTGCGAGGACGGTCTCCGCAAAGTACATACGAGCCATATCCACCGGCAGAGCTCCGATGTTCTTCAGCAGCGTGGCGCAATCTCCGCCTAAAGACGACAGACGTGAGATTAAACAGAACAAAAAAAACGCCTCCACCGCTCATCATAAACTATAATAATAATAATAACCGCCGTCTTACCCTCCACGTACTCCATCACCATGCAGAGGTGCCTCCTGGTCTCGAAGGAGCAGAACATGGACACGACGAACGGGTTCTCGGCGAACGTCAGGATGTCTCGCTCCACGAAGGCCTGCTGGATCTGGTTCCTCAGGATCAGGTTCTGCTTGTTGATCTTCTTCATGGCGAAACGCTGCCGGGTCTCTTTGTGACGCACCAGAAACACGGCGCTGCACGGAGAGGAGGGAGGGGAGGGGAGGAGAGAAGATTCAGAGATTTATTTTTTTTAAAGAAAGCAGCTGTATTAAAATCAGATGATAGATTGTATGTTGTCGCACCCGTAGGCTCCGTTACTGATGAGCTTGATGTTCTCAAAGTCTTCCTCTCGAGGTGTTTTGGTTTTAGTCTGCGGCGGAGCTGCTGGGACCGTCGTTCCTCGACTCTGAAAAACACGCGCAGCAAAAATAATAATCAGAGTTCGAATGAAAACGCCCTCCGGCTGGCTGCAAAGTTATTTATAATGAACTGTAATGAATTATAGATGAAAGAGGAAAGTTCTCAGTGAAGTTTAGAGTAACAGATATTTAACATCGACTGATTTACTGACATCCACCGAGTCGTCGGTCTCTGGAGTCTCTGGGTTCCCGCTGTCGTAG
Organism: Euthynnus affinis; assembly: GCA_029490765.1. Classification (NCBI taxonomy): domain Eukaryota; kingdom Metazoa; phylum Chordata; class Actinopteri; order Scombriformes; family Scombridae; genus Euthynnus; species Euthynnus affinis. Next base: position 30,998,247 of record CM055848.1, on the reverse strand, counting down.
CTGCTCAGCTGGGCCATTTCTGCAAACACACACACACAGAGGAACATCAACAACTCATCTAATAACACTTCAATCTCAATACATGTAAAATATATAGAAATTAAATAAGAACAAGTGTTGGTTCTGGGTTGTTTTTACCCTCCAGGGGGTCCCTGGTGAGGCCCAGCTGGCTGATGATGTATCTGGGGATGTCGGACTTGATGCCCTGGCCCTCCTTAGCATGACCCTCCGCTGCTTCCAACAAGTGGTAAAACTCCTCAGGATCAAACTCCTGCAGAGGGAAGAGAGAAAAAGACAAAAAATATATTAATTCAGATCTGGAGTGCTTCTCCCTCCACTACAGATTAATAAAGGTGTGACCGTATTTATCCGTAGTAAATAAAATCATTTATGTTTACGAGTTGTTTTTATTTCCAGCGTTGCAGAGACACGACAGCAGGTACGTTCAACAGAGCTACAAGGTGTTTTTATTTAGTTTTTCAAGTTACAGTTAGGTACGTTGTGAGGTACGGTATTAGTTTTATAGCCAGACATAAAGATGGAGAAGAGAGAGAGAGATTAAAAAAATAAATAAAGTAGATATATATATTAATGACAGGGCAGCACCAGAGGCTTACAGTACTACATTATCTGCTTCCATGTCTCCAACAAACATTAATAAGAGCTGCCAAATATTATAAAACTTTCTGATTGTGTATCTTCTCCAACTTGATATAACACATGACTTCCCCACTGACCCAGCGGCTGTATGTCGGAGGTGCTGGGTCCCTTTCGCTTCAATAATATCAGCCTCCTAGTAATAATAATAATTTATTTTAATGTATAGTATGTATGATGAGTTAATCTGGAAGCTTTAAGCTCGCTGTGTCCGTTCTAAAGCGCAGTTAGAAGGAGAAACAGGCTTTTTTTCAGGCTTTGGAAACGTTTCTGTCTTCGTCTCTCTGTTAAATTGATGCTTTCTATCACTCAGATAAAAGCGTCTTTCATGTTTAATGTTCTTTACAGCTTAATTAAGACATGACAGGTCATTCAGGGAGGAAGCAGCGTTAATTTAGAAACCTTCTGATAAAAAAATGTTTTATTCGCTGATGGATATTTAAACTTATTTGCTGCTGCTGAAGAGTCTTAATCAATGAGAATCGCTCTCCGGTGACGCTCACAGTCAATCAACTGATGCCTTCATTAGAGTCTGAATACTGCTGCCTGTTGACATTAATTAAAAACTGAAAACATGAAGAGAGGAGTGTGCGTCTGATTGTGGTTCTCAGAGGTTTCGCTCCGGTCAAACCACAAGAGGGAAAAACAGTTTATAGTTTTTTTTAATTTTCTTTGCGCCGAAGAGAAGAAGAGTGAGATGATAAATGTGTTACAGTGACGTCGTGTTTCTCTCTCTCTGCATGTCTGAACTGCACTTGTGTTGAAAATCGGACGAGACAAGACAAAACCCCAAAGATACAAATTGAGGTCATAGATTTATGATTCGGGACTGATGAGCTAAATTCTCTGATTTGCTTTAAGGCTGAGTTTCAGACGAGTCGAGACATCGGACGACAAAGACGAGTCTCTGCAAGGTTTTTGTCATTAAAGCGTTTCCAGAAACTTTCAACAGATTCCTCTTTTGGTCTTCTCTTCCTCGACCTGAAAGCTGCCGGCGCATCAGCTCCGAAATTCCACAACAATTTGGCGTCACGAACAGGATTTCAACACAACGAAGACGTGGTAAGTGCATATTTTATTATTATTATTATTATTGTGCCTTATCATGTTTGCGTTTGACGAAATCACAAAGAAAGTGTGCATCAGTTTCACTTTAAATGTGGTCAGAAAGTGAACAAAAAGTTAAAAATTTAGTTCATCAGTCCCGAATCATAAATCTATGACCTCAGTTTGTATCTTGGGGTTTTGTCTTGTCTCGTCTGGCGATGACCTGTGTCTTGGTTCGCCGTGAAGCTCCTGGTTTATCAAACAACACGTGCTATTTTGTTGTCCTGGTCAGTTATGGATTATTTATAACACCGCTTGGTCTCCATTTATCCTGACTGACGACCTCATGGATGTATAAAGAGAACCGGATACGGCCTCGTTCTTTCCTATGAAAGCTGGGATCACTGGGCCCGAGGAACGTGTGCATTAGTGACTTACGCCGGCCGAGTCGGCTACTTCCTGTTTAGCCCTCTGGCTGACTTGAACGGGGATAAATCAATTCAATCGTGCGGCTCTTTTAGGGTTTTGAGATGTGATCGGACTGAACGGATCAAATTCTGACAGTGAGACGGGTCATTTCCTGGGTTGTGATGCTCAAAAAAAAATATTATCCACTGATTTACAGACGTCTCTTTCACAATGTAAGTCTGCGGGGAAAAAGTCTTTCTGAGCCCAGCAGCGTCACGTGACGTCATACCACCGTTTGGCCGCTATGTCAAATTCGCTTCATGGCTCGGACGACGAGCTTCTCAACCTCCGACATTCATTAAGATCGCTGTAAAAAAAAAAAAAAAAGCCTCCTGATTGGATAATAAACCTTCAGACTACAGCGACAGCAGAGTGAAGCGTAGATGAGCAGCGATACAGTTTGAGAGCGAGGCTGAGATACTGTACGCCCCCTCCTCCTCTCTCCTCTACACACACACACACACACACACACACACAGAGTATCTAGTGTACACATGTAAACACACACTCCCTGCTCCCTCTGCTCTCCGTGTGCTTCCATTTGTAAAAACCCATCCTGTACGGTGTCACAGCTTCAGCTGCACGTGATTAGTCAAAACTGCCGATGTGAGCAGCCTCCCCCTCCTCTTCCTCACCCCTCTTCCTCACCCCTACAATTACCCCTCCATCTTCTACACTTGTTTCCTCCTCATCATCTCCATCTCTTCACCTCCTCCTCTCCTCTTAGATTCGACCCGTTTGGCTCCAGATGTGCATCATTTTTTCACCAGAACTGACTAAAGCTGTGTGTGTGTGTGTGTGTGTGTGTGTGTGTGTGCATAAGCCTCAGAGGAAGTCCATAAATGAATCGCCGTGCTCGGATTGCTTCACAGCGAGGAGTGGAAAGCTCTAAATTGTTTATTAACCAAGCGTTAAGCCGAGCCGCTGCACAATATGAAAAAGCTATTTCCAGTTAATACTAGTAATATTTTTTTATGGAGCAATCTTTCAAAAACACACAATAATTTACACCGACGTGCAGCAGCGCCATTAAAATGCAAAAAAAAAAAAAGACCAACCAGGACGACACTGATTAAAACATGTTCAGGAATTAATTAAAAAGAATCATGAACAACAACATAAAGCAACACTTTATTCTTTTTATGCTTAACATGAGTCTTAATTGAATGTTTTGTGTCTCTTGTGTGTGTGAGCCATTTGAATTATTTTATAACCTGCAGATTTAAAGGTATACTCTGTAATGATTCCTCATTAAAATGTGTAAAAACAACTAGACCAGACAGAAGCTTCTCTCCTGAAACCTTCAGGTTGTTGTCACTCAGGTCTAGACCTATGTTCTATATGTTGTTGAGTTGTGTTCTTACATTAATGTTCAAACCCAGAGAAATCTGTCATTTTAATCAAAGTAACGGACCGTTTCATTTGGTGGCCTGTCAATGGCGTCATACCTCCTCTACCAAAGAGTATAGTGCACAAGATGCATGCGTCGGCGCCGTGTTTGTCCGCTGCAATGGCGTCTAGCAAAGAGTAACTTACACACATACAAGATAATACATGGGCTTTGTTGTGCTTTGTTCCACACAAACTGTTAGAAATGGACTTTTTATTCAGTTTGAAGCCTCATTTTCATGATAAATTCCTTTTATCCTTTCTTCCTTCCTTACTTTCATCCTTAATTCCTTCTATCTTTCCTTATTTCTTTCCTTCCATCCCTCTTTTGTTCTTTCTGTCCTTCTTTACTTCCTCATGTCCTTCCTTCCTTCTCTCTTTCATTCCTTGTTTCCTCCCTTCCTTATTTCCTTCCTTCCTTCTTTATTTCCTTCCATGTTTCCTCCCTTCCCTCCTTACTTCCTTATTTACTTCTATACATCTTTCTTACCTTCCTTCCTTCCTTCCTTCTGTTTTGTTATTTCTGTCCTTTACTTCCTTATGTCCTTCCTTTCTTTCCTTCCTTACTCTCATCCTCAATTCCCTCTATATTTCCTTATTCCCTCCCTTCTTTAGTTCCTTATATCCTTCCTTCCTTTCCTCCCTCTTTCATTCCTTACACTGATCTTTTAGCTGAAACTGCTTTATTCAGTGTTTTTTCCTGTAATCAGCGGGTCCGTTTGTTCTGGAGAGGAGGAGACCTCTGCGGGTAAAAACATCCTGAACCATCAACACTGGAGTAATCCTATCCAACAACCAAGACTACAACTCCCATGATCCCTTGCTGCTGCTACTTCACACCGTCTTTTGTTATTGTTTTGATTGAGAGACCCCTAGCGGCTGAAATTACATCAATCTAGCAACACTTAAGCTGCGTTAAACAAACACTCTGTAAACACATTTGCTCGCTTGTTATCAAGTGACTCGAGCTGCATCTGAGCCTCTTCCAGCTGCTGATGAAGACTGGAGAGGCAGCTGGAAAGCTCTGCTAGTAAGTGGACAGTTGAGTGATTACTGGACTTGGCGTCTACACAGCTGACGTTAACCTTTTACTCAGTGTACGTGTGTGTTGTTTGCAGTGAGTTTAAATTATATTCTGTCATAACAAAAACTACACCATAATAACGTTGGCGTATGAGCGTCGTCTCTGATAAATACAAGTAAAACAGACAGAAAGAAGAGATTTATAGACACTTATAAACCTGATCTGCTACACGCTTTTCTTTCTCTTACCAGACACTCCAGCAGCCGCGCAGGCCGGGCGATGATGATCATCAGCTTCTTGACGAGTTGCATGACGAAGGTGACCTCCACGCTCTCCGAACGCTCGTGAGCCTGAACACACACACACACACACAAAGCAAAACAACAGGAAGTTCAGCTTAGCATCGCACTTCTATTCCAACCTTTAAACATAAGAAACAGACACTTTTCATCCAGTTTTAATGCTAAACCTTTTCGTTATCTTTAATTATATTTTAATTGATTCTTTGACCTTGGAGCTGCGGCGTCTCGCACTTTGTTCGCCCTTCACAAACAAAGCGGAACGAGCGTTTTCGAGGACAGAAATGGCAAACGGCGGGAGTCTTTTTTTTCCCCTTCAAGTGACACCTGAGAGGTAATCTAAATCAGACCGACCTCTCCCGCCTCCCGCCTCGCCTCCTGATATCCACCGTGAAATGTCTGTCAGCGCCGAGACAGAGCAATTTACCCAGCAATCCACTGTAACTGACTGGGAACACATCTGGAGCAAACACTGATCCCCTGGAAAGAAATGAGGCTGGAAGGGGAAGTGTGTGTGTGTGTGATTCTCAGGGGGGTAATATGTGTGTGTGTGTGTGTGTTTATATGAATGCAGCATGTATGTATGAATGTATAAATGTATGTACGTGTCACGCAGGCTAACAAAGCGGTGGCGGCTCGTTTGCTATTTGTCTAACGGCGCCCCAGACCCTGAATAATTTATATAAGTGAAATGAAACCTGGAGGGGAGGGTGAGATATGTACTTTACTGTACGTGCACACGAGCAAATGTGTGTGTGTGTGTGTAAGTGTGAAGGAGAGTGTGTGAGGTGACTGTACGGGCCGGTGATCGGTGAGTAACGGACAGCTGAGGGACGGACTCCCGCTGTGCAGCAGCTAATTAACCAGTCAGAGTGTGTGTGTGTGTGTGACTGTATATTTACTCTGCATGTCTAATGTGAAAGAGTCCCTGCTGGGTAAAATATATTCTAACAGCTCGTGTGTGTGTGATATAAACAGCTAATTTTAGTTTAACACAGATACATTATATCAGCGTATACTGTTTATATTGCAGGTTAGTGTTTTGACGTGAATAACAAGTGGATAAATACTTTCTTTACATCACAGAGGCGAGAAGAAAATCAGTAAATGAAGAACAAATAAGGAGTATTATAGTATAATATAATATAATAATTTGATATGGAGTATTTTAACGGTGAAAATCTGATCTAATGTTCAGATTACAGGCTCGTACACAACACACACTGTGAGATTTATTGATTTATTTTAGTTCTGTTTAGTTTTTTTCTTTAAAAAAAGTATATTTTTGGTAAACATGATAAATAAATATGATAAATAATATATTCATTCTCAATTAAAATATGTTTTTACTGTATTTGTGTTGTTTTTTAGTTAATAAAGATGGTTTAAAATGTTTATTTTTTTAAAATTTTAATTCCTGTTTTTTGACTATTATATATTTCAGCTGTCAAATATCTTGTCAAAGATACGTTGAAATGTTTCAGGTTTTTTTTTTCTGTCTTTATGTTAAAAACATGAAAAAAATAAATAAACAAATGTAACATTGTTGCAACTGTGTGTTTCCTTTTTTTTTTTTAAATTAACTTAATTTTGAAACAGACATATTTATGATCGCTTGTCTTGTCGCACCTGTTGTTACCATGGAAACAAGACAACAATTTTTGGGTTTTTTTGTATCTAGTAAATTAAATTTTGGCCAAAAATGGTTGAAAACTGCGAGAAATTTGGACGGTGGCGAAAAACATAATTAAATAAAAATCAAGGACTTTTTATTCTTCTACGGATACTTTTATTTCAGTTCATCCAATAATAATAATAATAATAATAATAATAATAATAATAATAATCTGGGCTGTAAAATGAGACTTACGAGTTCCTAAAACCAGAATAAAGAACCAAAGGTCGATCAGTTTGAGACAAAACCTCAAACATAAGTTTAGTATTTTATTTTTATTTGAAGAATTATATATATTTTTTTTAGTAGAATAATTAAATTAACTTTTTCTTGAACAACTAATTGAATCGTTTCAGCTCTAATTAAAAGGATAAAAGAAGAAATCTGGTTTTGCTTTTGTCAAACACTAACTGCATGTGTTGTTTTCACTTTGTACATGTTTGCAAATTGAATTTAACTATAAAATAATGTTTAATAATTCAGTGAAAACACTGAAGGAATCGATGAATCCAAAGAAAATGTGCCTGGTATCTTGTATAATTCAGAGAAATGATGTTTTCCTCCTCGGCTGTGACGCTGAATATTGTGATTATGTGTGAAATTCCTTTACAGGCTTCTTCTATTTACAACTTGTTCCATTTAAAATATTTAAAAAGACACAGAGGTGACTTTTCCAGCTGCTGAAAGCCAATTAAATCCAGATGTTTGCATCTGTATCCGCTCCGATAAACGAGACTCAGCTGATAAACGAGCGTCAGAGAGAACGATGGACGCTCGCCGACCGCTCAGCCGGCGCTACGCCTTCCCCTCTGCCCTCAGGTGACCCCGCAGGAGTCTAACAGGGTCTCCCAGCGGGTACCGGCAGAGGAAGGCCTTGGATGCAGGTTGCCATAGCGACCGCCGGGCAGGTCACTAAGGCCTCCGTGACAGGGATGGATGAGGGGAGAAGAGGAGGCGAGGAAGTGAAGAGAGAGAGAGAGGAGAGAGAGAGGGGTAAAGGTGGAGGAGAAACAAAAGACTAAGAGAAGGAGAAGGAGGTGGAGAAGAAGGTGAGGAGGCCTCCTGTGAGCTCTGTAATGGGGTCGTGACACGAGGAGAGAGAGGACGGATGGATGAATAAAGTAATGGATAAAGCGAAGAGGACAAAGGCAGAGGAGAGAGATGTCAAGAGGAGAAGGAGCGGACAGAAGAAAACGACATCTTAACAGAGAGAGATGGTTTAATAACGTCTCATAACGCGGAATAATTCACATTATAATGTGTAATAATGTTTAATATACACATTATAATGTATGTGAAGTGAGGCAGGAAGAGGATGAAAAGTTCTCAAATGAAGAAAGTCAAAGTTTCGCTGTTGATTCGTCTTAAAATAACTGAATTGTACTGGTTATACTGGGAGATGAGCATGTTTCCCATTAAACAAAGACACATGAAAGCAGGTTTGATAAATACTATGAGACTATGAGACTGTAGACTGAGGTACAGTTCAGCATCTTTCCCTTTAAAATACATCAAACTAATTAAATTAACTGGACCAGATGAACTTCCACACCATTATCTGCTTTTAAATATGTTAACATCATAATATAAAGTTACATATAAACTGTGATTTTACTCACATCTGAATGAAACAAACGACACCAGCACGTCAGAAACTCAAAGTGAGAACATGTGTTTGTGTTTTTGGGTGAACTGACCCTTTAAAAATGAACAGCAGCAGCATAAAACACATGAAGAAGAAGAAGAAGTTTTTCTGACACTAAACTCAAACTAACCGGCAAAGTTGAGCAGCAAACTGTGTGAAGTCGTTCAGAAGTTTCAGAACATCTGAAGGAACTAAACAGCACATGAATGATTGATATGAAGCGTATCGTCACGTTATTAACTGATGATTAAGAGAATACAATAAATCATCAGGCTGATGACTCATTAAAAAGTCTGAATTATTAACAGACGATTCAATAATTAATGTATTTGTCTTCGACTTCTGGAGCTCATGCGATCGTTCTTTCTGATTATATTAAAGAAAGCCGACAGATCCAAACTAAAAAACTAAAGATGAAGATCGGACTCATCATCTTCATCCTCAAAGAGTTTTAAAGCTTGAATTGACTCAACTGCATAGCCAGCGTCTCCCTCCTCCTCCTCCTCCTCCTCCTCCTCCTCCTCCCAGCAGTGAGTGAACACCTTCCACTCGCTCCTCCTCTTCATCACGTCCTCCGGTGCCACCACCACCACCTCTTCTTTCTCTTCCTCCTCCTCCTCCTTCTTCTCTTCCTCCTCCAGCCTCCTCTGCCACGAGATGCGAGACATGCCTCCGCCGTAAAACGAAACCCCGTAAAGCAACGAGCGATTTCCATAAACGACGCAGAGGGAAGAGAGAGAAAGAAAGGAGCCTGTTTTTTTTTTTTTTTTTTTTACACCTCTGTCCACCTGCTCATCTTCATCCTCATCCTCATCCTCTGTCTGCTGCTGCTGCTGAGCGGTGATGTCATCATCCAGCCCGCATTGCAGCTCCAGCGTCGGCGTCCAGATGTGTTTCCGAGTCCTCACACTAACCCTCCAAAAGCATTCGAACAGGCGTCCACACACACTCCACCTTCCCCTTTACACGAGCCCGCCGGCCAATCACAAGCCGAGGAATCCCCCTTCCCCTCCTCCCCCTCCCTCGAATCCCCGCCCCCTCCCCAAAAAAAACCCCTCCGACTGCACCTCCTTCACCCCTCCTGCTCCTCTGGGAGAGTCATCTGTCAGCCCCCGGTGACTGCTGGAGTGTGAAATTAAAATCGGGGAGGATGTGTGTGTGTGTGTGTGTGTGTGTGATTGAGAGATATTTTGTATGTATGCGTGTGTGTGTGTGTGTGTGTGTGTCCCAGTAGAACAGAAGGTCAATAAGAGGCCTTTGGGAGCCATAATGTCGCCCCTCAGGCACTGAAAAACTGAGCTAATAGAGATGTCACCACTGCACGCACACACACATGTAAATATATTTCTACTTCCTACCGTCCCGTCCCGTCGTCTTAACAAAATCAGTTGTTTGCTTGTTTTAAACAGACAGCAGCTGTTTGTGTGAAGGAATGTGTGAGCTTCGGACATGACATCACACGGCGCTGACGGCCGCCATCATCGTGGTGATGAGTGGACGAGGGGGAAAGCGTCACGCCGTGAGTTGTTCCTCGGTAAACCGAGCGTGACCGGGAAGGGAAGGTGATGTCTTCATCGAAACGTTGGTAATTCGAGGAGTAAAAGTTTAATTTTAAGGGCTGCTGACGTCACAGGAAGTAAAGAAGGGACGAGTTCTGTCGCTGAGTTTATAAGAAATCGTCCCATTTAAACCCAAACAACTACTAAACTCTTCATATTATTGTATTTGTGTGCTTTCCTCCAGACAAAAGCCACATTTGTTTACATGTTCAGCTGCTGTGAACTGATTAAAAGAGATGTTATGTTAATTATTATTATTCATTAGTGTCCAGTTTTCTCTGTAATTAGCATCAAATTCTTCAGTCCTTTCCTGTAAACTAACTGAAAAACATACAGTTACATATCAGCCTCGCTTTGTAAAGGATATTATTAGGAAACTGTTGCACCTTTAAGATAAACAATGTCTGAAATATCTTGTTATTTGTGAACTATTTGCTGCCAAAAATACAACAAAGGTTTCTACTTTCTGCTTGAAATCCTTCAACGCAATGATGGATGTGAAAATGAAGGTCATGTGACACAACACCTGTCACTAGTTAGTGTTTAAAAAGGGTTTTATACAAAGAAACTTACCTTTTAATTATTATATTAATCAGATTTACTAGACAGAGCCTCTTCAGATACGAAGGGTATAATAACTTTTATCTTTTCCAAAACTGTTTGGTGAATTTGTGACGCTTATTTTCACTGTTTTGCTCTTCAGTTTGCATCATAAGCGAAACATATTTTAACACTTTTTACACAAGCGTCACGTTCTTACATTTGAGAGCGACCTGCAGAGGACGGTCTGCCGTCTGCAGGGAGGCGAATAAACCCAACTTACATCTTGCAGCAGCTTCTCCAGGTTCTCCTGGAGCTCGTAGAAGTATCGGGACGTGATGAGGCCCTCTCTGCTTTTCTCCAGGCAGTCTCTGGACAGCTCTATCAGCTGGTGGTGGATGAAGCTCAGGACCCCGTCGGCCAGCGGGCAGACCTTATCCGGGGCCGAGGAGCTGAGCAGATCGGCCAGACGCTCCTCCATTTGAGCCGTCGCCTGAAGGGGAGGAGGGAGGAGGGAGGAGGGAGGCAATTACAGAGAGAGAGGGGGAGGGATGAGTCACCGAAGAGGTAAATGACACATAGAGAGACAATATAATGTCATAAATTAACTAATCAATGGATATTCGGCACATGAAACTATGATCTAAACATCCTGAAAGTCTTTACTGTGTTATATTTATTATATCTATAATATATTTATAAACACTGGAGAGCTAAATATCAATATCAGAGGTGAGAAACTGGTCTAAATCTGCACAATTTAGACTTAAATCAACATTTTTTGTGGGCAAATTGACAAAATCTTTCAGTCTCAAACACACGCAATCAAAGAAAAACTAAATATTGTGTCCTTTATGTCTGTTATTCTCCTCCTTATAACGTCTGCGGGTGACTGTGTTCAATCCTCAGTGAGTTTATTGTGAACAGGAAGTGTGTGTGTGTGTGTGTGTGATGGTACCGACCTTGGGGAACCTCTCCTTGTACACATGGTTCATCATAACGATCTCATGGTCGAAGGAGATCGGCGAGCGGCCGGGACTGAAAAAAATAAACACACAAAATCAGACGAGTGGAGTCTTTATGAAGTCTTAACGTGTCCTCATGTGGCGTTTAAAGTGTTTGAATCCACAAACAGACACAGAAGCATCAACCTCCACGCTGCACATAAACACCTGTATCATATTTTGAAATGTTTATTGAGCGTTGATGCTCTTGAAAAGTAGAAATCTCATCATTCAAGCGTCAGAAAATGATGTTTAAAGATGTTTAATGATGCCGAATAATCAAATAAAAAGTAATCTGGAATTGTTTTTCCAGCTTTCATGTGACTAAATATCATCATATTTTCAGGCTTCACACATTGTGGGACTGTTTTTGAGTTTATTCTCCAACAGGAAGGAGGTTTGTCTGCTCGCTTTCTGCAGGGTTTCACATGTTAAATATGACGTCATGTTCTTTATTATCATATCAATATTTTTTCTCCCGTTGTTCCCAGCAGTACATGACCATAATTATAAAGCTACAAACAATTATTTTCATTGTCGGCTGACCTGCCAGATTATTTTTTCAATTAATCAACTCATCGTTGAGCCTTTAAAATGTAAAAAAAAAACTTCCCAGAGACGAAGATGACGTCTGCAAACGTCTTGTTTTATTTGAGGATTTGAAGATGAGAAAGAAAAGCAGAGAATCGTCTCATTTCAGAAGCTTGAAGCAGAGAATATTTTGCTTTTTTTCAACATTTTTACTTGACCGAAACAATTAATCAACTATCAAAGCAGTTGCTAATTATTTTTCTGTTATGACTAATCGATTAAATCAACAAACTGTCTCCAATCCGGCTGATTCAGAATCATATAACTAATTAAATTAACGCTACATTAATTCAATTACATTCGCTTTAATTAAAGATGGACGCCGAGTTCCTCGAGTGGAAGAAACGTCCGGATTAAAAGAGTGAAAACCGATAAATTCATTCATTTAAACCAGCTGATTATAAAAACATAAGATGATGAGCTCAAAAAGCAGCTTCCTGCAGCAACAATAAAGTGTCAAACCTTTTATTTACAGGTGTTTAATCAGACATTTAAACCTTTTATAACTAAAATGACGCAACAGAACTTTAGTTTATTAAATTTAAGACTCTAAGACATATTTTTTTATCCTGCAGAGCTGCAGAGATTGATGTGACCAGCCTGGATGTGACAGACAGGGCTGGTCGGGGTCACCAGAGGAGGAGGAGGAGGAGGAGGAGGAGGAGGAGGAGGAGGATGGTCACATGTACTAACAGGACCTCGGGGGTCTTCATCATATGTGTGTGTCTTCAGTGGTGTAAACTTGGAAGACCATGACAACCTCTGGACTCACATGGCTGCACAGACACCGAGACATAAAGATAACGCCTCTGGAGATCTGATGGACTGAGTGTGTGTGTGTGTGTGTGTGTGTGTGTGTGTGTGTGTGGCTGTCAGCGCTGAACCGACGCCGTCCACCGCTGCAGCGACTGTCCGTCAGCTCTCAGGAGGGTTTTCATGACCTGACAGGCAGACAGTGATGTCTCCTTCAGTCCATACGAGCCACAAACTGAATATCAATCCACCCGTCTGTCAGCGGACTCTATTTTCTCTCTGCTTCCTTTCTCCTGGGACGCTTCCTCCTTTCTTATTCTATCATAAACCGACCCTCCAACCCCTCCAAACCCCCTCCTCCTCCTCCTCCTCTTCCTCCACTTTTCTCTGCAACCAGCAGCGATATCCTTGACCTTTCTATGTCTCACTTTCAGGCGAATAAGAGGGGGGATGACGGCAGGTGACAGGCAGGCAGTGTGTGTATTATTCATTCTTTCCATTTGTGACTGTAAACATTTGCTTCTGTAAATTATTGCAGTTGCAATTTTAGCGTTTGGCGCACAACCAGATCATCTACGTGTTAATAAATCATGTTGTTATTTCGTCTTAAAGTCGTATTTTTGTTAAAGGAGGAAGATGAGATTATTTCACATTTTATTATTGAGTTTTAAAGAATCTGGCGTCGTTTTTCTTTCTTTATTTTGTCCCGTTTGTTCTTATTTTTCCAGGATACTGAAACAAAAGTGACGATCCTTCAAACCTGACGATTAAATTTGATGGTTTGTTAATAAAATTATTTATTTATTTATTCTCGTAATGGTGAATCTGACTGAGAAATATAATATGAAATAATATAAACTGAATAAAAATGTAATAAAAATATAAATAAAATAAAATAGTGCCAATTATTATATATATTTTTAAATATTATTATATTAATAAATCACTAATATAATAAAAATATTATTTAAATTTAAAAAAAAAAAAAGAACAAAGAGTGAATGTTTGGGGAAGGCAGGTGAGATGTCCAGATGTCTTTGTAAATATGAGTCATTGGCGCACACACACATACACACACACACACACACACACACACACACACGTGATCACATGACCTGAGCGATGAGGTAATGCTTTAAGTCATCCGTCGGCAGCTCAAAGTCCAATTACCAGCTTAATAGGAGCGAGAACAGCCTGAATGTGACATACGAGCGAAACGTCACCGAGAGGCCGTTTATCATGGTGTCGACACGCAGAGTGACACACACACACACACACACACACACACACACACACACACACACACACGTCTCCGTTTTTCTTTTGTTTTAACTTGTTGTTCATTTAGTTCGTATTTAATTGAACAAAAATGTGATAATAATTGTTTTTTTAAGGCTTTAAAACAACAATTTTCTCACTTAAATCTAATAAAATAAGAGTTAAATAAACTTTATTCAGTCTGAATAATAAAAGTGAGAATAGTTGTTTCTCTCCAAGCAGATATAAAAGCTGTATTTTGCTTTTATTATTAAGTTTTAAAGTCTGTCTTCACTATGATACAATAATGATAGTTGGAATTTTGATTAAAGCGCTAAAACACTAATAAATTCCAGTTTATACAGTTTTTAAATGTATTTTATTTTGTTTTATCTGTTGTATGTTTCAGCTAAAAGATGAATTTACCCTTTTTTTATAAAGTAAAAGGTCATTCAATTCATTTCACATTAAAAGCAGTGGATCAAAGCACATTATAGTCTTTTAGTGGACTTTTATTGTGAAACATCTGCAGGGAGAAAGTTTGGAATAGATCCTTTCCATCCATGGTGGACGTTTTTTGACTTTAAGCTGTAAATAATAACATTAAAGACGGATCCGTTCGCTTAACGGTCCCAGTAAGACGCTTCAGTGAACTGGTGCAGCCACCAGTGCTTCTCCTGCTTTGATAAAGTCATAAAAGAACCAGTTAATAAGTAAATGAAAACAGTTAAAAGGAGAAAATTAAAGCTTCATTTTAAAGATGAGCAACCAAACTGTTCATTTGAATTTTGGGTGAATCGACCCTTTAAACAAAGAACTTCCTCCTCCACACACTCAGCCGTCGACGTCAATCACCCGAAAACACGCTCTCAACTTTAAAACTCTCCTTTTCGTGAGCACGTTTCTTTGACAAAGAAAAGAAAAAATCAATCAAAGCGCGGCCCGGCTCAGTAAGTAAAGGTTAGCCTTGACAGAGATGGATTCACTGCCAGAGGCTGTTATGTACTTTCTTTAATTCTTCTTCTTCTTCTCCTCTGTGTGTGTGTGTGTGTGTGTTATTCTTTTCGCCTGTTTCGTGGCTCTGAGCAGCTTGAGCTCTTTTATTAAAATAAAGCTCCTCATTCACAGCGAGCTGCGGTGGAGGTCGGAGTGAAATCCCCTGGATGAATAACAGAAGAGAAGTCAGACAAAGGCTAATTAGAACATGGCTATATTTCTGCTGTAATGGGAAATAAAAACCGCCTCGCGGCGATCCTCGTGCGAAATGTCTTCGTCATTATTTTGAGAAACGACCTTGGAGAGACGAGCGGCTTTGGGAGAAGTTCTTTTGTGTTACAGTGGGGATGCGAAACCGAAGTTCAGACTGTGAGGAGAGAAAATATTTATGAAATGAAATGGAGGAAAAGACAAAAGATGTTTCCACGCCGCAGGGTTCGGATGATTAAAGCGTCGTTTTCTTTCTTTTTCTTTTTCTCTTCCTCGGCTAAGTGATGATGTCACATGTGAGAGAAAGACACTCAAAATGCAAAAGAGCTTATTGGTGGAGAGGCTAATTGAAGTAAATCAGACGAGACAGCGAATCAGATGGTGGCGGTGAGGCGAGGGGGAGGAGGGGGGAGGAGGAGGGGGGACGGAGGTGAGGAGAGGTGTGTGTGTGTGTGTGTGTGTGTGTGAGAAATAACATTGATGCTTCACAACTGAGGCGGGCGACTCGGGAAATGAGAGGCCTAATTGACCGTGACAGAGAGAGTCGGGCAGAACGTGGATGAGGTGTGAGTGTGTGTGTGTGTGTGTGTGTGTGTGAGTGTGTGTGTGTGTGTTTGTGTGTGTGAGTGTGTGTGTGTTCACCAACAGAAACCTCGACATCCCAGTGATGATGATCGCAATGATCCCGCTGAAAACATCTCAGTAAAAACTGTTTGGCAGCAGGAAGAAGAAACTGCAGAGACGATTTTATTCTTTATTTCTGAAGCTTTTATTTAAATATAAACGTCTTTATTTCTCCTGATTCTACATTTCATCATATTTTACTAAGACGTCTTCCTGTTTTCTAATCTGCTCCTGTTTGTTTTGATTAGAGCTGCAACAATTAGCCGATTAAACACCAATTATTCAAGCAAATATGCCAAGTTTCAGCTTCTTAAATGTAGCTATGATGCTTTTATTTGTCATATATGATAATAAACAGCATATTTTGGGAGGTTTTTGTTGAATTTATATGTATTTTATGTGTTAATTTAGGGTTTTGGGACATCACCGCAGGCATTTTTCACGATTTTCTGACATTTTCTACAACAATTAACAGAAAAATAATCAGCTGATTAACCTAAAATGAAAATAACTGTTAGTTTAAGAGCTAATCTTCATAAATTTATTGAAATCATGTTTCTCTTCTTCAACACAAACAATGTTTTCAGTCTCTAATTAAATCCAGTTGTTTCTAATTTGCAGTTTTTTTAGTGTTAAGCTGCCGTTAGTGGAACTTGATACTTCCTGTATCCCTGTGTTAGTAGTTATTACGCTTATTTACACTGTTTTAAATCAGATTTTAAGTTTATGTTTTTAAGCTTTACACTCTTCAAACTACTTTTAAACCGCAGACTGTGGAAACATTAGCTGCTTTGCTGCCTTCAGAATAAAAGTCATGAGATTCTAGCCCCTTTCAAATGCTGAATAACTAATAAAATGCTGCTCAATCTAATATCTTATAATTATCAGGCAAAATAAAAAGACATTACCAGCTAATAAGAATCATAAATCACAGTTTTTGAAGTCTAGAAGAAGTGACGTTTATTATTATTTTGACGAGGCATACGTGATGAAAAGTCTGAGCTAAATATGTTTATTTATGTTGAAGCTGCCTGGAATGAGACAGGAAGTAGATCTGCATATTTAAAGTGAGGAAACTGATGTACGTGACAGAAAAAGACTTTGTGGTTTTCCCAGACAGGAAGTCAGTGAGGCGCCGCGACGGCTCGGATGAGACTCTGTCGTCTGCGAACGTGTCGAAAAGTGAATGGCGGGAAGATAAAGAGAAGATATGCTGCACACAGAGAGAGAGAGAGACTAGATTTGGGGACGCAGAACACAAACGGAGGCCTGAAGGAGAGAGGAAGGAAAAAGAGAGACGAAAAAAAGGGGTTTGACTGTCATCTCTCACCGCAGAGCTATAAAATTAGCATATAATTGTGCTCTGAAGCTCATAATTATTTATCCGCTCTCTCTTAAAAATACATGTCCTCCTCCTCCTTCTCCTCCTCTTTCCTCTCAGTCACTCATTGTATTTCTCTCTCTGCTCCAAAACCGTCTGTTTCTATTCGTTCACAACATCTCTTGTTTTCTGCACTATGGCATCCCAGTTATGGTGTTTCAACTGGTCTGAAACTGGAACCAGAACTGAATCCACCACTAATCTTTTCCCCCCAACATCGTCACAGAAACACAGGAACAGTTACGATTACTTTAACTTTGTTTCTGAGAAATTAAACCTCCCCCCCCCCCCCTCCATCAGCTCTAAATACTACAATACCCATGAGCCTCAGCTGCTGTTGCTAGGGAGACGGAGCTAGTTAGAAGTGGTAGCGGATTCAAAAGGCTCAGTCGTTGTAGTTGTAAACAAAACCAGCTATGAAATGTCCATCAGCATAATCTTTAGCTGCAGCTCGTCGTAGAATTTAAAGCCTTGTTGAACTGATTGGATGTCTCACGCTGAAATGCACCATGGGAGTTGTAGTTTACAAGCAGAATCAGGTGCATCAGGTACCATCAGGATATCAGGTATTTGCCGTGTAGGTGTTGTGCTGCATAATGATTAAAATATACAAGTTAAGAGAGAATATAAATAATAAAAATATCTAAAATGTATCTACACTGTCTGTCTTCCTTTGTAGTTCATGTTTCATGTTGATTCAAACTGTCTGTAGGAAAAAAAAAAGACCATGGGGACATTTACTATTGTAACCAGCGGCGCCTAAAATAGCTCTTTCCACTTCACAACTGTATATCTGTGTTACGACCCCCCACCTCCACCTCCTCCTCTTCCTCGCTGTCTTTCTCTCTCTCTCTCTCGCCGCAGCTTTCTGTTTGTTGGTTATTTATCTGCTCTTGCAGACAGTCTGCAGGCCGCTCCTGAGGAGGCTTTTTAAAAGACGCTCGCTGTCGGCGGGACTAATATGATGTCAGGCTTTCCACTGAGGCTCATTCACCCTGCACATGATGGGGCGACTGACGGCCACGGCGGGAAAAAAACACTTTTCAAAGTCACCTCCGTGAAGAATATCTGCTCTGTTCACAGTCGTCTTCATCTCTGTAATTACGGCACTCTTTTGTACGCTTTTATGATATCTCTGATAAGGCGGGGAACATTTTAGAGCAGCTAATTCTCTAACTTGGACATGAATTCTTATTCTTTTGTGTTTTCTAGGAGGAGAAAGGTTAAACAAGGACACAGAGAGATGGTGGATTACCTGAGATAGCACTGCTCTGAACACACACACACACACACACACACACACACACACACACACACACACACACACACACACACAGAGCCTGACATCAATCAACAAACACAGTGGGACTCTAATCAGATACACACCATGCAACTCTCGCCTTTCTAATCTTGCCCTCTTTCATCTCAGAGGATGTAAGAATTCAATATCTCCCAGTGAAGTAACAGAGATGAAGATAAAGGAGAGAGAAAGAAAGAAAGAAAAAAAAAAAGCTGCCGGAACCAGAAAACAGAAGCGAGATCAGAGCAGAGGAGAGAAGAACAAGAACAAAACAGAAGGAGGAAAATATTGAGGAAGACGTACGAGATGGAAAGGCAGCGACAGACTGTGAATCAGTAAATTTGAAAGAGTGAAACGACAGGTGAACGTCACCAATATGAACACGTGAGGGAAGCTGACCTTTGCTGATATATCTCTTTTTTTCATATTCAGCCTTGAACACTACAGTTTGCTGCTGGTCGATACGCTCTCGTCCGATTAAATTACTTTCATAAGGAGAAAAGTGCTAAATCAGCAGCTTTCCGGGATTAATCCATTACTTCCTGCGGCGGGGGGGCAGACTAACAAACTACCTGTGGAAACAGCGGGGGTGTATTCAAAACACCCCCGCTGTTTTCACAACTTTGGACTCGCCCAAACAACTTCTAACGGTTCTCCTCTAACGGTATTTAGCGTTCGGGAATCAGACGTGAGTGAACCGCTGTGTCATTGCCTGGGAAACGAGCGCGACTCTGTTAAGTAATACGTCATTGCGTAGTACGTTTGCGTAGCGAGTCGGACACGGAGAAAGTGACGGTTGGTAGGAGCGGAGCAGAGGAAAAGGTTAGCGGTAAGTTGTCAGTCTGGCAGTAAATGTACAGCACAGACTACAGTGTGTCAGTTAAATGATGAAAAGTCACGTCTGTTGTTTCTCCAAGTGCTGGAAAAGTGAAGGGAGTTAGCTCCAAAGTTAGCAACGATGGGTTAGCCTAGCCTGAAGACGCTAAACAGAGAAACACAGAACAGGGACTAATTGATTAGTTGAAGATTATGAAAAATTTTAGTCGACCAAGGTTTTCTTTGGTTGACTGCATCCCTAGTTTTAGGTTTCTTAACTTTATTTTTGTTTTTATTTCTATCAGTTATAACAAATCAGACCAGTTATTTAGGAAGGCTAAAAAATTAGCAGTGAAATAAGAAGCAACACTAATGAGGGCGGTTATGATGACATTTCTAATAGTATCATCAGTTTCAGGTCAAAACACTGCTGTAGAGGAGATGTGAGGACTTAAAAGAAGATGTAAGATGCTGCCTCCAGCCGACTGAGTGACTTTAAAGCAACAAGATTTTAAATTAAACACTTAACTGGAAGATAATGAAGAGAAACCAACACAGGAGTGATGATGTCGTCTCTCTTGTTGGTGCCAGCTGGAGGTCGAACAGCGGGAAAAGGACGACTGATCGATACCCAACACGGAGGTCAATGAGACAGTAAATAAATCCATAACTTTCTCCAGACTGTGGAGCCACGAGGTGACAAACATCAGGCTAATCCATCGCTAAGTTTGTGTGCAAAGTTCATTAAAAGTTCAAGTCACTGTAGCATCACAAGCTGTGACATAACTTAAAAAACAGTTTGAGGGGCTAGAAGATATAAAAATCTTAACTTATCTTTTGTGAAACTAGTTAAGGATTTGCTCTATTTCTGTCTGCACACCTGCAGAAACATCTGAGTTTTAGCATTAGCAGTAGTAGTAGCTCTTTCCCTCCACATATAAGACAGTCAGACTCCATCACCTCATTTAAAACTCGCCTGTTTATTCTTTATTTTTTACACTGGTGTGTGTTTTTTATTTATTTTATTTGATGCTATTGTTTCTTTTATTCCTTGTAAGGTGACCTTGAGTGTCATGAAAGGCGCCTCTGAATAAAATATATTATTATTATTAGTTTTGTACTTTGAGGTACCGTCTACAGTTTGACTTTTCTTTCATTGTTCAGTATCAACAGGTTATATTTATATTAGCAAAACAGTTCTTACGCATTTAGTAGTTGTAAATATTTAGTAATAACTCGTCTCTACATGAGAACTGGCTTGTGAGGTGCATCCACGTAGTAAACAACAACATTATAACTCGGCTGTTCAACTTATGAGCAGCAGCTGCAACCAGCTCCACATCCAGAAGACACCTGAACCCACAACTGTGTCTCTGAACTGTGCAACTCAATTTAATCTTATTTATATAAAGCACCAAATCACAACAAAAGTCATGTCAGGGAACTCTTCACATGGGCCTAACAGGTACTCAAATACAACAAACAGACTCCCAGCTGTTCAGCCATCTTGCTCCAACCAACCTTTCATAATATATGACACATAGGCTGCATCCCAAGTCTCTTAAATTGCATCCGTGTTTCCCTCACTTGCGTCTTTTCCTCGCCGTGGATGCAGGAGAGACGTGAGGAAACCAAACGAGGAGAGGAAACGAAGAAGTTTGTTTTAAGAGACATGAGACTTTCCACTGAAGTGTCACGTGTTTCCTGTTTAACAAACACCTAAATAACAACCTGCATTCTGCATTTATCCTGCTCAGAGGATCAGGAACCAGAATGTGTTTATGCTATTTATTGATTATCTGCATCTGCATCTTTTGATCATCCTGATAGTGAATTCATCAAT
Source organism: Euthynnus affinis (assembly GCA_029490765.1). Taxonomy (NCBI): domain Eukaryota; kingdom Metazoa; phylum Chordata; class Actinopteri; order Scombriformes; family Scombridae; genus Euthynnus; species Euthynnus affinis. The sequence continues at coordinate 30,977,169 of CM055848.1, read as the reverse complement.
CAATAACCCAGAATATGATCAGGGTGAACTCTGGAAAATATGTATTTGGCTAAATGTTTCAGGGAAAGTTGAAATGATGTAACTCGTATCAAACCTGACGTCATGTGACTAAATGGAAATAACAATAAATGATGTAAAATATAAAGGTGTTTAACTGTTATTATGGATCCAATTAAAGTCAGGAAGAGTCTGTCTGTCAGCTAGAAACAGTTTAATGGAGGAAATAACATCATGAAAAGAAAAATATCTCTATTAAATGAAGTTGTTTTTGGTTCTTTTGTTGATCAGACCGACAATTAATAGATTTTTAACTATGTGATGAATAAGAAAACAAATAAAACATGAACCTTGGGAGTGAAACACTTCAATTTAATCTGTTATCTGTCTCCACTTTGGTATGAAGTATCCAATAAGGGGGCGTGTCTGCTCTCATGTTTCCTCGCTCCTAGGAGCAGAATAAGAGACTTGGGACGTCTGTCAAAATGGCGCATCAGGAACAACTTCCAGTTCAGGCGAGGAGCGAGGAGACATGAAATAAGAGACTTGAGATGCACTCATAGATTCTATATTTGGTGTTTTATGACTACAGGAAGTGCATCCTCCGGCGCTCTCTGCACATTCAGCCGCGTCGGTTTGTTTGTGTGTCTGCGTGGGTGTTCGTTTGTAACGTCAGGTCCCCTTACCTGAGGCTGCGGGAGCGCGGTCTCATGGCGGGGGAGCGGCGTCCCTCCTCGTCCGTGATGCTCTCGGAGCTGAAGTGCTTGGTGAGGAAGTGCAGCTCGTCCGGAGTGGGCTGGAAGGGCAGCTGGTGCAGCTTCTCCTGAGATGAACAGGAGGACTGTGAGAGGAGGAGCACAGAGGGAGCACAGATTACAACCAGCACTGGAGCTACTGCGGGGGAGGGAGGGAGGGAGGGAGGCGGAGGGAGAGGAGGTCCATGGTTTCCGTCAGTAGGAGGAGACACGGAGAGCAGGTTAGTTTAGTTTAGTTAGTGTACGGACTTCCTGCTTTAAGATCTGAGGCTTAAAATAAAAACTTTTATTATTTCCAGCTCAAAGTTTTATTTTCAGAGTTCAACAATATCTCGTTTTGTTTTCTGCTCGCCTTTAACTGCTGGATTTAATCATTGTTCTCACTATTTTTATTGTTTTATCTGATTTCTGTGTATTTATTTTGCTTTTATATTGATGTTGTGTGATGTTACACTTACATTTATTTCTATTTTTATTCTGTTTTATTCCTCTCTTGATTTATTTGCATTGTAAAGCACCTTATAACTCCTTAGTTTTAAAAGGTGCTGTATAAATAAATGAAAGTTTAATATTATTACTTTTAATCAGTCACTATAGTTAATTGTAAATATGAGGAGTGTTGGTCCGAGCTCCAAGACAGTGTGAATGACATTTAATCACTACTTATAAACATAATCAGCAGATTGATCGATACAGAAATGATCTGGAAATACTTTTGATTGGACTCACAGGCTGTCCACATAATAATATATTGATAATATATTGATAATATCTGATATATGAGGGCTGTTGATTAGCTGTGAGAATAATTAGGGAGCATTAATTACGAAGCCTGACAGGATAAAGTTAATCTGATTATTAAATTCTTAAAGTTAAATCCACATATTGCTTTTTCTGTCCCTCTGAATAATAAAGAGTTATAACGACGTTCATGTGAAAACCCGAACAGGAAACTATTTTTTACTCAACAACAAACTATGTTACTGATGCACTGCTGTACTTTCTCAGCCACATCATCTGATCAATGATCACCGAGCACCGAGAGTCCTTAATTTACTCCGCTGCATCGACTCAAACGAGGCCCCGCTCCTCTGTGTGTGACATCACGGCGAGCTAGCGGGTACGCTGGCAGGCCGAAGCTACGAGTTAAGAGCTCCTGAACACACGGTCGACTCAGCTCCCTGCCTTTGAAGCAAGCTGGGAAACCGCAAGCTGGGGAAGGAGATGAAGGAGCAGCAGAAGGTAGAAGGGAAGGAGGAGGAGGAGGAGGAGGAGGATTAGACCAGCAGGACAGCTGAGGGAAGGAGGACGAGGAGGAAGCGAGGAGAGAACAGGAGGCGTGTAGCTCAGGAGAGGCTTGCTTTGCAGTTGCAGTAAATAAGAGCGACTAGAGAGCGTTTATCTTTGCGTCTATAGGTTATTATAAAAGACAGACAAGCATTTAAAGTGTTCACATGATGCTGGAAAGTAGAAAGAGATATTTACCGAGACAGTGGAGCTGGGAGTGTTGGTGCCATAGCCGGAGGAAGGCAGCGAGGCCAGAGACCAGCGTCTGCCATCCGTCCTGAAAAACAGAAAGAGAAGGATGAAGACGTCAGAATATTTATTAAAAAACAAAACTTATTATTTTCTCCCTGTAAATAAATAAACATCTGCACGTGTGAACGGGATGCAGCAGGGTCACATGTGAGGGGTTTAGTTTAAAAGGAGGGAAAAATGCAAACACAAGGACGACTGCAGGAGTGCAAAGCCGTGAGGAGCATCCAGGTAGAGTGAAGCATGATGGGAGTTCAACACCTCATCGGCTTCTTAACGACACGAAACATCTGGGATTTGATTTATTAAAAGAGGGTAAGAGTGCTGTTATTCTAAAGAGGAGGAGGAGGGGGAGGGGGGGAGGAGGGGAGTAAGAAGGAGGAGGGGGAGGAGGAGGAGAAGAAGAAGGAAGAGGAAAAGAAGAAGTAGGAGGAGGAGAAGAAGTAGAAGAAGGAGGAGGAGGAGAAGTAGAAGAAGAAGAAGAAGAAGAGACCCTGCGGTGTGATGCTGGGATACTCGTTGATGTCATTGAAGTGTGTGTGTGTGTGTGTGTGTGTGTGTGTGTGTGCGCGCTCAGCCATGCAGGACGCAGAGCAGGACGGGGTGACAGCAGGAAGTGTGAGGAGAAAGGTGAGGCTCATGTAAAGGGTCAAAGGTCAAAGGTCAAAACTGAAAGGTTACCTGTCAGCCCTGTGTCCGTGACTGTGAGGGAGACAAGACAGGATGTTTTTGTTTTTTCTTTTCTTTTTTTTTTTTTTTTTTTTTTTTAGCTGTTTGTGGCAGCCACACACACACACACACACACACACACTCAAACTACTAATGAGATAATTAGACTTTAATTAACTAAAAGTGTGTTTGTTAAAACACCAGTAAAGCAGAATTTGACCCTGAGGCTTTGTCTTTTCTTTCCAAGTCCTGAATTAAAATCTAGTTTTAAAGCCTTTATTACCTCATTTCTTACTGAGCTGCTGATTCTTAAATAAATAACCTTTATTATCTTAATCAACTAATTATTAAATAAATAAACATTCAGTGGGAGAAACGTGGTGTCAGTGTGAAGCTACAGCGCTGACAGGAAGCAGTTGATATAATATCCAGAAATATGTGTGAAGATAAAGAGCCACGTTTACAACAACATCCTTAAACTGTCAATTATTTAATATTTAAGTTCATCAACAGGAACTGAACGAGTAAAGACGTTAAATATCACGTCTGTCTGTTCTAATTCATAGAAACATCAAACTAAAGCCTCTAAAATGACCATAAAATAAAACAACAGTTGAAATAAAAACTGAACATTAGGTTTTTTTTTTACTGCACTGTAATAAACTGGTGAAAAACATTTAAGCAACAACAAACACACAGTTTTATTCTAGCAAAGCCCAAATGAGGAAGTGAATAATGAATATTTCATGTGAGCGCACACAAAAAGAAAAATAATAATAATAATAAAAAAAGGAAGATGTGTCTATAATTTGTTGCAGCTCCGCCACTGTAACCTTCACGTTTCTGATGAAGCAGGAAAGCCGAGGGGAGAGAAGCTTTTAATGCGACCGCCTGCCGTCTCTGAGCTCTCATATCAAACTCCGCCACATGATGTCACTGCCGCCACAGCGTCTGCAGCGCCGCAGCAGCAGCAGCAGCAGCTGTGAGGTCAGCAGACGGACAGAGAGGGATTTCCAATTCCAAATCGACATTAATGCTCTTTTTGGCTGCTGCCGCTGCCGCCGTACAGTGTTTCATGTCGTCGTCATGGAAACACAGTGAACATCAGTGAATATTTAAGAGGCTGGATTGAAGAGAATGTTTAATAGTGATCATTTTATGAGCAGGTTAATCCGTTTTCTCTCTGACAGCAGATGTTTGCCATTAAAAGTCAATAAGTTTTATTTATTTATATCATTCTGAGGCTCTTTGATGCTTTAAAGCTTTGCACGAAGCATCACGTGGGTGGAGGATAATTTACTAAAACATTTATAGAAAAGTCACAGGTTCATGCATCAATGCTCACACACACACACACACACACACACACACACACACACACACGTCCTCCCTCCTTCCCTCCCAGTAATTACTATCTGCTCTGAGAGCCCAGACAGATAAGAGCTTTATTAATCCCGGTTTGAGTGACAGACTCGGAGTGATCATCTGCCTCCTCGTCTGCTCACACACCATCATCATCATCATCAGCATCATCATCAGCGGCAGCGGCGGCTCGTCTCTTAAGACGCCGAGACGTTTCAGATATCGACATTAAAAGGTTGAAGTGGCGCTCCAGAAAATCTCTCTCCACTTCCTGTCTGCTGTTTGAGACGTTAAAACTACTTCACTGAGCGGCAGGTTGTTTATTTTTTAACAGATTCCTGCATCAACACATTAATTATAGTGAGGTGAATAATACAAATACATGTGTTATTATTATTATTTCACTGTGTTTCTTTCTTTATGGTACATAAAAAGATCAGCGTTTGATTTGAAACATAATGAAAGAATTATATTTTACTTCAGTTTAAGGAGCAAACCTCCCAAAAACAAAGCAGTTCATTCAATTTATAAAGATATTTATGTTTTTTTTTATATATTATGTTCAGTTTCAGTTTATTTTCCATTATTAAAGGTCTAAATGTTGTTTCTGCTGTGAAAACACAACATTATTTATGTGCATTATGTGTTTTTTTTGTGGTGTAAAGTTGCTGCACAGTCAGATTTAAATATATGAAGTTAAAAGGTAGTGATGTCATCTGATAAAATATACACCAGGTGGAATTCCTGGAGAGAAACGCCAGAGACATGAAGTCTGTTTTTGTATAAAACATTCACCAGACATCTCAGTGTGTTTGTGTTTAACGTCGTTAGTGAAGTTGTTTCACTTCCTGACTTAAATCAGGAAATATTTGATCAAAAAAAAAGTGAAACGAAGAGTTTAAATGTTGAAGCTTTTCAGGATTTGATGCTACAAACGTTTTCTGGATGAAACTGAGAGAGAGTTTTGGTTGAATCCGCAGCCCTGCAGGTCTAAACGTGGGAAATAACAACTGCAGAGTGAAATGAAATCCTCAAAACGGTTAAAAAAAAAAAAGAGCAAACAAACAAACAAAACAATGAAAGCAACACATATATATATCTACAGATTTTTTTTTACTGTTGTCATGTTTCTTCTTCCTGCCTACAAGATGCACTGATTTTGTGTGTTATTTTGCGTGTACTTGCATCTCACCTGCGTGCAGGAACAAAGGAGAAGTGTGCAGCTGTGTTGGGGGAGAAGTTGCGAGGGCTGTCCAGAGGGCTGGTACCTGAGAGACGGAAAGAAAGAAAGAAAAAGTGTTAAAAAAAAGCAGAGAAAACTGGTTGTTTATCACGTCGTCGTCCTCAATTTCATATGAATCCAGTCGCTCTGTCGGATTGTTTTGCTCCCGCGTGTCACGACTAAGCATTCAGAGTTTAACTACAGCTCTAATTCACACCTCTGTCTTGACTTCGTCTCTATAGCGACGGCCGGCTGAGGCTCGTACACAAACAATTAAAGCAAGAACATTCAGGGTTGGAAAAAACTTTCAAGTGCGACAGGCTCCTTCAGACGGAGAGGGGAAATAATGACGGAGTGTGTGTGTGTGTGTGCTGAGGATGAAATGAATCACAAGAGACACAAATAAAAAGAAGAGAGAGAGAGAGAGAGAGAAGGTTTGATGGAGAGTCTCGTTAAATTAACAGCAGCTGAGACGAAGGTGCGAGGTGGAGAAGAGATGAGATGAGAGAGGGATGATGGAGGAGAGGTTTGAGGGTAAAAACATCTGAAGGAGACGCAGAGATGGAGAGAATCAGAGAAGGATGGATGGAGAGAGAGAGAGAGAGAGATGGATTCAAAGGAGTGCAGAATGAGAGGAAGGATGGAGGAGATATGTGTCATGTATCATAATTATTGAAGCAGTTTAATAAGTTCATTATTAAAAGTGCATTAGTGTGTAATTTAAAGATTTGTTTCCATTGAAAATGTGACATTTAGAGCTTCAGCTAACAATTATTTCCTTTATCTATTAATCAACCAAACTTTTAATCTCCTGCAGCATCAAATGTCTTGTTTTGTCCAATTAGCAATAAGAGCAAACTAGCAGAAACTAATGTAGATGTTAGCGGCTATGTTAGCAGTTTTGAGTCACGACGGTCAGTCTCATAAACTGTGATGTGATTACTGTATTTTCTGCACTATAGGGAGCACTGGATTATAAGGCACACTGTCAATAAATGGTCTGTTTTCGAACTTTTTTCACATATAAATTGCACCGGACTATAAGGAGCATTAAGCGAAACAAAACAGTCAGATAAGTCAGTCAGTCAAACTTAATTAAACGCATTAACAATAACTCCCTACCTTGTTCAGTTGTAACACGTTAAAAAAAACAGTCTGATACCGTTAGATCAAACGTTAGTCAGGTTAAATATATATTTTTAAATGTCAAAAATAACGCTTAATATCCATTTATTCTTAAATCAAAAGCGTTTGGGAGCCGTTGAGCAGCGCTGTCTCGAGACGGCAGTTAACGGCTGTGTCGTCACCATGGAAACTGTAGGTAGCGTCACTCCTTAGCCAGTGAGTGGTGAAGCGAGAGCGAGAGAGAGAGCGTCTGAAATAACGGTGAATGCTAACGGAGCAGGGGAAACGGTTAGCAGCAGCAGTAAGTTGTCAGTCTGGCAGTAAATGTACAGTACAGACTACAGTGTGTCAGTTAATAAACGCTGCAGCTTGTCAACACCATGAAAAGTCACGTCTGTTGTTTCCCCCAACTGCTGGAAAAGTGAAGGTTAGCTCCAAAGTTAGCAACAGTGGGTTAGCCTAGCTTATCGACGCTAAACTGATAAATAGAAAAAGGAGAAATTTGTAGCTGCCTGCTAATCCCGTCGGACTAAAACATCTTGACAGATCGCCTTGTACCACAGAATATCGCTTTGAGGTCAGTAAACACAACCAGAAAGAATCCATATATAAGGCGCACTGTCGTTTTCTGAGAAAATTAAAAGCTTTTACGTGCAACTTGTAGTCTGGAAAATCCGGTAGTTTCACTACAAGTTCAAACTGCTGCAGTTTACAGTAATAAAGTGACTCCAGGTGGTGAGATGTCTCTGAACAGACTGAAAATGACTCTACATGTTGATCTGTGGTCTCTGTTTGTGTTTGCTGGTTATCAGAGCTGAAGCGCTAAAAGTCGACTGAACAGTTTCCAGATACTACAGCCGCAGCTAACAGCTTTTTTCATTGACTATTAATCAACCAATTAATCCAGAAACTAGTGAAAAATGTCCTTTATAACCTCCTACATGTCTTGTTTCGTGCTGACAGTAATAAAGTGACTCCAGGTGGTGAGGTGTCTCTGGATGTCTCACAGCGGAGTTAATGTTCACATCTACAAGAGGAACAGACTGAAAACGAGTCTGCACGCTGATGTTAGGAGAGCTGAAGCGTTTCCAGTTTGTCTCTACCTGATGGGAAGCTAATGCTAACTAGCAGCAGTCTACAAACACACAAACAAACAGCATATTAACTCCATTACTGACGTCTCTGCTCTGCTCTGAGACTGATTATCAAACTGGATGATCTGGTTGAAGCATCTGGTTGTGACAGTCAGTAGCTGTGTATGTGTGCTGCTGCTGCTTTTATAAAAACAGACGAGCCTCTCCTGAATAAATCCTGAGACTATTATTATTACTATTTATTATTAGATGAATATTCAAGGACAAAGTGTATCTGGATGGAAACACACACACACACACACACACAGATACAGATGAGGACCAATAGGAGGGGGAGCGCTGAAACAGGAGGAAAGAGATTAAGTAGTCGGACATTTCCGCATTAATTATGCATTTTTTTTCCTCCTCAGCAGCACGTCCGGACAGAGCAGGAACTCAAATATTAATATGAGCATTTGCTTTCTGTCAGACGGGAATATCTGTGTGTGTGTGTGTGTGTGTGTGAAGCTTGAAGACAGAAGCTTGTTAGTGTCCTGTTACATTTTTAAAAAGAAAATACACAAAAAAGGTCTCTGTGGGGCTGTTTAAACAGGATCAGACACACTTTACTGCTATATATATGTGTGTGTGTGTGTGTGTTGTTTATTGGCAGAAGGATCCAAACTCACACACAGCAGTGTCAGGGCTAAAAGATGCTCTCATATGTGATAAAACCAATCAGATAAATAATGAGTTAATCAACAGTTTCAACCTTTTCTATGTATTTAATATCTTTTAAAAACATTTTATAGATTAAGTTAAGAAAAGAAAACTAATATTATAACTTTACAATGAATATAAGCTTCAGTTTGAATCCAAGTTCAAAATAAAATAGCTTAAAAGGACGATGACGACTTTTAATAAACTCATGACAGGAAACACAAACAGCCAATCAGATCACAGACATTGGCGCTATTTCTGATCAATCGTACTGCGGTCCTTTAAAGATGGGACCGCCCACTTCCTACAAACAAATTACCCGACAAACCACATGCTTTTATTTTGGTATCGGCCACAAACAAAGCACACAAAAGTCTCACTTCCTGTTGCTTTAATTTAATAGCAAAATACACGATGCTGATGACGTCATATGTAACTGAAGACACTGAAGAAATGTTAGTGTCTGTATATTTTATATTTATTTATAGGCCAGCATCAATAATCATTTGCTTCCAACAAAAACTAAACATGTTTTTTTATGAGAACGCTGCGGTTTCGGGTGCAAAAACCGCTTCAAACAAACCGACACTCTGTTAAATTCAAGGGAAACACTTGTGGTTTTAGAGTTGTGGAGGGTTAGGAGGGTCTTTGTTTGTCACATTTTTTTTTTTTTTAGGGGACGATCGCGGTCGTGACTTTAAAATAACAAAACAAAACAACGCTGACTCGTGTGGTTGGAAACAGGAAACGAACGGCGGCCTCTATCCACCCAGACCTCCTCCCTGCGAGCTCTACGTCGCTGCTAGAGAGCGCCGGGACTTGATTCTGTCATTTCTCATCTACTTCTTCTCTACAAACGGATCATTTAAAGCTGAATTATCCTGTTAACTGATATGAAAACATCCTTCTACTGTCTTTACTTTAGAAGCAGTTCACCAGGCATGTTTATAATCTTTAAAAACAGGACGACTCGCTGTAGACCAAACAAATCCTGGAGCTAGTTTGTCACCCGTCTGTTTGCTGTTTTTTGACCATCTGACCTACAATCTGTCGCCGTCTATGAGGTCACTCATGACCTCCACACGCCTCTGAATGTCACAAACACTCAAACAGCCTCGAATCCGATCATCGCTTTCCACTTTCCTGTCAACAGCCTGCAAAACAAAACGAGAACAAGTCGAATGTAAATGTGTGTTTGCTCTCATCAGAAACAGGTACGGAGCTGCTGCTGCTTTTTTTTAGGGAAGGTTTTTATGCTGCAAAAATCTGCAGTGACAGTGACCTACTTTAGCAAGAAGAAGAAGAAGAAGAAATATCTACTGGCATATGAGACACATGCAAATGTAATTTCTGCTCTGTGCCTCGTCGGTCTCGCTCCTCTTCGCTACACACCTCTCCGGGGGAAAGAGTGTGTGTTTGGGATAACAAAATACAGCTATAATTGGGGAGGGGGCGGAAAGAAATAATAAAAAAAAAAAAAAACTTGTGTTTTCTCTGGAGTGTGTGACAAGAAGGAGAGCTCTCTGTGTGTCTGTGTGTCCTTCATTACAATTACAAAGATGATGGAAGGTGGATTGTTTGACAGGATTCATCAGGAGTCGGAGCACACGGAGCTGTCAATCATACGCCCGACCTTTACAGAATAACATCTCGCTGTCAGCCGAGGACGAGAGGGAGAGAGAGAGAGGGCGAGATGGAGAGGAAAGTTCAGGATGGGAGGAGAGAAAGAAAATGGAAGCAGAGGTTAGAGATGACAAGAGAGAGAAAGAGAGAGAGAGAGAGAGGGGAATGATATGCAGACATTTAATAAAAGTCATTTTTTCTAGAGAGGATCGCTCCTCATCAACCCCTCAGGATGTATTAAGACTGTGAGGAATCTCCATTTGATTAACAGTAACTGGCTGGATGATTGAAACCATGATGAAACTCATGATTAGGGTTAAAGAGAGAAAGAGAGAAAGAGAGATATGAAGAAGAAAAACAATCATCATCTAATAAGAGAAGCATAAGAGACGGTCTCTGGGAGCGAGGGTGGAGGTTTAACGGCTTCCAGCGGTGCATATTAATCAGATATCACAGCCTCGGCTCAGGACCAGATGATGAAATGTCAAACTTTAGCAAAAGGTTAAAAAGACTCCTTTAAAGATTTTTTTTAAATTCAAAACAGCCGAACAGCGTCGAAGCTCTAAAAGCGACAACGTTAGAGAAAGAGAGAGAGAGACATTTATTATTGATATTTAGTTAGTGGTGTATTTTTCTTTA